>CM068371.1:45420996-45950996 GCA_034769895.1 Magicicada septendecula
TCTGTGATAGATTCTAACGATATGGTTATTGTCCGACCTAGCCCTTCGGACAGTGTTCGTGTACCGTCGAAAGTAAGGTTTACAGATTTTGAAATACTATATATTACGACGAAGGCTGTCCAAGCAGACGGTTTTATGACACAAACTCATGCAGGAGTGAGCGCGTTCATACACACATAAGTATACCATCTCTGTACATAAACGTGTGTGTGTGTGTGTGTGTGTGTGTGTGTGTGTGTGTGTGTGTGTGTGTGTGTGTGTGTGTGTGTGTTTTATATTATTACGCCATTACAGAACGTTCTACATGTTTGTCGTCTATCCCAGCAGAGCCCAGCTGTAATGTGTGCGTACGTGACTCTTAATATGTGTTAACGAGGCTGTTCCAGACCTCGCCGGTCCGCGCGCACTGCATTCAAGGCCGCAAGCAATTATGCTCTAGCGTTTTATAGTAGTGCTGACGCGCACTATGGATTATTCTGGAATCTCAGCGGGGTATAAATATAAGCATTCAGCGACGCTCAGTTTCAGTTTAAGTGGCGATTTATTCAAGTGAGGTTCGAGTTTACTTCGGGCGATTACTCAGTGCGCCTCAAGTGGTATTTGGTGGAAAGTGATCATTGTGCGGGACTCTATTAGTTGACAATATTATTTGTGTGGACAGAGTAACTTGAATTATTGTACGAGAATAATCTTGTTGGATGTCTTGCCGATTACAAACTGTTAATTGTGATAATTAAAGCTGGTTTTCAGTGACTTCATTGG
The DNA here is from genome assembly GCA_034769895.1 of Magicicada septendecula. Taxonomy (NCBI): domain Eukaryota; kingdom Metazoa; phylum Arthropoda; class Insecta; order Hemiptera; family Cicadidae; genus Magicicada; species Magicicada septendecula. Next base: position 45,421,759 of record CM068371.1, read on the forward strand.
TGTCTTGTACTTTGTTTTCCACTGTACCATACGACGATCAGTGAGACCGTCGTAACAATATATACCTGAACATACACATAGTTAGTTTTATCTGATGTACAGTGAATACGTCGCCTATTCACTGTAGGCGCATGTCTATATAACAATAATTTAATAGGCTACTTGAAGAAAATATAACGTACCAAGTTTTTTATATGAATAATTACACACACACACACGAAAATAGATAATTATCGAAGTATACAGACAGGCATTTGCATCGTGCATCACCGGTGAACGGCAATAAATAATTAAACGTCCAGAAACATTTAACGCTGTAAAGCTAAAGCGAAAACAACTGCAGAAATATAAAAAAAAAAGCAAAAAGCAATAATTACGAACGGCAAGCATTTCAATAAAATTTAATAGTGGTTAGTAGCAGTCGTGGTGGAGCCGTAATTGTAGGCTGTCAGTACGGGTGAGGCTGGCTGGAATCGACTCCGCGGCCGGTCGTCATAAGCGCATAAAGGTATACATGTACACTTCAAGACAATAGCCTAACCTATTGTTAGTGACAAAACGTACGTATTTATAATAAACAGAGTTCACGTAACTCTAAAAAAAAAAAACAAAATGTAATCGGCGCACATAAAAAACTAAAGTGAAACGAACGAAATAATTATTTAATTCGTGAAACTATGTTAATAAGTGACGTTTTTCTCTGCTTTTGCGAAGTTGTTTCGCTACAAAATTATTGATTGACTTGTTCGCGGGAAGACGGCTGGAGTCGATTGTGACATCGATGACCTACGGCTAACACAAAACACAATAAAATTTTACGGTGTAATGGTTTACTGAGAGTTTCGTTACATCAAGTTAAAATACAACCGCACTTTCCCAATAACTATACCTACACTCTTTTTCGATATTTCGATTATGCGATTATTGACATCGATATGTAGTGAATATCTATAACAAAATGTTTGTTAGCTAATAGAAATCGTGAAAATTAACTTGCGTTTGTTATAAAATAGCTTGTTGACAATTGCAATCGTTTTTACTTAACATATTTTGTACGATAAATGTTTCTAGCAATGATATAGCTCTGATCCGTGCCTGTGACGCCAAAAGTGTTGTTGTTAGGTTATCATAGAAACTAAAAGTACATGAAAACAAATATGGCTTTAAAACAATATGCTTATGGTGAAAACCACGTAAAAAAATTTTGGACGCGTAATCCAAGTCTTACGAAAACCAGTTGATGCGTTAAAACGTTATCTTCAATTATAGTTATTGTTATGTAATGACAGATTGCTAACAGGTATAGATAGAGAGATAGATAAACAGACAGACAAATGTCAAACGATCGAGTTAAAACTGAGAACTCGCTTCGCTTGTTCACCAAAGCACTTCTTGGTCTCAACAGTTACAGTTTATTTTTTCATTACAAATTTTAAGATTTCGGACAATAGCCATCGTAAGTTAAAATTAATAAACACGACGTTGTTTACGTTGCAACCACGGGAGGAATCCTTCTTTGATGGAATGGTGAGTATTGTTCTATTATTATTATTATTTTAGCACTATATTTATATATCCAAGATTTGGAGTTTGACGATATCTATTTGTTAGTGATAGATTTATCTTTGTATTAATTTTTTGTTTGCCTGAAGACGACGTCTGATTCTATAAGGATCGAAACGTCGTGTTTATTAATTTTAACTCACGATGGCTAATCGTCAGAAACCTTATAATTTGTAACGAGTATATTGCGCCATCGATTAATAATAATAATTTTAAGTTTATTTTTTGTTTAAAAATTTCTAAATTTTTAAAGTTTCAAAACTTTACACTAAATTTACACGTTACTAAAAATTCTCTTTAACTCTATACGCCACATGAAGTTTTAGTATTTTATCAAAATTTTCAATCACTTTTTGAGCCCTGATGCCAAAAATGTTTAATTTTCAAAACAGCGTATTCTTACTATATTCTAAACACTATATTCAGATTGTGGTTAAAATTCCTTTGATTTGATACCCCGCATGGGCTTTTGCGATTTTTTCATTATTTTGACCCCTTCACATTTTTTCCTACCGTCTTCCCATTGTTTGAGGGATCAATAAAAAAATTAAAAAAATCGTTAGGTAAAATAGATTGCTTTTACCTCAGTTAGGTATACGTTCGGCTCTGCACCCTTTGTCGAATTCTTTTAACTTTTTCTATTGAAGAAGTCCTGCGGTGGGTGTGGCCGAAACGTTTAGAAATGAATTAACAAAGCAATCGACCGCGGCCAAACAACCCGGATGTGAACTCTTTTATAAACAACAATAGTATTCTGCAGGGTTATGGATTAAAAAAGTACCTGACATCTAGCTTCATTTCAAGAAGCACGAAATGCAAAATCTACAAAACACTTATCAGGCCAGTGCTGACATATGCTTCAGAAACCTGGACAATAATAAAAAAAATGGCGAGAGACTTCTAGGTTGCTGAGAAAGACGGATTCTAAGAACAATATTTAGAGGAGTACAAGGAAATGGAATGTGGCGAAGGCGCTATAACTATGAACTATACCATCTTTACAAGGAGCCGGACATTGTCAGGATAATCAAAATATACAGGCTAAGGTAGGTTGAACACATAGAGAGAATGGAGGAAGGACAGCCTACCTAACATATTTTCTACCAAAAACCAATGGGTAGTATGTGAAAAGGGAAAAGACCACGAAATAGATTCAAAGACCAGATAGAGGAACACTTGGGAAAGATGAACTTAAGAAACTGGAAAGCCAAGGCACGCAATAGGGAGGAATGGAATCGACTCTTGGAGCAGGCAAAGACCCACCAGGGGTTGTAGAGCCACAGTTGATGATGATGATTCTGCAGGGTAAAAGTATGGACGCGTAAGGCAAGTTTAACGAAAATCGGTTGATGTGTTGAAAAGTTATCTTCAATTATGTTTATTGTTATGTATTATAGATTGCATAAATAAGTGTAAACAAAGGTAACGTGAGGCATATTCCAAATAGGTAGATAGAGAGATAGGTAGTCAGATGAATGACAAACGGTCGAGTTAAAACTGAGAACTCAAGTTATCGTGAGGCATAGTCCAAATAGGTAGATAGAGAGATAGATAGTCAGATGAATGACAAAGGGTCGAGTTAAAACTGAGAACTGGAGTTATCGTGAGGCATAGTCCAAATAGGTAGATAGAGGATAGATAGTCAGATGAATGACAAACGGTCGAGTTAAAACTGAGAACTCGAGTTATCGTGAGGCATAGTCCAAATAGGTAGATAGAGAGATTGATAGTCAGATGAATGACAAAGGTCGAGTTAAAACTGAGAACTCGAGTTATCGTGAGGCACAGTCCAAATAGGTAGATAGAGAGATAGATAGTCAGATGAATGACAAACGGTCGAGTTAAAACTGAGAACTCGAGTTATCGTGAGGCGTAATCCAAATAGGTAGATAGAGAGATACATAGTCAGATGAATGACAAACGGTCGAGTTAAAACTGAGAACTCGAGTTATCGTGAGGCGTAATCCAAATAGGTAGATAGAGAGATAGATAGTCAGATGAATGAAAACGGTCGAGTTAAAACTAAGAGCTCACTTCGCTCGTTCTACAAACCGCTTCTTGGTCCTCGATAGTAACAGTTTATTGTGCAGCAAGATCGTTTTATTTTGAAAGGCTTGTCTTACGGTGCAAACAGCGAGAAGACATAAAACTTGTAATTAATACGGAGACGAATTGAGCACGCATAGTGATTCACCCACCGGCTACGAACCAGAGCGTGTAGGTTAATGGTTTTTCGTACCGAAACTGATAAACACTTTACAAACGGACTGCTGCCCCCCCCCCACCCCAAAAAAAAGACGGGGTCGCGTCATTCGACGCAGTGAGTAATGAAACAGTCTGTTCACGGTAAGAGTCGGTTTTACGATTTCCTTCACAGAGTTGATTGTCGGGCTACCGTGTTACTGCGTCACCATGTACAAATAAAGTAGGTCGACAAAGATAATAGAATGAGTAGAGACGAAAAACTGAAGATTAATATATGGAGAAGAGAAAGGTAGACGCGTACAGATTCTTCTTCAGGTGTATGTGAAAGAAGAAAATGGAGTGCAGGGCAAAAGAGAACGAGAGAGAGCGAGAGAGAGAGAGAGAGAGTGAGAGAGTTGTTGTCATATTAAGTGTTTAAAAGTCAATTAAATATTAATTACTAAGCCCAAGAACGGTTAATCGAGTGTAATCAGTAGGGAGCAGCAGCAGTAGGCTTAGGCCTACGTAATGTCGGTCGGCGATTGTTGCACTGCCATATGCGTCTCACAAAGAAGAAAGCGCGCGGTTTCGTTTCGTCATCCAGAAGAAGATTAACAACTCTTCACGGTGGATAACTGTAATAACTGCAACCGGAGTACCCGTTCTTCATCAAACCACTACTCGTATTGTCAGTGTCGCTCCATATACACTCCATATTGATTCAATGAAGGCTCCCGTCGCCGTAAATTTGCTTACGGTCAAGAGACAACAAAGCAAACGCAGAGTGTGTCGATATAGTAGATAAAATGTTAAATAAATAAAGAAGACATTCATTTAAATTTAAGTATCTAGGGGAAATAATTCAAGAGAACGGTTTAGAAAAATCTGCTATAGAAGGAAGGATTCATAAAATGGAAAGAGCATATGGTATAACTAAAGATATTTACAATAAAAAGTGCATATCTAAAAATGCGAAAATAAGACATTACAGTACAGTAGTGAAGCCAGAATACCTATATGCAAGTGAATGTCTAGCATTGAGTTATAATTTAGACAAACTAGAAATATTGGAAAGACGAACTATTAGGAAAATATTAGTCCTACGAAAACCTTCTGAAGGTTGGAAATTAAGAAGTAATGATGAAATATATCACAGTATAGAAACTATAACAGAAACAATGAGAAAAAGAAGACTATTATTATTTTTTGGACATTTATATAGAACGGACGACAACAGGTTACAAAGCAGCTCTTGAAATATCTGTGGGGGAAGAAGTTAACATCGAGTTGGATTAAAGAAGTCCAAAAGGATTTAGAAAAAAATAATATAAGCGCAGAAGAAGCAATTCAAAGAGAAGTTTTCGGGCAAAAGTGTTAAAAAAATAGAAGGAGCTCAAGGTAGGAGAGAGAAAAACGCAGGTTCAAAGTGGACTGAAGACAGGAAGAAGAGACACAGTGAAAATATGACAGAATATTGGAGAAGAAGAAAAGAACAAAGAATAAAGAATTGAAATTGGCACGTGGCCCTTAGATGGCCGATACAAAAAAAAGAAGAAAAGTGATTCCTACAAATTAAGGTGTGAGACAAGGGTGCCCTATTAGACCGACACTGTTTAATGGACGACATATTTCGACGATGGACAGTTAAAGTTGACTTGGGAATATTCATGTGAATGCATTGCTTTATGCAGATGACAACGTAATGATACAGAAAACAGAAGACTAGTTCCAGTGGGCGATGTTTACATTCAATAGCATCATACAAGACTATGGGCTACAGATCTCTGCTACAAAATCTAAAACTATGGCATTTCAGGGCAGGTATCCTATATGAACTAAGATAGTCGTGAATAATCAGATTTTGGATCGGGTTAGTCATTTTAGTTACCTGGGTTGTTATATCTCATACGGAACTGATATTGATTGGGATAGTAAGCTAATAAATGTAGACGCATCAGTGGAACGATTCATAGGTACCTGAAAAAGTAAAACACGAAAGGATACCTGAATGAAATTTTACGAAACTGTGGCTGTCCCCACGTCCCTGTATGCTAGTGAGACACGGACTCTTTGTAAAAGGGACGTACAGAGGATTCAGGCAGCCGAAATGAAATTTCTAAGAGGGACGCAAGGTTGTTCTCTCTTGGATCGCAGAAGAAACAAAGATATTAGATGCGATTTAAACATTGTATCATTTGCACCAGAAGATTGAAGACCACAGAAGGAGATGGTGTGAACACTTGAATCGCATGTCTGATATCCGTCTACCTGTGCCTGCCTTGGGTTATCACCCTACTGAGAAGAGAGAGATGTCGGTAGACCAAGGAGGAGATGAGTTCCGGAACAGGTCTCTAAGACCTAGTCCTTGGAGTTGTGTTGATGATGATGATGATAAGCTTCCACGTTGTGCAAACTGACAGAAACGTAACCAAAATTTTGTTTGAGGGGTGGGTGTTCAGAATGTATTGCAGCCGTGCAGTCAACGATGAGTGTACCAATTTGGAATGTTTCCTTCTAGTGAAATTGGAGGGGTGTCCAGACTGGATGGAGGCGTGCAATCGAACATGAGTATACCAATTCCGAAATGTTTCCTTTCCTTCCAGAAAAAATTGGGGGGGTCCAGATTTCCGTTCAGAGCAAGATAGACATGATGACCTAAAGCCGGGTTTTAGAACATCCCGGAACCCTGGAATTAAAGAAACAAAAAAAAAAACAGAATAAAAGAAACATTTACAGTCTTTTCTTCAGATTTGACTAACAAATGTAAGTATTAACATTTGAATTTGTCTTACTCAGTCGCAGTTAATTTTAAAGAAAAAATGGATTACTCCCACAATCTACAACATAATATTCCTACTAAAAAAGTCTGATAAAGCAAGTCACAATGTTAAAATCATTATTTTTTCTGTCATTTAAAATCAAAAATGTTAAAACGATCTTATGTTTGTAAACTGTTCTTCTTGAAAATAAAGTTTTCTTATTAGCACCACTGTGTGCCTGTCGTGAAATAACATGATCTTAAAAATGTATAGATAACGTAATTGTGATTATCCTGACTGGCGTCTTTCTATGAACGATACTGACTGTTTAACCCGCAGTCTTATTATAATAGCTGTCGGCAGATTTCAGTGTTTCGGGGAGGGGGTCCTGCAAACAGACCACGTAGGCGTGTATCAAATAAAAGTGTTCGAAACTACGATAACTAAACTTATTTGTTTTTCACTTCACGGTTTGGGCTTCAGTCAGTTCCGACTTGATACAGTGTCTCGTCATCATTATCGTACAAGACAGGCGTTAAGTGAGATTTTAGGACTTTCTGGAGAACTCTGGCATTAAATAAACAGAAAAAAAGCAGAGTAAACAGGGCACTGCAATTAGAACCCTCTCGTACAACCGAGCGCGCCCTTCCACACGTCCCCCCCCTAGATAGTGAAGCAGCCGTTGCCTCAGTCAAGGCCGCGTACATGTATGTTCCAGATTCTTTAAGAGCACACTTGAAATATGCATTTGCGTCAGCAATTAAGTAAGGATGGACAGATTCTACAACACGCACGCTACCTATATAAGGAACAGAGGCTGGCTTTGTGAATCAGTGGACGTTGAGCGATTTCCTTAGACAGTGATCGAGTTTTTGTCGAAGTATTGTGTGAAGGGTTATTGTGTTATAATTTTTTATTGTTGAACTTTATTATTTGACATTATTATTGTGTGTGGACAAATTTAACTGAATTATTGCACGAGTATAATCTTGTTGAATAACTTGTTTGATTTCAAACTGTTGATTTTGATAATTAAAGCTGGTTATTAGTGGCTTAATTGGTGTCTGTAATTTCTTTTCCAATGTACCATACGACGAGCAGTGAGATTGTCGTAACAGTATTGTCTCTTACCAGCTGGTATAGGCTATAACGGTGTGCCCCCTGAGCTGCAGAAGAGGCTCACTATTCTGAACGAAATATATTTATTGTTACATAAATTTCGATGTTAGATAGTTTTTCAGTTATGGAAGTCATTACGAAAATCAACATTACTCTACCATTTCTTTAGTAATATAACAATTGCAAAGCACTCAGTCGTAAAATAAACAATAAAAATTCGGACTTGGGTTACTATTCCTTTTAGTTTGCCATCGTGCTGGACTTTCACAAATTTTCTCAACTTTTTGATCTCTTTTTTAGGTCTTGGGGTCACAAGGTTTGTGAAACTTCCAAAACGTACCACTACATTCGGGGAGTAGTTAAAATTCTCTTTACGTACTTTGATACCCGACATGATTTTTTTACGATTTTATCAAATTGTTCAACCGATTTTGGGGTCCAAAAGTCCAAAACGTTTAAGATTTCCAATGACGATCAACACATTCAGATTGTGGTTAAAATTCTCTTTAATTTGATACCACATAGGCCTACAATTTTGACCGCGGCTACTATACTCATGCTCCATACCCGTCTGATATTTTAAGTTAGTCACTCCAATATAATTTAAATCAGTGGGGGTAACCAGAAGCTGCTCCTTTGGAGCGGGGAGGGGGGAGAGGTGAAAACAGCTTGAAGGTTGCACTGCCCATTTTCTTCAGGACAAACAAGATCTTCCCATAGAATCATTTATAAGCTTTATTTTAACACACGCAACTGGATTAGAAATGGGCCTCCCGTAAGTGATTACGGAATTTCACTGAAATCTTAATAGCTCAGGGAGGGAGATTGATGCCCCTGATTCCCCCCTCTAGTTACGCCACTGATATAAATGTTCTGATATAGCATTATAAGATTATGGAGACATGCAGGCTACAGTGGCGTATTTAGAATCGTGAAGGGAGCCCAAGTCGGGTCGAATCGGTTTCATATAAAAGAAAAAAATAAGTTGAGAGTAATCAACATTACTATCTTTAATGTGACCTAAGGCCCAAAAACGTGTGCTAACATCCTGAAATCAATCCCATTAAAGTAAACGATAAAGAAAAATAGGTGGCCAAAGAATACAGTGAAAAAAGAAGTTAAAATTGCAAGTGGTAAAAGGGAATTAAACTGAGACGCTTAGAAAAAGTGGCGCTTAGGTTGCGGTGAACGCCCATAGGGTACTCCCCTTTAAGATAGTCAAAATTCCCCTTGAAACCAATCATTTTTTTGACTATGTAGGTATATTACAATTGTAAAAACATTACATTACACATGGTCCTTCGGTTCCCGTCTACTCCCTCTAGAAAATAAGCTTAAAAATAACAAACATTCATGAATTCGAATTTATTTACTTAAAAAGAATCACCTTGTATTATATATTATGAAATAAAATAATAAAATTTTACATTTTTAATATTATTTAAAGTACTAGCTGCTTTCAGACTAACAAAAACCCCTCAAAATAGCCGGAAAATGTGTTTTTGCGTTTTCGAGGTTGGCCCACCACTCGAAAAAATCTGAAAAAATTGTAGTATAAAAAGTTTGTTAGAATACACTTTCCAAAACAAAAAATATGCCTTTAGCTCTCTTGGGACTGGAGATATAGCATTATTTATCTTTTTGAATTTTTTTAAAAACAATCCCATGATCCCATGGGGCCCGTAATTTTTTGTTTATTGTTTTTGGTGCAAAAAAGTGTTCAATTTTTTTGGAAACTTTAGGTTTCATAGAAATTGAAAAAATAAACATTTAAAAAAGTCAATTTTTCACCCTCCCTCTGTAGAGAGGGTAGACGAGAACCTAAGAACCATGTGTAATGTAATGTTTTTACAATTGTAATGTACCTACATAGTCAGAAAAGTGATTAGTTTCAAGGGGCATTTTGACTATCTTAATGGGGGGTACCCTTTGCTACACAAACGCCACGATATATCGGCCTAACTGTAATTTAAGCACGTTTTGTTTCAATACTTAATATTTATTAAACAAAAGTAGGCCTATATCTCAGACTGTCCTCAGTAATACGATTTAAGTGCTGGTAGCCGAAGGAGTTCAGTGAGTCACAAAACAGGTGGGAACGTTGAATATTGTACCTATAAGTAGGCATACTAAAGAGTAGCGTCAAACATTGTCTTGGGGGGGGGTCCGGGGTGTGGTTGGCTTTGCACAAAAGGAGAAACAACTTTAGACTAATCAGCATTACCATCTTTAAAGTGGCTGAAGTCAGTCTAATCAAATTAAACGGTAAGAACACAATAAAAATTCGAGATATTGAAACATTGTTTACAAGATACTTACGCACTGAATTGATTTTCCTATATTTCATATTTCATTCATATACGCAAATGCTGTGTAATAGATCTGACTGCGTATGTAAAAAGAGTTACTACTACAGTATATTAGCGTACACAGCTGAAAAAACAGCACAAACACAAATTAAGAGATTAACAAAAATTCATCAATATTCTCACTTAGGCTTGCGCGACCGGTGTCCGTTATGTTTTAGAAGTCTTCTTCCGGTATGGACCGCGTCAAGAATGTCACTTAGACCTGAGGATACTCACTGTAATACGAGTGAAACGTTCTCATACAAGACGTTTGTGACGCGGTCCGTACCGGAAGAAGACTTCAAAAACGTTTTAAAAATTCATCAACTTTTTTCGACCATCAGGAGAGGTGGTCCTGTGCCGTTCGTCCCGCCCCATAAGTACGCTCCTGATAGGTTGGACTGTCGATTTTCCTCAAGACAAACGAGATCCTCCCGTACAGTTATAGTAACACGCGCAAGTGGCATGGAAATTATAAGTCATTACGGAATTGCACTGAAATTTTACTAGCTCTGGAGGAGTTGATGATCCCCCCTCCGTAAAACCTTGCTTATATGTATATTCTAATATAGTATTTTATGTACTATAAGATTATGGATACATGTAAGCTAACTACCGTAGACTAATTCCAACACATACACCTCACAAGCATAAACATTTTGCTAATTACATATAGCCTACTAAACAAAAAAATTAACTATCATATATTTACAATTAATCGCATTGTTCCTTACGGTAGGTGTGTTTATAACATGCGAACAAGTCATTACCAAGTCGCTTATTTAACGCAATGCAATCGGCTTGTGTGTGTAATTGCATCACTATTATTACCATAAAGGTTACAATTATTTTATGTAATGATGATCATTACACCACTTATTAAGCTAATTATGTTTATAGCGACATGAAGAAAAATTATATATTACTTGAAATGAGTAATTCCCACAAAACAATGGTCGGTTAATGCGTGAAGTTTAATTGACTTACAACCTAACTGAATAATAATAAATAACTTTTAATGCGAAGAAACATTGGGACAATTAAAATATAATGATCTTAGAGATACTTTTTACGGAGTAACTGTAATTTATAAAATATTATTGTGGGGTAGATTTGATTTCGTTGGAGGCGTGTAAGGTTTTATATTAGCAGTGGCTCCTGACACAGGGGCGTATTTACGGGGGGGGGGACCAATCTATTGCATTAATCCCCGTTCGGCAAGACTATCCAGACGTGACAAAATTATAAATGAAGCCATTAAGGACAGAATTCATGTGAAAAATTCAATTGTAGATTTTATCCAAACGAAAAAATTACAATGGTACGGACACACGAATAGAATGGCACAGGAAAGATTGCCAAGGAGAATTATGGAATGGAGCCCACCAGGAAGAAGGAAATCAGGAAGACAACTATCACTTGGATAGAAGAAATTCAGACTATATTGAGGGAACGAGAAACTGAAGATGTTTGGATTTACAAGCAGCAGTGGAAGATGAGAACTCGATCACTTCTGTAATCTTTTGTTCCGAAAAATGTGTAAACATTGTACAGCCGGAATAATAAAAAAAAATAATAATAATAACGAACAGGACCAAGCCCCCCTCTCCAGAGGGTCGAAAAATGTGTTAATCTCTTAATTTTTAGGCTGTGTTATTATTTTTTTTCAGCTGTATACGCTAATATATTAGCAACTATTTTTTATATATACAAACAGGTTTATTACGCAACACTAGCGTACATGTTTGAAATATGGAGTAGGCCTATAGGAAAATCAGTTCAGTTGATAAGTACTACCTTGTCAATAATGTTTCAATAAGGCATACTTTTATTGTGTCATTACCGTTTATTTTAATGAGACCGATTTCAGGATATTATCACGCGTTTTTCAATCACATTAAAGATAGTAAATGTTGGTTAGTCTTAACTTGTTTTTCTTTTCTATGAAACCGACCCGACCGAAACCCAAATTCTAGATACGCCACTGGTTAGGAGTGGTGTCAACTGCATCAGTGCCTGGACCCTGTATTTACATACATTCAGCTGTTTTTAAAACCTACTGTTTGATCGTAAAATATGGAACTTTCGTGACTAGAAACAAAACAATATAGAAGTAGGTACAGTGAATAGAGGTGTTGAGACGTGCAATGTAAAGGCGGTTTGTGTGGACATACTTTAGACCTCAGAAGAAGAAAAGGAAAAGGATAAATAAGAATCCTTAAATTTTTAGTGACTGTCAATCAATGAATGTTTTAGTGGATGGTTAGTGAGGATCGGTTAATAATGCAACTTTTAGTTATTTTGCGTCGACGTTTCGACAATATTTATTGTCATCTTCAGGACCTGTGTATGAAATACAATAGAAATATCAAACATAACGAAACAATTAAATATTTGGGTGAACGTGTTGGTGATGTGAGTGTGTACGTGCGTATGTATGTATCACTTTATATGTGAAGACTTATGATAGTTTGTTTACATCTTAAATTATCTTTAAGAAAGCGAGCAAATTATAGTATGAGAGAACTTAATTTATACAGTATTACAATTTAAATTACTAAATGTAATGTTATTTTAATTAATTAAACAAACAGTAATCAACAATTGGATATTAGATTGGTACATAAATTGTTTATACCTACAACAGTCAACATATAGCAAAGTAATATATTACCTATAACTAAAACAGATTAGGGGATGTTCACTACGTAATTATTAAAAGTTATTTTTACCATGTTTCACTCCGTTACATGTTAACACCAGTAGGGAGTGAAACATGGTAAAAATAACTTTTAATAATTACGTAGTGAACATCCCCTAATCTGTTTTAGTTATAGGTAATATATTACTTTGCTATATGTTGACTGTTGTAGGTATAAACAATTTATGTACCAATCTAATATCCAATTGTTGATTACTGTTTGTTTAATTAATTAAAATAACATTACATTTAGTAATTTAAATTGTAATACTGTATAAATTAAGTTCTGTCATACTATAATTTGCTCGCTTTCTTAAAGATAATTTAAGATGTAAACAAACTATCATAAGTCTTCACATAAAAAATGATACATACATATGCACGCACACACTCACATCACCAACACGTTCACCCAAATATTTAATTGTTTCGTCATGTTTGATATTTCTATTGTATTTCATACACAGGTCCTGAAGATGACAATAAATATTGTCGAAACGTCGACGCAAAATAACTAAAAGTTGTATTATTGACCGATCCTCACTAACCATCCACTAAAACATAAATAAGAATATTTTCATATTACACAGGAAAAAGAGTATATACAGAAACAGTTTTCATTGGTTTTTAAATAAAAGTCTGAACTACGTCTAAAAACCACAAAAGGATAAGTCAGAAGAACAAGAACAAGAAGGCATTGTTCGTTATACGTCTACCGTGGATAATAAAACTGACAAGTAACCCGGATTCGATTCCTACACAAGTACTAAACGCCGTTCCAGAGATACTTTCTCACGTCTGGTAATTAATTATATCTGAAATATAAAAGTCACTGACGACTGCTGTTGCAGAATTAATTTCACACGTAATCTTTAATTACAATAAACATTTTATTATAAGACAAATACGTTTTTGTTATGTTTCACGAGACTGCCACCATTTTGTTGACCATCCCTGACTCTACCCGCTTCCTGTTCGTTCCGCTTCATTTACATGGGAATACTGTAGTTTACTTTTTGTTGTAATGAAAAACTAATATATTTTAATTGAAATACTTCATATTCGTATACGAACCACAAATAGATTAAGTAATTAGATATTACCTGAATAGTCCGTCTTGTGGTTTACTTGTTTTATATTAAAAACACAACGCGTTTCGGAACTAAAGTTCCATCTTCAGGAAAATAACCTGAGGATGGAACTTTAGTTCCGAAACGCGTTGTGTTTTTAATATAAAACAAGTGAACCACAAGACGGACTATTCAGGTAATATCTAATTACTTTATTTTAATTGCTTTGACCAAGTGTAATCACACACACACACACACACATCACTGAAGTATATTAGTGTACTAGCTGTTACCGTCGGCTTCGCACGCGAATACTGGAGTTTTAATAAGTATTTTAATATAATTTTTATTCTCTATGTCTATATGGCGTTCTGTCAGCTCGTGTAACAATTTTGTACTCATTAGTCAAATTCTCTCCAAAGCTGTTTTCAACACTTGTACTATTTTAACTTGTACTAAATTATTATGTTGGTACAACAGCCTTTGGAGACCTAAAAGTACTCGTTTATAATGCCTTTGGAGATATTTATAAAATACCTGTTAAGTCAAAAACGCTAAATTCTTTATTTTAAGTGTTACTGTGTTATATGCATTGTATAACACATTAAACGTTATCTTTTCCTTTTATTTATTTCAGCAGTAAACTAAAAACCCAAAACCGTTGTCACCTAACCATACGGCTAAACGTATAATACGTACTTGTCAAAAATACGTATAAAAACATAAATTGTATAATCGTTTAAGACAATTACAAAACATATAGACGTATCTGTATACAAAATTACAAATTGTGATACAATCGCATATTAAAAACATTAAAAACTGCAGGAACGGATAAAGGTACAGTTCCGATGCCGCTAAATATCATTTGTTTATTTACTTGTTACTATGGTAATTAATTCTGGTATTCACGGTGTTGATGACCGAAAAGGCATAATTAAAAGGGCCTAAATCGTGTGAACGGGGTAAAATATCAAAAACGTTAGATAGTATTTTTCGCCTTGTGTCAAAGGTTTACCTGTGCAAAATTTGGTGGCAATCGGTGTAACGGTGTGGATTTGTATTCAGTACCCATAAATCCTCAGACTTTGAGTTTTATATATATATAGATAAATAGAGTGTTATAGACGTACAGGCTACGTTAGAAAGCTGCACAACTCGCTCAATATTTTCAACGAAGTAGATAATTTATATTATCAGACTGTGTTACTAAACTGTTTATTATTATTATTTCCAGCTGTACAATGTTTAAACATTTTCCGGAACCAAAGTTACAGAAGTGATTGAATTCTCATCTCCCACTGCTGCTTGTCCATCCAAACATCTTCTTCGATCTCTCGTTTCCTCAATATAGTCTGAGTTTCTTCTATCCAGGTGATAGCTGGTCTTCATCTTTTTCTTCTTCCTGGTGGGGCCCATTCCATAACTCTCCTTGGCAATCTTTCCTGTGCCAACCTTTTCGTGTGTCCATATGATTGTAATTTTTTTGTTTGGATAAAAACAAAAATTTAATTTTTCATATTCATTCTGTCCTTAATGACTTCATTTCTAATTTTATCACGCTTGGATACTCTTGCCGAACGACTCCAAACGTCCATGTCTGCTGTCATTAATTTTGTTCTTGAGTGTTTATTTGTAGTCCGTAACTTCTGAGCCGTAAGTCATGATACTTCTAACAATGGTTTTAAATATTTTGGTTTAGTTTCTATAATATTAGATAAGTTTCGACATTAAAAAAATTTTTAAATTATCAGAAAAATTACAAAAATCCTGATTACATTACTAATTTTTCTGTTTTTACTAAAATAACAATTGACGAGCAGACAATCATAAAATAAACATTAAACATTCGAAACATTGGGATCAGTGTTAAAATTCCACTTAGTCTGACATACGGAAAGTTTTTACAATTTTTTCAAAGTTTAGATCCGTTTTTTGGCTCCCCCCTCCCCGGGGTCCAAAAAGTTTGAGATTTGTAAAGCTGTACACTATATTTAGGTTTTTGGTAAAATTCTCTTCAATCATGTTGACCTTGTTGGTATGCAGGTGTTCGTGCGTATTGCGAGTCTCATGTGGTTTTTCATAGTAAGCATTCATTTCTATTATTTTATCTTTTCATCGTCTATTATATGAACTTTTCTTATTATTATTTTGTTGACTCACTATCAATGGCTGATAGCGTTTCATTATTTATTACTGTACATGTTGATAATTTGCCTGAAGATGGCTGCCGATTATTGGTTGGCCGAAACGTTGCATTTATGTTTTTTTCTGTGACGGCAAAAGTCCGTTAGTTACATTCAAAGTTAAATGTTTACAATCCATCACAGTCATCTTTTAAAGATCCTGAGCTTAATTTTTGGTGCAAATTCAGTTAATACTTACCCTCTCATGTGTACCGTCTATTTAAATTCTTAATGGTACAATTTATATTTGAAATCCCGTATTTCTCGTATGAAAACTACATCGCATATTAACAAAATATTTCTACGGGGGGGGGGTGGAAGCGTAGGACATTACAAGGACACAAATTGCCCAAAAGATCACCGGCGTATAATAGCAATATTCTGAAATAGAAGGAATTTTCAGAAGGCGATTAAGTTTTATAACATAAAATAATATACATATTTTAATAAAATACGCTTTAACGAGAAAGAATTAAATAATATAGTTGTATTCGATATACGTTACAATGTTATATAAATAAACTTCCTATCATCTAAGTTCTCGTTGTTTAAATAAATTTCTTAGCAATAACAATGAACACAGAAAAAAAGCGAATTCGCTCAATGAGATAACTGTTCTATTTTAAGTAAAATTCACTAATGACGTAATGTAACGTATTTTTTGCCACTCAGCAACAGTTAACATTAATATGAATCAATTTTACAAGATAAGGCGTGTTTGATTTCATTTGAGTATTGTTAGTGGCATGCGATTCGGGTCACGGGTTCGGCGATAATTGTAATTTACGCGATTGGCAATAAAATCAATCCTGAAGGCATACGTAAGACATTTTTGTACCGTATCCAGTGTGATATACGGTTTTATAAAGATTGTTATAATTAATTTTAATTAATTAATCAGACAACTGTTTAAAAATAACGGAAACGACTTTTTTGCCCGTCTGCGTTGCAAAAAAAAAACAAGTTTGTATCATCGCTTATCTGGAATTGTTATATTTATCGTCCCTTTACGAATAACGTGACAGTTTATGCGCAGAATAATTTCAAAAACAGGTTGTTTGTTAGACAAACTTTTCAGCAATTTTCATCATAATATTAACGCTTACCATTTTATTCAAATTCTGTTTGGCACAATTTGACAGAATGGTGTTTAATGCGTTTATTGTTTGCGTAACGTAAAATTTAAATTACTAATAATCTGCTGTGAAAATGATGGAAGTAAAGAATACACTGATGACATGAAAACTGGTACGGTGTAAGAATTCGGCACTGACAGAATTCGGTGCGGAAGTTGACACTGGCAGAAGATTCTGGCTTGAAGCACAGTCGGAATAGTGAACAGGACGTGGAAAACCTCTTCTTATTCTAATCCTCTTCTACCGCAAGGTGTAGAGGTTGAGCAAAGGTCTAACCTCCGTGGTCTCTGCATGGCCAGGGCCTTGGCTTCATTCCACTGCACTCCCAGCCCCTCCAAAGGGCACCTCACATTGTCCTCCTAAGTCACTCTTTTCCGGCCCCTTGGTCTTCTCCCAGCCATTCTTGCCTCGTACAGTTGTTTTGGAAGTCTATCCCTTTCCATCCTCTTGCATGTCCAATCCAGCGCAACTGTGCTTTCTTAATTTGATCTTTCAAAGGTACTGTCTTAATTATCGCTGTTATAGTAGTGTTTCTGACTCCATCTCTTCTTGACTTTTCTTCAACCTTCTTGAGGTATCTCGTCTCCATAGTTTTGAGAGAGCTTAGATCCTTTTCAGTTAGAGCCCAGGTTTCAGCCCCATAAGTAAGAACTGGTACACAGCCTACGTGTTTTTAAAAATGGTCATCTTAACACGTGGAAAACTACACGAGACGCGAATTACGGAAGAAACCGAATTACGTTTTTCCAAATTAAAGCAAAAATTTGCCTATAGTCTGTGCAAACCTCAGGAGAAAGCATTGTGCTTATGGATTAAAATGTACGTATTTTCAGAATTGAAAAAAATAATTGTGCAAGCGCCAGAAAACGAAGGCAGAGCCTATTAATCTATCTTTGCCATTTTCGCCGGGACACACTTCCCCTTACAGGGTTGTCTATGTCATGATCCTCTAGTCTAATATCTCTACGGTTTGAACCTTTGTCTATGCATCATAGGTAAATTAGTAGTAGCTCGACTTTAATTCGGAAAAATTAGAAGATTTTATTGCTGATTTAACATAAAAATAAGATACTTTAACACGAACAATAAGTTGCTTAAAATATTCTTGCGACAGTATCGTGAAATTAAAGTTTTTCAAAATCTCTTCAGAAAGAGTCACTTACACAAGATCTATTAAGGATATAAATTTAGAATTGATTTCAATAACAGTTAATTGAAATAGAGTCATCTTGAAATAAGCGCTTTTCCACATTCTTTCAACCCTTTTACTTCATGTATAGTTTAGTCAAAAATTTTGAGACTCAAAGAATTTATGAAATGTATTTATAAAATTATAAACGCGGAGTCCAATCTTTAAGCTACGCTCACCCCCCCCCCCCCACCGGCGCAGTTCCTAGTCACGCCACTGATTAGGTCTATAGGCCTACATAAGTTGCATACTGACTACACACGCAGCAGATGTATGTTATTGAAATTAGTTTTCCAACTTTAGGCTTACATAAAAAGTTACTTTTATGGCTCTGCGCTATTTCTATTGGCGAGAAAGAATCTGAAGTGTATTTGTGCTTTAAAACCTTGTACATTTAAAGACTTCTTTGGAAACCTATGTAGGTATGTAGACTGGAAACCTAAGTATGTAGACTTCTTTGGAAGACTGTCTATCACTTCAGGTTGAAAGTCCTCGACTATGAGCAGGAGGAAAGAGTGGTAAAGGTCAGCCAAGGACACGGTGATCATAAATACTTTGTGATGTCGAGACGGGTAGTGGCCTAACCATTGTAGTGATGGTGATGATGACGATACTCAGGATCCTGTTACAAGCCACAGAATATCAATAGTGTTGGCTTGTAGAGGAACGTACAACATCGTATCCAAAGTGTTCAGCACATTTCCAGCCTTGGATTTCCAGTAAATCACTTACAGCTTGTCAGCTTCGCAGAACGATACGCGAAAACATACACAAACAGAGATGACAAGCTTGTATTAGTCCGCTAAAAAGATGAACATTATCGAAAATACTATCGATTTACAGAGGACTAAGTGTAACTAACTCTATCTTAAGGTTATATAGAAAAATTATCAAATCAAGAATTAAAAGCCAATTTCGGAATATTGGAGAACAGACTGGGTTTTGATTTAAATGGAATAACTCCTATTGTAGTCCCAAGCCATGTGTTTGTTAACCAAATATACTGTTACTCACCGTCTATGGCCTTTCCGTGATGTTATTTCGTTGTTTACATGTTTCGAGGCACTTGCCTCATCATCAGAACTTTATAAAAACTAATGTATGTCATCAATGATGACATGTGTCAAAATACTAAAACACAATACGGCATTAAACTATGTACAGAACTTGCTTTAAAAATGTTAGGTGTGCCTTGCAAGACAACACGCGCCGTACTGACGAAATCTAAGTTTTATCTCGACCATATCGCATAGCGGTATCGTACAGTATATTTGATTTATATTGTAATTGGTCGTTCAACACGTGTGGCTTGGTACTGGCGTCGTTATATGCTTTATAAATCTCATATTCTTCAAGGGCGTTCAAATAACGCCCTTTATTGCAGAAATGAAGGGGTATTAGATTCGAGCTAAAATCCGTGTAACTGTGATTGTTGTCTATAAGGTGCCTGGCGAAATTTGACTTGATGTTGTCAAAGTTGTAAACTCGTGTAGGGGGTCTATGTTCAGAAAATCTTTTCAAAAAACCTCGACCCATCTGGCCCACATAAAAACCCTCACAGTCGTTGCAGACTAGCTTATAAACTCCTGTTTTTTTTTCAAGACTGGTATGTTCACGGCTGCGGAGATTATTTAAGATGTTATTACTGGTCTTATAGGAAACAACTATGTTGTTGACTTTATTAATGGTTGACTTAAAAATTCCTGGCATGAAATGCGTATAAGGTGCCGCAATGTACTTGCGTGCCTTTGTTTCGAGGTTCTCATTTCTATTATTTATATCTTTAGTTTTATTTTTAATAGCGTTACTCTTCTTTTTCTTTTGTTTTTTAAAAATATTATCTATTATTTTTTCGTTGTACCCGTTGTTAAACGCAATGACTTTAATGGTGTTTAATTCTTCGATGTAATCCTCGATGCCAAGGGGTATATTATTCATTGCAAATAATAATATCACCCTGCTAACCTCTGACCCCACGGATTTATATGTAAAACGTCTTAATCGTAGCTTAAATATGTGTACACATATCTTTGATGAACGTTGTAACGTCACAGAACGTTCCATAAAGGAAATTATTTGCATAGTAATTTATCATAAGAGGAAAGTGAGGTGAACAGTATCGAACCCAAGTAATCCGAAAAATTTTGTAATATTGTCCGATAATTAATATCATTAACATGAAAAAACGACGAGACTATGACTAAGACTCAAACCCCATATATATTATTTAAGTGAAGAACAGTGTAAAACTAATAATATACTATAAGAGAGACAGATAATCTCAGAAATAACCAAAATGAGGTCATTACTTATTAAGAATTGTAACTCTGAATAGGGTATAAAAAACTATTAATTGTGATTTAATGGACGAGATCCATTATTATACTTTGTAATATAAATAAAATAAATGTATTAAATGATTTGAATACATTATTAAAAAGGATGTAAGTTAAAATAAAAAAATATATAAATGTTATGACAAAAATCTATGTTTAGGAGCTGAGTCCAATCACTCAGATTGTATGTGAAAATTAATTATTATAGAATTAATATAAAAACTATATGTAAATGTCAATTAGACAACGACGAACAAATTATCTTAAATAGAGAAAGCTGTAAAGTGATTAGAAATCAATTAAAATAGCCAAAAACAGTATTAACTGAAAACATGTGATGGACCTATAATATTGTAATATTTATGAATTTGATGTTGACAAAATGCAACCAAATTGTATTATAAAGTTGAAATACAATATAGTGTGACTATACTTATATATTTGACCAACTAAAACACTTTAACAGTCGAGTTAGGAAACTATTTACCTAGACCATACCAGGCTGAGGCCAAAAACAATCACAAAAAACAGTCATATTTGACAGAATAATTGCAGAATATTAGCAAAAATAAAGGAAAAAGGTACAATCCTATAGTGTACTATAGAAACAAACCTACTCAGTTGAAAACAAGCTTAATTCTTAAAGGATTTGAAATATGAGAGTGAAATTTGTCACACCAAGAAAATGAATCACTTATGCAAACCAATATGATGCTAAGTAATCTTACAGTAAAAATAATATGTATCAGGATAAACCAGGTATTACCAAGGATAAACAATATAACAAACTCTCAGTGAATACCCAAAAATTCCCATATATGATACCGAAAAAAGACAAATTATTGTAAAGAACCAGTGACAAAAAAACATTGGCCATATGTAAGGCCTATACAAAACTGAACTTATTTATATGTTATATTTGTTAATATTTGTTTATTTTGTTATAAAAAGATAATTATGTTGTGCATTAATGTTGTAGCAAGAACCAAACAACTTCACAACATTTTTATAAGTAGAAAATTGGAATTTTGTGAAAACATTCCAAGGTAAGAGTTGTATTTTATGTTATTTTATTAGAGTCAACTTGTTCAAAACCAATCGTAATTAGTATCATTAGATTCAGTTGAAAGCAGAGAATCCAAAAATAGTAATGGCATGCAGATTGTAAGTAGTTATGTAAAATTGTTTGACAAATACCAGAATAATTTCAGTAATATCCTTTAGTGTGAAGAATAAGAGGTTTTTGTTCTAAAGCTTCTACGGAAGTCAAATTTGTTCCATGATGTTCCATTTGATTATTCTCGAACGTTCTAGAAGAAAATTTTACTCAAAATACCGGAAGTTCATGTCAAAAAATTAAAACAATGCCCCTTACAGAGTATAAAAGGAAGACGAAATTTGACCAAAAAAAACACTTTATGCTTTGAATCCAGAAGAGACACATCACCCACGAAACTGATCATCACGTCCGAGGCGAAACCGAAGAACGAGAAGTCGACACGAGAACACAGAAAGGCTTTTCCCGTACATGACAAAAGACTGAACTAACCTCTACAAGGAGTATACGCCAACGTGTTGTTGAATAGAGCAGCAACACGCCATATTTAATAGAACGCACGCAGCCAGAATACTAGCGACCCTAAAAAGGACCGAATTTTAATAGAGAATCAATTCTGCTGGTATTCGCTAAGACAAACTGACTTTGACAAATTTCCCAAAACGATTTACTGACACAAGCCTTTCAACGTTGAATCTGGAACTAGCGCTGCGACGGCCGAATCGAGAAACCACGCAGACAGCTGATCACCGCCGGCAGAATTCAAAGCATAGGTTCAGTGCGAAACTTATTTCAATCGTGCGGAGTTTTAAAAAAGCCGTATTTTGACTTATAAATAATTACCAGTGCACGAGGAACGTTAACACGAAGAGGCAAGATTGAAAACGTCCCCAAGAGAAGTGTCCAGTGCAAGAAATAATTACCCACCGGAACGTTGGTTGTTCAAAAGTTAGTCATTTTTACCTGGTATCATTTGTCACACAGTTGTACTACACATGTCACACACCTTCAAATCACACAATTTTTGTAAAGCATCCTATTGATTTGTCTTGGTAGTTCAAAGGAGTCACGTCCTGAGTATAAAGATTTTTCATACACTAAACTCATGCTTTTCAACTGAGTAAATAAAATATTTATTAGCCGATACTTGATTGAAAAAACTTGTCAATAATAATTTTTTGTAACTCTGCAATTTTATTTAATACGAGTGTTAGTCCTTCAGACGATTTTTAAGGTTCATTAAAACATAAGAAATCAAAATTTAATTTTAATAATAATAATAATAATTTCTTGGAACAAAAAATCCAAGTGGCGCCCACATACACATAGTAGCTTAAGTTGTTTTGCAGGACGACGTCATCGCAGAGGAACCAGTCATCAGTAAGTATATAAAAGTGCGCGGAGTGTAACACCCGACATATAACAACACAAACAACATTTAAAGAAGTAGGTTATAACGTACTAGACGATCTTTAAAACCAATTAATTCTAAAGCGCCTGTTTTATCAGGTCTGCCAAAGCTTCACAAGGGGATTCCTATTAGACCACTAGTAAATTTTACCACTGCACCCGGTTACAAAGCAGCTAGAAAATTAGTGAGTATATTAAAACACAATTTACTTTTGAATAATAATCGAAGTTTGATTAATAGTTGTGATTTCGTTGAAAAAGTGAAAGACCTGATGATTGAACCCCACTATAAACTTATTTCTTTTGACATTGTGAACTTGTA
Organism: Magicicada septendecula; assembly: GCA_034769895.1. Taxonomy (NCBI): domain Eukaryota; kingdom Metazoa; phylum Arthropoda; class Insecta; order Hemiptera; family Cicadidae; genus Magicicada; species Magicicada septendecula. Next base: position 45,445,139 of record CM068371.1, read on the forward strand.
TACAAATGTACCGGTGAGTGAAACCTTACGCCTATTAAGAACTAACCTTGTTAACACCAATAAACTGGATGCTAATTGCATAAATGAAATAACTTATTAGAATTGTTGGGAGTGATTTTGGACCAGAATTATTTCACACATAACAAACAGTTTTTCAGACAGCTGGAGGGGTTGGCAATGGGTTCCCCACTCTTTAGTATTCTCGCGGAAGTGTACTTAAATTACTTTGAAAATTCTTTCTTGTTTGCAAACCCTACACATAATTACAATGTGGTGTTCTATGGTAGATATGTCGATGACACTTTTATGGTGTATAAAGGCACAAATCGTCAAATTGACAATCTCCACAATTACTTGAATGGCATTAATAACAAAATACAGTTTACTTTGGAGAATGAAGTTAGAGGTCAATTATATTTTCTGGATTTGACAATAACTAAGGACTTTGTTACTAAAAAACTATGTTTTAATATATTTAAGAAGCCCACGATGACTGACGCTGTCATACATGCCTCATCGTTCCACCCCATTTCACAGAAATTAGCTGCATTCCATAGCATGATACATCGCCTGTTGTCTATACCCCTTGGCATCGAGGATTACATCGAAGAATTAAACACCATTAAAGTCATTGCGTTTAACAACGGGTACAACGAAAAAATAATAGATAATATTTTTAAAAAAACAAAAGAAAAAGAAGAGTAACGCTATTAAAAATAAAACTAAAGATATAAATAATAGACTAAATATCACTATAATATTGACGACTCGGAACACTAATTTTTTTATAAGTAAAAACGTAAAGTTTTACCTTACAGCCTAAACCGGCTTTCACCTATAGAAGGCTTCATCAGAGGCTGTCGTTAGTAGCGCTGTTCGTCTTGTTGTTGGTGACGAGATAGTTTTTCGAAAGATCGAAGCTGTGTGTGTGGTGAGATGTGTTCGAATAATGCGTGCGATTTGAATTGTGTCTGTTCGTTTAGGATGTCGTTTTTATTTGTTTTTGTGTGTTTGTATATTTCTAATTGTTCTAGAGTGTCTAGTTTTCGGCCTTTTGTGTGTACGTGTAGTATGTTCATGTTATTGTCGATGTTTTTATATGTGTGGTTTGCTTCAATGAGGTGGTTTGCGAAGGTAGATTCTGTAGTGGTGTGGAGTGCTTTTGTGTGTTCAATGTATCTCTGTTTGAAGCTACGTCCTGTCTGGCCTATGTAGAATTTATTGCAATTTGAACAATTTAGCTTATATACACCGGGTAGATCGAATTTGTTTTGTGCTTTGGGCATGCGTTTTGATAGTGTGTGTTCTGTTTTGTTAGTAGTTTTGAAAGCGATTCTGTATCCTGCTTTTTTGAATTTGTGGGCGATTTTTTCTGTTTGTTTGTTGATGTATGTTAGTGTTATGAATTTGTTGTTTTCTGTCTTTGTCTGTTGTTTGTTTTGTGTTTTGTGTAGGAGTTTACTAACTATTGTTCTGTCATAACCGTTAGATTCTGCTAGATATTTTATCGCGTTTAGTTCGTCTTTGTAGTCTATTTCATCTAAGGGGATGTTGTTAAGTCTATGTATCATGGTTCTAAAAGCAGCTAGTTTGTGTTGTATTGGGTGATTGGAGGTGTTGTGTATTAGTGTGTCAGTTGTAGTTGGTTTTCTGTATATACTGAATTTGTGCCTGTGTTCTAGTTTTGTGATGGAGAGGTCTAAGAAGTTTATGGTATTGTGTTCGTATTCGGCAGTGAAGGTTATGTTTTTATGTATTTTGTTTATGTGCGTTAGTAACTGTTCACATTGTCTTTTGTTTCCCCTGTATAGTATTAGAATGTCATCAACGTATTTGTGCCAATGTTATGTGAGTGTCTGTCATTGTTTGTGAGTATTTTTGTTTTTTCTAAGTGTTGGAGGAAGACTTCTGCTAGAATGCTGGATATGGGGGAGCCCATGGGTAGGCCTTCGTTTTGTGTGTAGTATTTATTGTTATAAGTAAAGTAGTTTTGTAAACAAATAAAGTAAAACAAACAACAGACAAAGACAGAAAACAACAAATTCATAACACTAACATACATCAACAAACAAACAGAAAAAATCGCCCACAAATTCAAAAAAGCAGGATACAGAATCGCTTTCAAAACTACTAACAAAACAGAACACACACTATCAAAACGCATGCCCAAAGCACAAAACAAATTCGATCTACCCGGTGTATATAAGCTAAATTGTTCAAATTGCAATAAATTCTACATAGGCCAGACAGGACGTAGCTTCAAACAGAGATACATTGAACACACAAAAGCACTCCACACCACTACAGAATCTACCTTCGCAAACCACCTCATTGAAGCAAACCACACATATAAAAACATCGACAATAACATGAACATACTACACGTACACACAAAAGGCCGAAAACTAGACACTCTAGAACAATTAGAAATATACAAACACACAAAAACAAATAAAAACGACATCCTAAACGACCAGACACAATTCAAATCGCACGCATTGTTCGAACACATCTCACCACACACACACAGCTTCGATCTTTCGAAAAACTATCTCGTCACCAACAACAAGACGAACAGCGGTACTAACGACAGCCTCTGATGAAGCCTTCTATAGGTGAAAGCCGGTTTAGGCTGTAAGGTAAAACTTTACGTTTTTACTTATAAAAAACTTAGTGTTCCGAGTCGTCAATATTATAGTGATATTTAGTTAAGTAACGGACACGTCATGGACAACGAAATCCAAGAATAAATAATAGAAATGAGAACCTCGAAACAAAGGCACGCAAGTACATTGCGGCACCTTATACGCATTTCATGCCAGGAATTTTTAAGTCAACCATTAATAAAGTCAACAACATAGTTGTTTCCTATAAGACCAGTAATAACATCTTAAATAATCTCCGCAGCCGTGAACATACCAGTCTTGAAAAAAAAACAGGAGTTTATAAGCTAGTCTGCAACGACTGTGAGGGTTTTTATGTGGGCCAGACGGGTCGAGGTTTTTTGAAAAGATTTTCTGAACATAGACCCCCTACACGAGTTTACAACTTTGACAACATCAAGTCAAATTTCGCCAGGCACCTTACAGACAACAACCACAGTTACACGGATTTTAGCTCGAATCTAATACCCCTTCATTTCTGCAGTAAAGGGAGTTATTTGAACGCCCTTGAAGAATATGAGATTTATAAAGCTTATAACGACGCCAGTACCAAGCCACACGTGTTGAACGACCAATTACAATATAAATCAACTATACTGTACGATACCGCTATGCGATATAGTCGAGATAAAACTTAGATTTCGTCAGTACGGCGCGTGTTGTCTTGCAAGGCACACCTAACATTTTTAAAGCAAGTTCTGTACATAGTTTAATGCCGTATTGTGTTTTAGTATTTTGACACATGTCATCATTGATTACACACATTAGTTTTTATAAAGTTCTGATGATGAGGCAAGTGCCTTGAAACATGTAAACAACGAAATAACATCACGGAAAGGCCGTTGACGGTGAGTAACAGTATATTTGGTTAGACTGGTTTTCGTGCAGGCCAATCTTGTATAGATAATATCTTCACATTAAACTAACTTCTTGAAAAAAGAATGACACGAAATGTAGAAACCCATTTAGTATTTATGAATCTCAAAAAAACGATATGACAGTGTTCCACTGAATAAGCTATGGAAGCGCTAGACACCAACACTATTAGCAGCATAACGATAGGCCCAAGACTATCTGATGAATTTCCAGTAACCAAGGGATTGCAATAAGGTTGTCCTATAGGGCTCACTTTATTTAAGATAATTCAATTTTAAAAAGATTCAGACGCATCTATCGCAGCATGTTGCTAGTAATCAATGAGGAAAAGCTGTTCACTTTGCACTTCGCGGACGATTAAGTAATTATAGATGAAGACGGAGATGACATCAGTTATATGTATCGGAAGTTAGATGAAATGAGATTTGACGCTAAATACAAATAACGCTGAATATGTTGTCGTTGAAAATAAATGCAGAGATAAAATGTTGGAACGGGTAGTAGATTCATACAAATACCTCGGTGTCACGGGCGGCGCAGGTATAGCAGAAGTAAACAATCGTACAGAACAAGGGAAACAAGTGACGAGACAGTTTGAGCAAACAACTAAGGCGCGAAACAAAAATCAAAATATATAAAGACAATCGTTGAAAGTATTGTTACAAATGGGGCTGAAGTGTGGGAAACAATAGAGCACATTAGTAAAAGATTGCAAGCCGTGGAAATGGGATACTGGAGAAGGTGCTGTAGGCTTACATTGCGAGATAGGGTTAAAAATGAAGAAATAAGAGAAAGAATGACTCTATGTACCAGTATAAATGACACAATCAATACAAAAAGAATAAGATGGTATGGGTGTGTACATTACTAGAATGGACGCCTCCCGAAGAAAGAAAAACGGAGGCCGCAAAATATGGAAAGATGGAAAAGATGGATGGATGGAAAGCATAGGCCTAAGGAATGCAATGGCACAGATTCGTGAAGGATGATGATTGGAAGGATCGTAAAGCCTGGAAGCTAGGATGCGAAAAACAACTTTATATGTTGTTCCAAATCGTAAGTGATGAACTGGTCATTTCCGTTTATGGTAATATGACAACAAAATGATTCATAAAATTGTCATCACTTGTTGACAACTTCACATAGCGACAATCAATGACGCATGACGCATGAGTACTGACGCCAATGCATTCCAGCGATTCACGGTCTAAATATTGAAGCGTATGAACTTGCACACAAAATAAGCAAATTCCTGTGCAAACACACACACACACACACACACACACACACACACACACACACACACACACACACACATCACATCACATCACATGCTTATCTGTACGCGTAAGTTATAACGTAGTTAGGAAAAACCTTATTTCAGTGATTAACTTTACGATTTATTAACTTGAGACTAACGTTAAGTTTTAAACCGCTGAATAAACAACTCATTCTACAGCCTCCGCAAATTGTGTAGCTACAGAGTTCACCACTTCTAGGCAGAGTACACCTTGTCAGCCGTACAACTTATAACCTCTCGTCTACCGTCGGCCTAGGCCGGCAAAAGTAACCTAATATTTCCTCTTAGTCTAGACCAGTGCTTCCCAAACTTTTCACTCCGCAGACCCCCCCAAAAATATTAAAAATTTCACGGACCCCATATGAGTTATGAAATAAAACAAACAGTATAAATATGATGAAAACTCTTATATTTTAATTAAAATGTATTAAAACCAAAAGTCTCTTAACTTGCAAAATTATAATATTAATGATATTGAACATAGTTAATGTGAACAATGAAGCTGCTTTTGAAAAAATTAGCTCTGCAATATTAGGTGTAATGTCTGATAATTTCAATATTAAGTAACTCTCGACATCAAGTTTATTTCTTAACTTTGCCAACTTGGGCTCTATCTTTCCAGCCAGACGTGTCGAAATTCTGCTATTTAGACGTAAAACCAGCTACACGGAAAAACGTTATGCTAAGATACAGTGGTTGTACGTGGACTAAAACAGTTCTGCGTTGATGCGGCGCTCTAGTCAGTTCAGCTGACAAACAGATCTGCTACACGACATGATTTAAAGATATTATTAAAGCCATTCGTTTTAAATTACTTTTACAATTACAATTAGTTAAAAAAAATGCTGGAATCTTCTACTAATTGTTTAACATTCTAAAATTTAGATGTTAGAGCACAAAAACTTGATAAAAAACATAGTAGGGGACCTCCAGGGGTCCGCGGACCCTACTTTAGGAACCACTGGTCTAGACTGCTCAACGTATACTGGTCAGTGGCCACCTCGTAGAGAAGATGGTACGACCTGTGTGTTACACCGGAGTATAACTCAATGAGTTATATTAATAAACTATACTAATAAAGTATACTCGAGTATACACAGACCAAAACTTAAGACGGTGGTTTCATCTTATCCGAGGTCGACCCCTCTTTCTGCTTTTATACACCTGTAGCCTGAGGATTTTTTTTTGCATACGATTAAGACCAACTTTTTTTTTAACGACTAATCTAAAGTCGAACAGAAGTGAGAGCAAACAGGGCTTTAAAACAATTATGGGTATTACGCTTTGAACTGGAGATGACATCAGAAAGATGTGGACACATCCAACTAATAAGTGAACACTGAAACCCAAAATAAATGTTGAACTGGGAACACAAAAGTGCCTGGGTATGAGGCAGAGGGACCATGGTCATTACTTATGGGGATAAGATAAGCGGAATAAAGCAATCTAAATAAGGGCACGTTGCTAAAATAAAGAAGTTCAAGATACTCTGATTTAATACCCAATAAATAAATAACGCATCCGACTACAACTAGCAAACAATACTATTTGATTTACTTCAAATTGATTCTACTGTAAAAATCTCTACAAACACTTCTTAAAAATACATTTTAATTCTTGAACATAACGCCTAACTCAATTCACTCATACAGCTCGCTTATGCAGTTCACTGGAACTGATGATTAGGCCTATACAGTGGCTCTCTTTCGTCTTTTTATACTCTACTTGTTTACCACCTGATTGCCAAAATAAGTTGGAAAGTATCATTTAGGCAGTAGGCTGTTTCCAGTAAACAGGATATTTACTTAGGTAGTCAACTTTTCCCTTGTCCCGTTCGCTTTCAGGCCACAGGTGTATAAAAGCGGAAAGAGGGGTCGCCCTAGGATAAGATGATTGGATGATGTGTTGGAAGGTATCAGAAGAATGGAGCTGAGGGGTACGCTGAGATGGCATCGGATAACAGACGCTGGAGAAGATTCGTTTTTGAATCCAGAAGAAGAAGAAGAAGAAGAAGAAGAAGAAGAAGAAGAAGAAGAAGAAGAAGAAGAAGAAGAAGAAGAAGAAGAAGAAGAAGAAGTTACTCTTAATGGTTCTGCAGTGTTACTTTCAGTGGTCATATTTTCATTTTCAATAGATTGTTTTACTTTTTCTATTATACCTTAAACTTGTATTTTATTTTCCGTTGTCATGTTATTGTCTCATAAGACGCTATTAGTAGAAAAATAGTTTTTCTCCCAGACAGTTTCTTGATTTTCTTACAGTATGCTGTCTTCAGCGCATAGTAACTTCGTGGGGAAAATATTGTTATTAGCTGTTAGCAGCGTGGTTTCCTGTTGAATCATTGCTTTGGACTCATCTGTATACGGTCTGTGCTGTTGAATGGTGCCGAAGTATCATAACGCTGAAAGTTGCAACAAACGACCGCTTAGAGCCCTGCTTCAGACTAGCGATTGGCAATCAATACGGAGAAATCCGTGGCGATTGTCTTCACCCGCAGCTTACTACCTGATGTCTGATCGGGAGTCCCATCGAATGGAAACGGTCTGTGAAATACTTACGCGTCACTTTTGATCGGCGCCTCAGCTTCGCAGCCCACGTCTCGCTGTGTTTCCAGCAAAGTCGCGGCGTCGAAGACAAGGTATTTCCCTTTTTCTCCCATCGAGGTTAATTGCCAGCGCACACTAAACTCTCAACCTGTCTAGTCTATCTCGGAGCCCACATTCTGGTCTCTGCTTAGCCACTCTGTTGTTGCCCGAATTGAATCATTTCAATGCCGTACCTTCCGGTACAGCCTTCAGAAATTAAGCCATCAAGCTGGGGTTAAAGGACTACAAGTGTTTTATGCGATAGTAACATGTCAAAGAAGAATGAAATGCAACTCTGACTATCTGAGTTTGTCGGTTCTACGTCGACTTTCGAACGTGTTGTTGCACACATTGCCTATGTTCTGTTATTTCTTCATTGTTTGAGTCGCGAGAGTAAAAAGTAATCATGAATCATGACAGTCATCATCAGTTTGCCAAGTTTACGTCGACGTTTCACGAACTGCCTGCCTTTCACATGTATACTATTGAATGACAAGAAAATGACAATTGAAAACCTCAATTATTTTTTCAGCTGTTTACGCTAATATAGTAGCAACTCTTTTTCAACTATACAAACAGACTTATAACACAGCATTTGCGTATACGTTTGATATATGAAATATAGGAAAATCAATTCGGTGACCTTGGAAGAACTTGTTAATGAAATGACAAAAAAATCAAGGCGAATAAACACTAAAACGCTTTCATTAGTGTATCTTTTTTGTGTATAAAACTTTTTTCGTTTGCCCCCCTTTTTTTTAATTAAAACTGTAGTTTATCATTTTCTAATGTAAAATGTCAATAAGTATCTTGTAAACAATGTTTCAATAGCGCGTATTATATTGTTTTATTACCGTTTACTTTAATGGGATATTGATTTCAGAATGTTATCACACGTTTTTCAGCCATTTTGAAGATTATAATATTGATTATTCTTAACGCGTTTTTTTATATATATAAAGCCGACATGACTGGACTTTCCAAAGGTCAAATTATAGATACGCCACTGCTTAATCATCCTTATTGAAAATGGTAGAGGCACTGAAAGGCGTTCTGCAGTACGAAATTACTAACATTTGAAACTGTGACAACGATCTCGGTTAAAACTACTAACATAACCTGTATGGCTAAAATAATGGCAGTAGTGTTGTTCAGCTAACGAAGTCATTGTCTTTGATCGAATGACGGTACATGCCAGGATCACAAACTTCACAGCTGAAACCAGTCGCCATATTTTCCAGTTGAGAAAATGTGGAAATGATGTTGATAGAGCTTTTTGAGAATGCTAGTCAAAAGGAAACAGAAAAACAGAAAGATTGAAACAGAACAGAATAACAATACAATAACATGTTTCAAGACGGGGAATCTTTAATTAGATAACTGCCGGAAGCGAAGAGTTAGAGCGATTCGAGAAACGCTGTAAGAAAGAAGCTGTAAACACTACTAATTATAGTAATGGAGACAATTAATAATAGTAATACTGAGCACTAATAACATATGATTATTAATTTCATTAAATAAACATTGATTAAACGTGATTCTCGAATTGCATTCAGCCTGTATTTTTCAGAATTATTGTATAACTCTACATATTGTGTTGTGGTCTCCAAGTTGCATATAACTAACTATATTTAATATTACCTTGTGTATCCAGGTACACTGGTGCTCCTCCTTGCAACTTCAATGTTTCTTTAAAAACTACGCGTTTCGGGACTCATGGTCCCATCATCAGGTTGATAAAAAACAAGAATCACTCACATGGAGTACGTCAACTTAATAAGAAATAAATAAAAAGTTTCACTCGCACATACCGCGTGTATACAATTACACAACTACACGATGCGCATCGTATCGGAACTTGCAAGCGACTAACCGTTACGCGTCGCACTATCTCTACCTTTATCTATGTGTTGTTCCAACACGCGTATGGCCGTGTCATACAGTCCGTTGGACTTAAAAGAAAGCTTGTCGTTCAAGAGCTGATTACCTTGGGTTTTTGAGGCCTTATAAATTTCAAATTCTTCCAGCGCGTCCATAAGCCTGCCCTTTTTACAGAAATGCAACGGCTTGAAGCTACTGTGAAAACTCGAGTAATTATGGTTCTGGTTGACTATATGCAAGGCAAAGTTTGATTTTATCTTCTGGATATCACCTCTAGGGAGATGTTCTCTGTACCTATCCAGAAATTTCCTGCCCGTTTGTCCAACATAAAAATTATTGCAGTCCTCGCATTCTATTTTATAAATACCAGAACAGTTTTCTACTAGTCTGTTGGTCACTGGTCTCAAAGCGTTCAAAATACAATTACTCGTTTTGAAAGAAACTGCAAAACCGTGTTTTTTAAAAACGTTCTTAATAGTATTAGGCAAAAGATTTGTAAATTCTGTTGGTATATATTTAATGTCACTGTTGTGTGTTTTGTTTATGCTCCTATTTTTATATATGTTCCTCCTCTGCCTCGCTACTATTTTGTCTACAACTGTACTATTGTAACCGTTGGCCACCGCGATATACTTTATCGTATTAAGCTCATCGATGTAGTCTTTCGCCTCTAACGGAATTTTTAGTAATCTGTTAACCAACGAGTTGAATGATGCCATTTTTTGTGCAAATGGATGAAATGAAGAAGCGTGAATAGTAATATCTGTGGCAGTTGGCTTCCTATAGATGTTGAACCTAAACAAATTATTTATTTTTCGCACAGTTATGTCCAGAAAATTTAGGCTACTGTTATTTTCCATCTCCAACGTGAACTTTATTTTTGAGTGTATTCATGTATTTACTCAAGGTTTCTATTTGTCTATGTGTGCCATTAATAACAAGGAATGTGTCATCCACATATCGAGTGTATGAGATGATATTTTTGTAAAACTTGTTTCTATGCGATAAAATATGTTCATTTTCAAAATAGTTAAGACAAAGATCGGCCAAGATCCACTAAGTGGCGATCCCATTGCAAGGCCGTCGTCCTGCGCAAAAAATCGGTTGTCAAAAGTGAAATAATTCTGGCCTAATATTATTCTTAGTAACGCGATAAGTTCATGGATTTTTTGCTGATCCAAAGTGCCTGAATCCTCCAGGTTTTTCTGTAAAATATCAATCGTTTGGGGCACAGGAACAATAGTGTAAGGTTCGTAACGTCAAAGGACACCAACTTATATTGTGGTAATACTACTAACTATTTCACTCTGTCCACAAACTCAATACTATTTCTGACGCTGTGGTTAATGTCTATTTTAATATTACTTTTTAAGATCTGTAAAAGTTTCTTAGCTACCTTATACCCAGGTGCTGTGGTAAAATTAACCACAGGACGTATGGGCATATTCTCCTTGTGTAATTTTGGGAATCCGTTAAGTGCGGGAGCTTGGGCGTGTATTGGTATTAGCAGACGCATAGTGCGTGTATCAAATAGGCATGTGGACCTATTAATACAGTTGTTGATATCCCTAACGTATTTTGTAGTGGTGTCTCTAGTCAAAGTACGTATGTTATTATCGTGAATAAACTCATAAACTTTCTGTTTGTATTCGTCTTGATTTAAGATTATAATCGTATTGCCTTTATCAGCTTTAGTTATGATAGCATTATTGTTCTCGAGTTTTTGCTTAATATTGCGTACAGTTTTTATATCCCTGCGATATTTGTAGTCAGGTGGACGCTTTTCACTTTTTTAACATACGGTTCAGTTTTTTATTAATGAACACGCGAGCCTCGTTTTGTTCATCTTGATCACTTAGTATTTTTACGGCCGCTTCAGCATTAGTTACTTCACGAATAATATTGTGTTTAGATAGTCTTGGAAGGTTATAATTTAGGCCTTTGCTCAATAATTTCTCTTCTACTCTAGTAAAATTTATGTTGCTATCGTTAACCATACGTGTACAAAATGTGTGTTTATTGTATGTGTAACTACGGTCCGTTTGGTACTGTTTTCTTTTTAATTTTTCAAACTTTATTTTTTGTATGTTTACGACCTTACTTATGATATTACGAATCTGCGTCTCAATACATGACAAGACTTCATGAACAACAACCGGGTGAATTTTATTAAGAATTTCCAAGTGTGCATGATACAGTTCGCTGTTTAGTTTGGTCTTTTTGGAATAAAGATGTTTAATTTCTTCTTTCATCCACACTTTCTGAGCCAATTTTTGGGCGACAGAAGCCGATGAAGACGTGTTCTTGATGTTAACTCTAACGTAGTTAGGCGTTATATCCATGTATAAGCATTTCTTATTAAATCTGATGTCGAGACTTAAGTTGACGTTATGATGATGACGTTATTAAGTTGACGTACTCCATGTGAGTGATTCTTGTTTTTTATCAACCTGATGATGGGACCATGAGTCCCGAAACGCGTAGTTTTTAAAGAAACATTGAAGTTGCAAGGAGGAGCACCAGTGTACCTGGATACACAAGGTAATATTAAATGTAGTTAGTTATATGCAACTTGGAGACCACAACACAATATGTATATTGAAGCTACTCAGGCAAAGTTGGTCTATAAATACAAAAGTATAAAAATCAAACTAATAAAAGCTAGTCTCGACATCAGATTTAATAAGAAATGCTTATACATGGATATAACGCCTAACTACGTTAGAGTTAACATCAAGAACACGTCTTCATCGGCTTCTGTCGCCCAAAAATTGGCTCAGAAAGTGTGGATGAAAGAAGAAATTAAACATCTTTATTCCAAAAAGACCAAACTAAACAGCGAACTGTATCATGCACACTTGGAAATTCTTAATAAAATTCACCCGGTTGTTGTTCATGAAGTCTTGTCATGTATTGAGACGCAGATTCGTAATATCATAAGTAAGGTCGTAAACATACAAAAAATAAAGTTTGAAAAATTAAAAAGAAAACAGTACCAAACGGACCGTAGTTACACATACAATAAACACACATTTTCTACACGTATGGTTAACGATAGCAACATAAATTTTACTAGAGTAGAAGAGAAATTATTGAGCAAAGGCCTAAATTATAACCTTCCAAGACTATCTAAACACAATATTATTCGTGAAGTAACTAATGCTGAAGCGGCCGTAAAAATACTAAGTGATCAAGATGAACAAAACGAGGCTCGCGTGTTCATTAATAACAAACTGAACCGTATGTTAAAAAAGTGAAAAGCGTCCACCTGACTACAAATATCGCAGGGATATAAAAACTGTACGCAATATTAAGCAAAAACTCGAGAACAATAATGCTATCATAACTAAAGCTGATAAAGGCAATACGATTATAATCTTAAATCAAGACGAATACAAACAGAAAGTTTATGAGTTTATTCACGATAATAACATACGTACTTTGACTAGAGACACCACTACAAAATACGTTAGGGATATCAACAACTGTATTAATAGGTCCACATGCCTATTTGATACACGCACTATGCGTCTGCTAAAACCAATACACGCCCAAGCTCCCGCACTTAACGGCCTCCCAAAATTACACAAGGAGAATATGCCCATACGTCCTGTGGTTAATTTTACCACAGCACCTGGGTATAAGGTAGCTAAGAAACTTTTACAGATCTTAAAAAGTAATATTAAAATAGACATTAACCACAGCGTCAGAAATAGTATTGAGTTTGTGGACAGAGTGAAATAGTTAGTAGTATTACCACAATATAAGTTGGTGTCCTTTGACGTTACGAACCTTTACACTAATGTTCCTGTGCCCCAAACGATTGATATTTTACAGAAAAACCTGGAGGATTCAGGCACTTTGGATCAGCAAAAAATCCATGAACTTATCGCGTTACTAAGAATAATATTAGGCCAGAATTATTTCACTTTTGACAACCGATTTTTTGCGCAGGACGACGGCCTTGCAATGGGATCGCCACTTAGTGGTTTCTTGGCCGATCTTTATCTTAACTATTTTGAAAATGAACATATTTTATCGCATAGAAACAAGTTTTACAAAAATATCATCTCATACACTCGGTATGTGGATGACACATTCCTTGTTATTAATGGCACACATAGACAAATAGAAACCTTGAGTAAATACATGAATACACTCAAAAATAAAGTTCACGTTGGAGATGGAAAATAACAGTAGCCTAAATTTTCTGGACATAACTGTGCGAAAAATAAATAATTTGTTTAGGTTCAACATCTATAGGAAGCCAACTGCCACAGATATTACTATTCACGCTTCTTCATTTCATCCATTTGCACAAAAAATGGCATCATTCAACTCGTTGGTTAACAGATTACTAAAAATTCCGTTAGAGGCGAAAGACTACATCGATGAGCTTAATACGATAAAGTATATCGCGGTGGCCAACGGTTACAATAGTACAGTTGTAGACAAAATAGTAGCGAGGCAGAGGAGGAACATATATAAAAATAGGAGCATAAACAAAACACACAACAGTGACATTAAATATATACCAACAGAATTTACAAATCTTTTGCCTAATACTATTAAGAACGTTTTTAAAAAACACGGTTTTGCAGTTTCTTTCAAAACGAGTAATTGTATTTTGAACGCTTTGAGACCAGTGACCAACAGACTAGTAGAAAACTGTTCTGGTATTTATAAAATAGAATGCGAGGACTGCAATAATTTTTATGTTGGACAAACGGGCAGGAAATTTCTGGATAGGTACAGAGAACATCTCCCTAGAGGTGATATCCAGAAGATAAAATCAAACTTTGCCTTGCATATAGTCAACCAGAACCATAATTACTCGAGTTTTCAAAGTAGCTTCAAGCCGTTGCATTTCTGTAAAAAGGGCAGGCTTATGGACGCGCTGGAAGAATTTGAAATTTATAAGGCCTCAAAAACTCAAGGTAATCAGCTCTTGAACGACAAGCTTTCTTTTAAGTCCAACGGACTGTATGACACGGCCATACGCGTGTTGGAACAACACATAGATAAAGGTAGAGATAGTGCGACGCGTAACGGTTAGTCGCTTGCAAGTTCCGATACGATGCGCATCGTGTAGTTGTGTAATTGTATACACGCGGTATGTGCGAGTGAAACTTTTTATTTATTTCTTATTAAGTTGACGTACTCCATGTGAGTGATTCTTGTTTTTTATCAACCTGATGATGGGACCATGAGTCCCGAAACGCGTAGTTTTTAAAGAAACATTGAAGTTGCAAGGAGGAGCACCAGTGTACCTGGATACACAAGGTAATATTAAATATAGTTGTATAACTCTATTGATAATTTTTGAAGAATGAAATATCTCAGTGGCGGGGTTTTTTTTTAGGAGGGGGTTAAACCTCCTGCCAGAAAAAATGAAATTTCAGAAATTGAAAGTAAATGCCGGGAGAATGTAATAGGCTGAATTAAATTCTTCTTCTTCAGCACTACAGCCGAACGTGAGCCCTGGCTTCCAACACCAATCTTCTCCAAAGTCTCGTGTCCACTGCCATCTCAGTGTAACCCTCATATCCATTCTTCCGAGATTTTCCACCACATCATCCAACCATCTTATCCTAGGTCAGGATTTTCTTTGGCATACGCAGATCATCCAGTCGCTGTAGGTGACCTAACCATGAAATTTTATGAATCTTACAATGTCTTCGTGATTCAATAGATTATCTATCCCCTGGATATTTCTTATTCTCCATTCGTCATCTTCTTTAACCAAGCCATAAACATGTCTTATGATCTTTCATTCAAACCTTCTTAGAGTTTATTCTTCCTTTTTTTAATAAGTTTCCTTTATTAAATGTATTTGTTACATACAAGGGACCTTCCTACTGTAGAAGATGCAACCATTGCCACCTTTGCAGATGATACTGCAATTCTAGCGACTGGAAATAAAATTGAAGAAGCTGTAGTAAAACTTCAAAGAGCCTCTGATGCTGTGAGCAAATGGACCAAAAAATGGCGCATTAGATTAAATGGGATGAAATCAGTCAACGTAAATTTTACAAATCTAAAGACTGGTCATCGGATACCAGTTATAATTAATTCATTACCAATTCCTTTTGCTAATACAGCTAAATATTTAGGAATGACATTAGACGCAAAACTTAAATGGAAGGAGCACGTCAAAAAGAAAAAGCAGGAGTTGAATCTAAAGTTCAGGAAAATGTATTGGCTCTTGGGAAGACAATCCCAACTGTCAATCCATAAAAAATTGCTGTTGTATAAGCAAGTGCTAAAGCCTATCTGGACCTATGGGATATAACTCTGGGGCTGTGCAAAGAAACCAAACATAAATATAATTCAAACATTTCAAAACAAGGTGCTTCGGTGCAT
The DNA here is from genome assembly GCA_034769895.1 of Magicicada septendecula. NCBI lineage: Eukaryota > Metazoa > Arthropoda > Insecta > Hemiptera > Cicadidae > Magicicada > Magicicada septendecula. The sequence goes on from CM068371.1 coordinate 45,460,807, forward strand.
TGTTGATGCACCATGGTATGTAAGAAACGACAACTTACACAGGGATTTAATGAACTTGTCATTGAGGAAATTAAAAAGCAGGCAGTGAAGCATGGGCAACGCGTCTTGCAGCATGTACACCCTGGGATACGGCGACTGCTGGGTACAACTAATGCAGCTAGAAGGCTGAGACGAACTAAACCACTTGATCTGATGGATATTAGTTAAATGGGGAGATTATAGCCAATGGGTTATATCGCTTGATTAATGTCTTTAATTATGAAATGTAAATTACTAGATGGGTAGCACTCAGTTGTAATAAAAAAAAAGTTTCCTTGTCTCACCTCCGCAAGTAACAAGAGGTCTGGTAAGTAATTTATATATTTTTATTTTTGTGTTACAACTAAAGACTGAATTAAATAATTGGGGTAATTATTTACGTGAGTAGGAACCTTTTTGATTTGCTATACACGTCATGCGAGTACGAAATCGCTAAGTGTAAACACCTCTAGTTGTCTGATGGTTCTAACTGTTTTTCAATTTACACCCTCTTAGCGAGTAGTAAACAGATAAAAACCGCGGATATTTATTCAGTCCGCACTGTATCCAACTTGGTTTACGATGTTTATAATGATGTAATTTATTCCACAGCAACATAAAATTTTGTAGCCTATGTTAAACAATGTTTTCCTGGCTATTCAAGTCTTATACAGAGGCGTGTTTTCGGTGGGGGACGAACGGGACCTGACCCCCCCCCCCCATAGGGTTAAAAAGTTGACGAATTTTTTAGCCTCTTAATTTTTGGGCTGTTTTATTATTATTTTTTCTCAGCCATGTACGCTAATACATTAGCAGTAGCTCTTCTTTAAATATACAAACAGGATTATTACACAGCATTAGTGTATACGTTTGAAATATGAAATATGGGAAAATCAATTCGGTCAATAAGTATCTTCTAAACAATGTTTCAATAACGCGTATTTTTATTGTGTCATACCGTTTTCTTTCTTAGGACCGATTTCAGGATGTTATCACGCTTTTTTCAGCCACTTTAAAGATAGTAATGTTCATTAGTCTTAACTTGTTTTATCTTTTGTATGGAATCCCCCCCCAAGACAAATTCTAGGTACGCCACTGGTCTCATACAGATGTGCGTATTTTTGGACACGGTTTTTCGATTCATAGGACTTAATAATTTTCCATATTTTTTCCAATTTCACATTATTGCTATTTTGCTATAATGCTATTTTGTGGCTTTATTGTTAGTGCTTTATTGCTATTTTGACAGTAAATCAACATTTAAAATCTCAAGTATGGCCGTTATTCCGTAGTTACGTAAACCTAAGACGGAACCCCCCCGTCATTCGTTACGCCGTTTACAAACGCTACCGATAGGCAGATTTGTATGTCAACGTAATCACTTTCCACCCCACTGGGAGATTCTGAACAGTTTCTTTTTCAGTAACTGTAGTGCCCACCTTATGAAAATTCTTTTGTTCACTCTACGGCAGAATCTGTAGACGAATTTAAATTCATTGGCTGCAAATATTTACAAACACGCATTAAGTAAGGTTAAGTTAAAAAAAATTGCACAATAGTACGATCTAACACTATCGGCATAAGATGATGGCTTACCTGTTGGCATACCCCTTATAAAGAAAGAATCTGTTTTCACGTATCTTCTTGATTACAACAAAATAAAGAGCAAATAAAGATTTCTTTTTCTTTTAATGTTTGTAGTTTTATTCACAAAAATTTAATCCACTCATTGTAACCGCCCCCCCTACCCCCCTAGAAGGAAATCCAGACTATGTGCTTCTGAAATAACAAATAAGAGAAACAAATATACACTGCAATGTAATTAATGCAATACGTATTAGCCTAAGACTTATTTTTATAAACAATAAAGGCAACAGGCTTTCAAAGACTTCCACGTTTGGGTCACGATATATACCGGACAGAAGGCTAGTCAAGAATACCTTTCATGGAAGAATGGCTTGTTAGAGATAGAAAGGAAGCCCGAAACAAGATGGTTCTAGGATGTCGAGAAAGTTTGGGGAAGACTAGAGTTAGTAATTGGTATGGAAAGTGCATAAGAATGGAAGCTAACTGTACATATTTAGACTGTATGCAAACTAGCTTAGATATGCATCGTCAACCTGCGTTAGTAACTTTACCTTTTGCAATCTGCAAGAATTCTTTCTGCGCTGTACACACAACACTCTGAAAATACGTGTACAATTGTGTGTACAACGTTTGTATATAAGCCTACGCTAATAGAATAGTTTTCTGTTCAACACATTTGCAAGCAATACAATATGAAAATCTCCACTATAAAAACAAAGGTAATGCCATTTCGAGGGAAAGAACCAATAAGAACAAAAATAATAATTAATGGTCGAATTTTAGAACAGTTCGGCCATAATAATTATTTGGGAAATGATATTGGTTATGATAGGAATTATGATATGATGTTAAGTTAGGTAAGTTGCAGACGATCTGTGGAACAATCAAGCGTACTTTTACAAACAAGGTACGTCAAGATACAGAATTGAAATTCTATGAAGTTATGGCCGTCCCTGTACTGTCCTGTGGGTGTGAATTATGGACTAAACCAATGAACAACAGAGTAAAATACAGGCCTCGGAAATGGCCTCGGAAGTGTTCTTAAGAGGAGTTAAAAGGTGTTCTTAACTTGACCGTATAAAGAATGGACCGTATAAGAGAAGAGTTACAAGTTTTTAACTTTAATGAGAAATTAAAACATTACAACCGTGGTGGGAAGAACACGTGGAAAGATTGCCATATTCCAGACTGACCAAACAAGTCAGGAAATACAATCCTATAGGACACAGGTGTATGGGTAGACCCAGGAAGAGATGGCTGGAGGATCTTTGAAGTCGGAACAGGCAGCTTTCCTATGCCGTCTTGTAAAGATAATGATGATGAATATTTTTCTATTTTTTTAGTTTTTCTTTACCAGTAAATCGGAGGTTAATTTTTGAATAACCCTCGTAGATATTGTTAGTCGAAGATTAAATACTTCTATGAATTCAGATATAAGGAGACATCTGCGTGCACCATTGTCGCTGATAAAGTCACCGCAGGCACAAAGGAGTGAGCCACAAGAAGTAGACGAAACACGCGAACGAGAATCAACTGACTGCGGAAAACCAAGAGGCAAAGCACAGCTTAAGCTTAGGCCAAAAATCTAAAATAATATATTAGTTAATTGTTTGAAAGGTTTTCTTTGATCGACTCTATAATCTATCGATACTGAAATCTGCTTCATCGATTTGTCTGACTTTATACAACAGATTGTAAAGGGTGTAATTATCTGTTTGTATTTCAAACTCGCTACGACAATAAATACTCAATATTATTATTATTATAGCCGATTGTATTGTTGCACGTTGGCGAATTTACTATTCAATGCGTATTACTTTAATACGTCGATAAATTATTACTGACATTTTCAATATCATTCTTCATATTATATTGTTTAATAAAATGAATATAAATACGAAGGAAAACAAACTGATTATGCTATTACTTGTATGACGGCTCATAACGACTTATGCACGTTCTTCGAAGCAGCAGAAGACACTTTACGACACTTCTAAACACGTGTAGGAAGCATATTAAAAAAGACAAGTCAAATATGTGGTTATGGTGATTATATTATGATAATAGCGTGACAAAGACAACGGTTGGCCGAGGTTTACAAGGAGCTAAATCAAAAATCCACTGGAATGGGACTGAATGTAAAGTTCAGCAAAACTAAATATATACTACGAGGATTGTTCAATAGAAACACGTTTAGAGGCTGTAAAGCATTTTTTATTCAACGATTTTAAAAGAAGTTTCCATTAACATTAAGGCATGAGTCCCACTGTTGCACTAATCTGTAGATTCACTGCTGGTAAAATTCTTGCGGCTGTTTGCGGAACCATTCGCTAACAGCAAACTCTACCTCAGTGTCCGATTTGAACCGCCGTCCTTTTAGTGATTTCTTTACTGGGCCAAAAACATGATAATTGCACGGGGACAAGTCGGGACTGTAAGGTGGATGTTGTAAGATTTCCCACTACATACAACCAAGCAGATGTTGAAACGTCTGGGCTACATGTGGTCGAGTATTATCATGCAGAAGAATGATACCATTTATGAACTTCCCGGGACGTTTATTCTTGATGCTGACCCGTAAACGTTTTAATCGTCTGCATATCGTTCAGAGTTGATGTTCACACCAGGTTCATTAAAATCTAAGAGCAGCATACCCTGATAATCAAAAAATACGGTCACCATTACTTTTCCTGCCGAAGGTCGGGACCGACATTTTTTCGCCTTCGGAGATTGTGGATGCTTCCACTGCATACTCTGACGTTTGGATTCTGGTTCGTAGTGATAACACCAAGACTCATCACCGGCAACAATTTGGTGTAGGAAGGCATTACGTTGTTGCTGATAGCGCATCAAATGCTGTAATGATAAGGCCGAACACTAATTTGTCTGCTCATCAGTAAGTAGTCGTGGAATCCACTGAGCAGCAACTTTGTGATAGCCAAGACTATGAATGATGGAATGAACTGTGCTGATGCTCAACATTACAGAAAGTTCTCTACTTTCGATGCGCCTATTTGCGCGTAAAGCAGTTTCCAGCTGTCTCACATTTTCATCGGATGCTGCAACACGTGCAGGTCCGGGACGGGCCAAATCTTTAGAGAATTCTCTTCCTTTTCCAACTTTATTCCACCATTGGAAATAAATTTATATATAATTTGGTATAAATTGGTATATACAATTGGTATAAATTTCCATTGGCTGAGGGCCCTCAGCGACCAAAAACTGAATAACGGCACGCAGATTATCTTTGGACGGATTTTCTACCATAGATGCTATTTTTCAACCCAGTCACAACGCTTAGAAAAGAGCAAACTGCAAATATTTTTGACAGATGTGTTATTAGTACTTAAACAGACAATATAAACAAATGAATTCCGTTGCCATGGCGACGAAGTGACGGCTGCGCAGATCAAATTGAACAATCCTCGTAATTTCTGCATCAGAAAGGAGAAGAAATCTGTATAATTTGGGTGAATACATGGTAATTCATTTGATGCGGTTAATAAGTTCAGATACCTGAGTTACATGATAGATAATGAGCGGTGCATAAATACGACAATACATGACAGGATACAAATAGGAAACAGGGCATATTATACTAAAAGTAGACTACTGAGAAGCAAATTCATTAGTCGTAACATAAAAATGAAAATATACAAGACAGGCCGGTTGTTACTTATGGAGGTGAAACGTTGATATTAGCAAAGAACGAACAAGAAACAATCAGAAGATGTGAAAGAAAGTTTGCACAACGTGTTTATGGTCCGGTTAAGGAACATGGTGAATGGAGAATAAGAAGTAATCAGGAGATAGATGAGCTATTGAAGCATGAGGACATTGTAAGATACGTAAAAGCTCAACGAATACAGTGGTTAGGTCACATAGAGCAGCTGGATGATAAGCGTATGCCAAAGAAAATCATGAGGGCACAGGTGTATAAAAGCAGAACGAGGGACCGACCTAGGATAAGGTGGTTCGATCATGTGCTGAAATATCCAAGAAGAATGGATGTGAGAAGTTATACTGAGAGGGCAATGGATAGGAGACATTGGAGAAGATTGGTTTTAGTAGCCAGGGCCCACGTTGCGCTGTAGTGCTGAAGAAGAAGATGATAATGACACATAGAAGAAATATATTAGACCCGTGATTATTGATATGTATGCGTGTAAAACGACATGTGATAGAAGCGCTACAGAGAGATAGAAAGATAGTCTTTGGAATAATCGAGTGCCCAAGCTTCGGAATGGGTTGCCGCACCAGAAAGGTTAGGCGTCCCAAGGTACAAACCGGCGAGCGCTGTTCACGTTTTAATCTCAAAAGAACGATGGGATCGTTTGAAGACATAATGATAAAGTAGGGCTACGCATCTACTGAATGAAACACAGAATCTGAAATCGAAAGACATTAACAATGACAACGGCTAATAAGTGACGGATTGATAAAAGACAGATGGATCAGATAAATCGAGCATTTGACACAAAAATTAAGGCGTTATGAAGATTAGTTTACAAAAAACTAGAAATTATTGACGAAAAGAGATGAGTAGAAAACGTAAGCAGAGCAGAAGATAGTGGATTGGTGAATCAGTGCCACCTAAATCACACGGTCGTCGTCTACAAGAGGAGTCGCAGAGTGTCTCCCTGTGTGTAAATGTAAATCAGCTGAGACGGCGCCCGGCGAGACACGGCATGTTGACGCCCCCTCGTGTTGCTTGTCCTCTCCGTACTGTATTTGCTTTTACGTTTTCATATTATATATATATATATATATTTATTCCGTTTTGTAAAAAATTACAGTTAACATGATTTAAATTTTCGAACTGGACAAAATCTGATTGCTTGGGTTGCGGTCGTTTGTAAGACTTATGACACCTTGTTCTTTCATTGACATCAATACTTTCAAGCGCAGCTGCCCATATCGGTGTTGTGTATTGTCGTTTGTGTGTATCGTATATAGAGTCTTACATACGAATACTGATTTCAGAACGGTTAGACAGTTTCCAGCGACTCAACGTGCAATGTAGAATAACATTCTGAAGAATTACAACACGATTACTTTTACAAGATTGTAATTTACAAACGAATCCTAGAACAAGTTAGTAATTTTCGATGTCGTCCCTTCTGACGTAAGGGTGTCACTCCCTTTTTGTTTTTCTTAACACGGATTTTCTCTATTCCAGATCGTGTTTTGCACCATAATATTGAGAAACCAACGTGGAAAACGTCACAATGTGAAGAGGCACCAACTGAAGGAAGAAAAGCAAGAGACAAACAGAAATATAAAGTAGGATGTACTTCAACTCGTATAGACAAACATTTCGAACGGTGACACTGAAAGATAATAAAGCACTGAAGTTTTAATAAGGCGATGACAATTCCAGTACTTCACCGTTCGTCACTCTGCTCTTCAACGAAGTCCATTCCATCCTTCTCGTCCATGTTCACATCTCGATGGTCTGTAATCTCCTCTCCTCTTCTTTCGTCAATATCCAAACGTCTGCCCCGTATAGTAACACGCTCCAAACAAAACACTTAACCATCGGTTTTCTCAGCTTCAAATCTTGTATCCCGGATAATAATCTTCTCTTTCGTTAGTTATATATATAACACAACTAACTCTGATCACTAATTTTTTATTGGTAAAAATGATAAATTTTTACTTTATGGCCTAAACTAGCTTTCGCTCCATTAGAGCTTCGTTAGAGGCTGCCGCTAGGAGCGCTGTCCGTTCTGCTTTTGGTCACGGCGCCGTTGTTCAAAACATCGTTGTTGTGAGTTATTTGTATACTACGTATGTTCAAATAGTATGTAAGTGATTTAAATTGTGTCTGTTTATTTATGATGTTGTGTGTTTGTATATTTCTAGTTGTTCAAGAGTGTCTAGTTTTCAGCCTTTTGTGTATACGTGTACCAAGGCGGTTTGCAAAGATGGACTTGGTACGTGGAGTGTAATGCATTTATGTGTTCAATGTATCTCTGTTTGAAGCTGTGTGCGTCCCTTCTCTTTCCATTAAGGGCTTCCTTAGCTAAGATAATTCTACACTGTACCTCTTTACCTCACCGCATGTCCTCTCCCAGTAAACATCGCAGATTGTCCTAAGGCTTTCACGGCCGGTGTCAGTTGTATATGAAGAGTTTTCCGGGCTGTTTGGCCGTGGTCTACGGTTTAATAACAAACCGAACGTTTCAACAGCACCACTGGCTGCCATCATCAGTGGAATTCAAAGAAATCCAAGACCTCCTGAACGTAGGTTGTTCTCGTCAGGCCCACAGTACCGTGGTAAAGGCCGAGACGAGAACAACCTACGTTCAGGAGGTCTTGGATTTCTTTGAATTCCACTGATGATGGCAGCCAGTGGTATGTTGAAACGTTTGGTTTGTCATTAAACCGTAGACCACGGCCAAACAGGCCGAAAAACTCTTCATATAGCTTACAAACATCACAGATATTTGGAAACTGTAGCCAGTTCAATTCACTCACATTGGTTAATCAACTTGGGGGGGGGGGGCTGGGTCACTTAGTTGTAACTACCAAACACGATTAAACACGTGACATAATTTACACACATGTGGCAAGTATCGTGATGTAATAACTAGTCCTGCTATGTGTGACACTGAAAGTCAAAAATCAGAAGGCGAAAGTATTTTTTACCGTTGGCGCTCTCTGTGTGTCCGTACGCATGGCTATATAATTTTATATTACATTTATTAATGGCTAACGGATGTACGTTCAGCGAAAGTGGGCTGTATTTCGGCTTAAAACGTACCGCACACACAAATACTGGAATTTAGAAACTTTGGAGAATAAATGTAATTTTGCGCTGTAATAATAATAACGAGTCTGAAGTCTGAAAATCAGCGTCCATTGAATGAAATTGCTAGAGGCGTACGGTGCAGTGAGTTGCGGCTCTGATCATGTACCTGCCCTGTTCTCAACCCCTTGTCACACACACACACACACACACACACAACTAGGCTGACCAAAACATTTCCGTAAAATGCTGCAAACCGTCTATAAATACTATACTATAAGAACTAATGGCAATACTATATGCAATGAGACCTCGAAATACTATACTATAAGAACTAATGACAATACTATATGCAATGAGACCTCGAAATACTATACTATAAGAACTAATGACAATACTATATGCAATGAGACCTCGAAATACTATAGTATAACAATACTATATGCAATGAGACCTCGAAATACTATACTATAAGAACTAATGACAATACTATATGCAATGAGACCTCGAAATACTATACTATAACAATACTAATGACAATATTATATGCAATGAGACCTCGAAATACTATACTATAAGAACTAATGGCAATACTATATGCAATGAGACCTCGAAATACTATAGGCCTACTATAAGAACTAATGGCAATACTATATGCAATGACACCTCGAAATATTATACTATAACAATACTAATGACAATACTATATGCAATGAGACCTCGAAATACTATACTATAAGAACTAATGGCAATACTATATGCAATGAGACCTCGAAATACTATACTATAACAATACTAATGTCAATACTATATGCAATGAGACCTCGAAATACTATACTATAAGAACTAATGGCAATACTATATGCAATGAGACCTCGAAATACTATACTATAAGAACTAATGGCAATACTATATGCAATGAGACCTCGAAATACTATACTATAAGAACTAATGACAATACTATATGCAATGAGACCTCGAAAAAAGACGTATCAAAACATTTAGCAGTGAAACAAAGAAATTTCTACAAAAAACACAAATTGGCACGGGAAGTTATTGAATTAGAAACAATCACCATCACCCCTCCAAGGACTAGACCTTAGACCTTTTCCGGAACCCATTTCCTCCTCGGTCTACCGACATCTCGCTACCCAGTAGGGTGATAACCCAAGGCAGGGACATGTAGACGGATATCAGGTGTGCGATTCAAGTGTTCACATCATCTCCTTATGTGGTCTTCAATCTTCTGATGAAATGATAGAATGTGCATCCCCGGTTATCCGAGGATAACTCGGATAGTTAGGCATAGTTAACAAATATGAGTATGTGTTGCAATCTCACAGTGTCAGTATTCAGTTACATCTATTACTGGACTGTATAATATCTTATTCATAATACGTAAAATATTTTATACGCAATAATCGTGTATTTCAATACAAAATTTGGTGTTTTTAGAATTTTCATCTGACCGTTGTCACTGTTTCTTTTGTAAGAAGATTTTCTCACTTTAGGTGGTTTCAATAACCGCAGTGAAGCTAAACCAAACATTAAATGAGAACTTACTGTACCGTGAAATAAACAAACATGTTTTTAATGAATAATTTAAAATAAAATTATATTCAATATAAGTAATGTAAATAAATAAATAAATAAAGTAAGTTTAATACCTGGGCTCACTAGTTCCTGAGAACAACATTATGGCCGAAGATATAAAAGAGAGGATATCTCCTGATAACAGATGTTACTTCTCCCTACAAGGAATATTTAAATATGAAAACATTAGCAGAGCAACCAAGATTCGGCTTTACAAAACAGTTCTTAAGTCATTTGCCATGTACGAGTCCAAAACTTGGACACTGAGAGTGACAGAGGAAGAGTGGTTGCGCAGGTGGGAGAGAAAAGTCCTCAGTAGGATATTTAGTGCAGTGAAGTCCAAGGAACACGGATAATAAGGACGAATGGAGAAATGCAGCAAATCTATGGAGAACCAGATATCGTCACTGACATAAAGAAAAGTAGAATCCGGTGGACAGGGCGTGTCCAGAGAATGTCAGAGACGTCCACATTGAAGAAAATATTTACGGGGAGAAAAGGAGGCGTCGGTCCAGAAAACGATGATCTTGAGGACGACCTGCGCAGGCTCGATGGAAGAAGATGGAGATTGAGAGCAGAGGATCGAGACGACTGGAGGCGAATTGTCGAGGACGCCAAGGTTCTTCAAGACCTGTAGCGCCAGTTATGAAGAAGATGTCTCGCGGTAACTTTTGGACCTACCAACCGATTTTGTAAGATTTCGTAATACTTAGTATGCGTGTCCATATTTGTTTATCGCACATAACCCTATTGTTTTTTAGACTGATCCACCCGAAAATAATGGGCGGGAAGCATAAATGTGACGGGATCAAAACTGTAAAATCCATATATCAAATAAAAGGTAATTTTTACGAAAATCTCCATAAAATGTTCGTTTTTGAAAATTTTAAAGTTTTTAGGTCCCAGGGTCTAAAAAGTGTAGAACAACCTTTGAGAAATCGCAAAAATCTAAGTGGGATACCAAATTAAAGATAATTTAAACCACAGTCTGAATATAGTCTTTAGGTTTAATTTTTTTTTTTTGTATTAAGACTCCAAAAAAATGTGTTACAATTTTGAAAAATTGTAAAACTTCATGCCGAACATCATAATAAAGGTTCAAGGTACAATAGGTTGCCGAATACGTATAAGAGAAACGTGTAATGTAACAGATGTTAATTCTTGGATTGCGGATAGAAGCAGGATAGAAGGATATGGAATGAACACATATCAAAAACGGATGAAACGAGACTAGTGAAAAAGGTAAGAGATACCAACCAAACACCGAAAGTAGCATTGGTCGGCCAAGGAAGAGGTGGGTGACACAGCATGCAGGACCGATGTTATAGAACAGGACAGAGTCCTAACGAGGAAGCTGAAGAAGACGAAGAAGATTTAATTCCACTTAAATGATTACCATTTTACTGAAGCGGCTGTTTTATTGTAATTTATTTCTGGCATTTTCTTTATTGTTTATTCCTCTGCGGGGGTGGGGTTAACCTTTAACACCACGCTCGCTCCAATTCCAGTTTGTTATTAGATTTGTTATAGATTACAATAAATTATATCCCAAAAAAATTAGACAAGGTGCATGTAAAACTATCTTGAACTTAGTCTCGTTAACGCCCAGTGCAGATAAACTAAGTCGTAAAGATGCATTTTGGGTAACATAGGTAGGTGGTCGCGTCAAAAATTTACAATTGTTGTCGTTGTAAAACACGGAACATATGAAGCAAATACGATCAAAATTACGGAACTAACGTGTATGCGTGCGCGTGGATATATAATAATTATTATTTACTACTATTCATTACTACCATCATCATGATTATAATTTTTTCCTTCAGTTATTAAACCTACGGTTTGTTTATTACAAAATCCGATCATTACTGTACCTTTATCCGTTCAAGCAGTCATTTTCGATATTTCGATTATGCGATTGTTTGGCTTCGATCTTTAGTGAATATCGCACATAGTTTTATGTAGGTAAAACAATTACAAATGTTAATTTCCTATGTTGCAAAATAGTTGCTGGCGATTGCAGTTAGTGTTCCTAGTCCTTTTTGTAATGAAAAATGATTGTAGCAGTAGTATATCACAGTTGCGTATCTGTGACGCCAAAAGTTGATGTTGTTAGGTTAACATGAGAACTGAAATTACACATGGAAAGCGATACGTGTGTAATGTAAAGCTCGTTTTTTGGTAGAAACTAGGAAAAACACAACTCGAAAATAAGGCGGATGTCTCGTTTTTTGTGGCAGAACTCGGTTTTCCGTAGAACTCGTTTTCCCACTAGTATTCGTTTTCTCATTTAACACTCGTTCTGTGAATAGACCACTGAAAAACCACCGAACTCGAAAGTAAGGTGGGGTGGCTCAATTACTATACATGTCACTTTTTTGTGACAGAACTCGTTTTTTCGGTAATATTCGTTTCCAACAAGTACTCGTTTTGTAGCTAACCAAAAAGAAACGTTCACTATTTATAATATGTAGAGCGTATGTTGTCATTCCTTAATACTTTGGTTTTTGTGTTTTCCATTAAGCATAAATATTTGTATTTATCAGTTTACATTTGCTGTTGTAGTTTTGTTAATTTGTCTACTCAAAATCGTTAGGTTCTTTATTTTAAGTATTACTGTGTTATAAGCATTGTATATACATATTAAATATTATGTTTTCCTCAACCATGCCTTTTATTTATTTCAGCAGTAAACTAAAAACCAAAAACCGTTGTCACCTAACCTCACAAACGAAAACAACACGTATTTTCGCTTTGCATTAAAAAATAGGACAATTTAAAATTAGTACACTTCTTCTTTTCCACATCGTAATATATCGATACAATAGCATATTAAAAACATCGGAAATGTACTGCAGGAACGGATAAAGGCACAGTTCCACAAGTTATTCAGATAAATAATTAACTAAATTACTTATAATTAGCGGGCGGAGGGAGGGAAGTACACTAGTTCCACACCGTGGTTAGTTCATACTTCAGCTGATAATCAGGTGATGCGGACACGCATTAATCAGCTGATTGAGACCTGAGCTTGCGTAATCCAACCGTTACACATTTATATAACACGATCACCGCATTTAATATTGACAACGGTTCATATTCAGTCGGCAGCGCAGGCTCCTTTCAAACGCATTAACTGTCAAACGTCGAGACCGACACAAAACTAGCAGTAGCAGACTTTTCTTCTTATTCCTCTTCGACATTTCTGAACCCTTGCCCGTAGAATCGAAACCCGCTTGACTTCTGCGTCACAAACGTTTCCAATCTCAGGGTGTGAAAACAAACAAACAAACGCAAACACTCTCGCAGATGTTACTGCACCAATTTATTGTTGTATACGGACACGAACAAACAAACAAACGGACGGACATACAAACAGCAAGGAAGACGGAAAAGATGATTGACACAAGGACATTGTGGCCGGGTTACCGAGGCAACCAACTCCCAGCTCCCCCAAAGTGCAGTGTGTCTCAACAAACTCTTGTCAATTATTTACATAGAGTGTGTCTGCGCGTGAAAAATCCATACAGAAAATGTCATGCGTGGAAATACACAATGCATTTCTGCATTTCTGTTGTGACAGTGTGGCTGTCAAAACACAAAGTATAATAACCGGGTTTCGTTTTTTATTCCTTTCGCCTTTTTTTTTTTATTACTTATTAACACTGAATACAAAAATAAAGTTTAATTTATGTAGCAAGAAGAAAGATCGTGAAAAAGGGCTAGGGTAGAGGAGGGAGGGTATAAAAATGTATGTCAACAAGGAGGCTGTGGTAGAGCTTGACAAGGAAGGCAGTGCCAAGCAGATGAAAATAACGTTTAGGTATATAAATCCGTCATCAAATTAGTGAGAGAGCTGTGCCTAGGCGCTGCGCTACACGGCCAAAATCTCGCTAATGTGCATCGAAACTTGTACAGCGTTCGTGTTAAATAATAAAATCGTCTGTGCCGTTTCTTCAACCGAGTTTTTAAAACTTTCCGACGGCGCGCGTTTGGGTTTCCCCGACGACACGAATAAAATCGTGTAATATAGGTGGCCGTGTCAAAATATTTACATTTGTTCTCGCTGTAAAACACGAAACATGTGAAATAAATAAGATCGAAATTACGGAACTAAAATTAATAACGGTCATGTCGCGCGATTTTATTTGTAAACTCGCAATGTTTTTTACTGTTGTACAGTCGTTCGTAAAAATATTGTCGTGTTTGAAGCTAAAAAAAAGTTTAAAATTTCTTGTCTCATATCGTAATGGTTATTATGTTTTCGAAAATGGCGTTAAAATTGTCACATTATTAAGAGACATTTACCGATTATTTTTCATTTTAGATTTCAAGCTTTCATTTTGTTAATTCACGGCTTCCATCAATTTGCTCAGCGGACGGAAATAGACTAATAATTTAAGTTGTGAAGTATCAATTTAAAAATTTCCAAACAGTTCTTTATTTATTTATTTTCATCCATATTCAATTCTTACATAACTGTACGAAAGCTTTTGAGCTACCCCGTCCAATACTGTATATTTATTACAAGCGATGTATTCCGGGAATGTTGTATCCTACATATTTAAGTTATACTTGAGAAATAAATTACATATAGGCTTTTATTTTATATTATAGTTAATAATAAAACTTTTTACAAGAATATATTTTATTTTGTAAATTACATATGTTTCGATAGTAATCCAACTATCATCAAATATAAATAATAAAGTCAAAAATTTTTTTAATCACTTGAATATGCTTGCTTATATTTATAATATACAATATAATTATTGAAATATTATACAATATATAATAATAACATAATGTAATATCATACTTGAGAAATAGTCGACATATGTCATTGGATACTGTATTCTTTCATGTGCTGACGCCGACAATCATTGGTACTGTTTCATTTTTATGACATTAGATGGATCCAGAACTTTATTTCAAGAATGCCGAAATGTTGCTCAAAATATCTTCAAGTCGGAGTGACTAGAAAACCTTGGAAAAGTTTCATATTTGACACTTTTTATTGTGGTCACTATGAGCAGTTTTCACCACATATTTTTCTTTCAAAATTTTTTAACATTTAGTATGTATTAAATGGTATTAATATAAACCGATCTTATTCCCCTTATCATTACCAGCTAAGTTATAATTGAGTCTGAATTCTTAAAAACTACCATATCTGTGGAAAAGAGAACTAAAGATCTATTACTGAAGCAAATGAAGAATGCTGTAACTTTAATATTCTGGCATCTTAAATTTTACGTTTTCAGTATTGTATATTTTGTACCCTTTTATCGATCAATAAAAAAATGTTTCTCTTTTTCTGTGTTATTAAAGTAAAACCCCCCCCCCACACACAAAATATTAACATATGAACATATTATATTAACATACAGTAAATTGTGTGTGGGGCGAAGGCAGTGATAATTCTTAGATTTTCGGGTGTGATATGCGATACGATATGTTCTTTTCCCAGGCTGAGTCCCGCGTTACGCGTTGTGTTATGCTGTTTTTCGCCCGAAGGGTTTTCCGCAACGTTTCGGTGGGTCCGTGTATGCCGTCTTCAGGCAGCTTTCTCACTGATGGACGATATAGGATTTGGAATGTGTTTTTTCTATTTGTATCGGCCATCTGAGGACCACATGCCAACTTCAATACTTTAATCCTTGTTCTTTTCTTTTTCTCCAATATTCTTTCATCTTTTCACTATGTCTCTTCTTTCTGTCTTCAGTTCACTTTGAACCTGTGTTTTTCTCTCTCCTACCCTGGACTCCTTCCATTTTTAACACTTTTGCCCGAAACACTTCTATTTCAATTGCTTCTTCTGTGTTTATGTTATTTTTTCTATTTTAATTCTTTTTTTTTTCATTTTTATCTTTACGATTTACCTATATAAGTTGTTTCTATTCTTCTTCTTCTCATCCTCCTCTTTCTCCTTCTTTACCTCCTTCATTTTCTTCTTCTTCTATTCTTCTTCTTCTTCTCCTTCTTCTCCTTCTTCTTTTTCTTCTTCTCCTTCTTCTTCAGTTGAAGGGTTCAGGCTTCCAGTCTGTTCCAGCCTCAAAGTTGATACGCCCCACGTTTTTTCTTCTTGGCTTCCTAGATAACTTTGACCTTTACGTCTCTAGGGCAATATTTTCTCCTGGATTCGACTGCTACTCACCCTATCCCCATTGCCCTTGGTTCTAAAGTCAGATTTAGTTGTCAAGCAATTCTATCAATTTATTTAAGGTCAAATTTATTATGTTACTTAAAATGAATTTAAGTACACAAGTAGGCTACACAAGTACATAACACAAGTTACTAGCCTTTAGTATGTACAGAAACGTAACAACTGGCACCAAAATTCGGTGGGCCAACATAATTTGACTAATTTTGCACGGCGGCTATGGCAGGAAAAATTACGCATAAATCACGTCTACAGATCAAGGAAACTATGTTCCGGTAACGAACACTTTTATCTGACCTTAAGAATTTGGGTCAGCACTGAGATAAACTGATTTGTCCATTTCTTTCATTATTAAAAAAAAAACTATTACTTACAAAGTAACGATTAGTTGTTTTTTAAATTAACGCCACCAAAATTGATTATCGAATTGGTATACCCCATACTGATGCTATTAACAGTAGTTGTGTATGACATACTTGAAGTACCGGAAATTTTAAAAAATTAAACTGATAAAAACGATGAATACAAGTATCAACAGTGAAAATGTTAACACATAATAAACGACGATGGTAAACCATAAAATATGAAAGCGGAATTAAAACAGAATACAAACAACCGATTGACATAAACAGAATACAAACAACCGATTTGACATAAACAGAATACAAACAACCGATTGACATAAACAGAATACAAACAACCGATTGACATAAACAGAATACAAACAACCGATTGACGTAAACAGAATACAAACAACCGATTGACAAAAACAGAATACAAACAACCGATTGACATAAACAGAATACAAACAACCGATTGACATAAACAGAATACAAACAACCGATTTGACATTTAATAAACTTCAAAAATGCGTCCTCGTATAAAATAGCAAAAACCATAGTTATAAAACTATTGTTTTTGTATTATTAATTCGGGGTCAAAACGTCCTACGACGTTGTCCCATGTTCATTGTTGTCTGTCGTTGCAGTTTTCATCGTTCAGTCCTCTATCGCTCATTGATCTTCTTGTGCCCTCTATCCATGTTTTCTTAGGTCTTCCTTTCTTTCTGTGTTCTCTAGATATCCATCTCATTGTTTTCTTTGGTAGTCGGTCTTGTACCATTCTTTGTATGTGTCCGCAGCAGATTAGTTGTTTTTCTTCAATGCAGTCGATGATTGTCCTTTGTACGCCCATTTCTTACTCGATCGTTTCATTTCGTATTCGCTCTAGCCTTGAAGTTCTAGCAGCTCGTCTCAAAGCATCCATTAATGTAGCTTCTAACTTTCTTTTTACCTGTTCCTTTATTCTCCATGTTTCGGATCCGTACATCAACGTGGTTTTAACCGTATTATCGTATACTCTTTTCTTCCTTTCTTTTCCAATTTCTGTGCTCCATAGAATCTAATTCAATGATCTGCTGTAAAATTACTGACAAACAGAAATTAAACTGTTTCGCGCCACTATATGCTATATGTAGGCCTATACATTTCCATGTTAGCGCTGTCGAGCCTTTCAGGTCATGATGATGGGCTGAAAGCCTGGAAAACGCTAATCGGAAATTGTCTATATGTAGTGGTGTGCAACAGTTTAATTTCTGTTTATGGATATAACCACAAACACAAATTTATTATGTAAAAACTATTCCAAATTGACAAAAATTATCATAAATTAAAAATGCATACGACTTACTACAAAAAATAAAACAAATAAAAACGGACGAAAACGCATACTTTACACCCCTACGACATGTAATGCCTGCACCAACATAGGCTTACGTGTAGAAGAGAAAGTAGGCCTATACATACACTGATCGAATGCTCGCTAAGCACTTGGTAGCACATCTTATTACTACATGAACACTTGCAGAATTATCACTGTTGCACACCACTATATAAATTTATTCCGATTAGCGCTTTCAAGCTTCTCAGCTCATCGTTAGATCGGAAATAACCGGGGTGTGAAACAGTGATAATTCGGTTATTTCCGATCTGACGATGAGCTGAAAAGCTTGAAGGCGCTAATCGGAATAATTTTTCTATAGTGGTGTGCAACACTAATAATTCTGTTTGTGATTATAACCACTACCCCAACTTTGTTAATTAAAATAAACACTTGGTATAGTAATTTAATTACCTTGCATCCGTCAGTGACTTCGTTCTAGCGTTTTTTATATAAAACAAAATAAACACTTGGTATAGTTCTACATGTAATTTTTATATTCTCTGAAACTGCCGTAACTAATGAAACAATTGTCAGGAAAATAAACATTATTTTCTGTTGAATTGTACCAAGCGTTTATTCGTTCAACTCAAATATTAAAGTCATTACAAATTATAAGGTTTCGGACATTAGCAGCCATCCTAAGTTAAAATTAAGAAACACCACGTTTCGACCTCTATAGAACCAGACGTCGTCTTCAGGCGAACAAAAAATTAATACACTAACTAATAGATATCGTCAATACTCCAAATCTTAAATTCTTGGATTTCGTTGTCCATGACGTGTCCGTTACTTAACTAAATATCACTATTACATTAACGACTCGGAACACTAGGTTTTTTATAAGTAAAAGCATAAAGTTTTACCTTACAGCCTTAACCGGTTTTCTCCTTTAAAAGGCTTCTTCAGAGGCTCATGAGGCCTCTGAAGAAGCCTTTTAAAGGAGAAAACCGGTTAAGGCTGTAAGGTAAAACTTTATGCTTTTACTTATAAAAAACCTAGTGTTCCAAATCTTAGTTAAACGAATATAGTGCTAAACATAATAATAATAATAATAATTATTATTATTATTATTAACAACGTGTCATTGTTTACGTTACAACCACACGAGGAATCCTTCTTTGCTGGAATGGTGAGTACTTTATTATTAGGCCTATTATTAATAACAACCGGTCATTGTTCACGTTACAACCACACGAGGAATCCTTCTTTGCTGGAATGGTGAGTACTTTATTATTATTATTTTTTTTTTTTAGCACTATATTTGTTTAACTAAGATTTGGAGTTTGGAGTGTTGACGATATCTATTTGTTAGTGATAGATTTATCTTTGTATTAATTTTTTTTGTTCACCTGAAGACGACGTCTGATTCTATGGAGGTAGAAACGTCGTCTTTCTTAATTTTAACTTACGACGGCTGCTAACGTCCGAAAGCTTATAATTTGTAATGAGTATATTGCGCCATCGATTAATAATGATTTTAAGTACTAAAGTATAGCCTACATAATCTTTGATAATCTTAAAAAATAACAATAACGTTTGTAAAATATTATAATAGAAATTTTAAAAACAGTCTCAAGTTAATTACAATCAGAATTGTTTTGAATTGAAGAATAAAATTTACGAATAACAGAAAGATGTGGCTGCAAGACCGATTTTATATAGGCCTACATATAAAAGCAAAAATATTTTTGCAAAATGGAGATATCAGAGTTAAGAAAAACGTAAAACCGTTAAACACAAATGGCAAAGCCATAAGTTATACTGACGACAGATTACACGTACATTTCAAAAAAAAAAAAAAAAAAAAAAAAAAGATGCAAGCTAAATATTAAAAAAAGTGTGCAACATGCGCACCAAACGCAAAGTTTATGAACGGAAAAGTGTACAAACAAAAAGGGTCGAGACAGTACAAAAAACTACAGTATGTATATAATGTACAGCCTACATAAAACCAATTACATATATATTACAATGTAAAGTAAATCATAGATTTTGCGCGGATCGGTTTTACACCATTTGTATCAACGTTCCGACGTTGTTTATTGCCATCAACAATCATCCTAATGATGGCAATAACGTCAACAAAACGCTGTAAAAATTCTGTCTATAATTATTGAGCGGTCCTCGCTGAACCTTACACCATTTATTGACTGACAATCACTACTATCTTAAGGATTGTTTTAGGCTACAATGTAAAATTGTAAATAGATCAACGACAACAACAAAAGGTTCAAATTCGATTACGTTAGAAATGGAAAATTAAATAACAAAGCAAATTATGAAATTAATATAATTGGAAACAGACTTAATTAATGTTCTATTGTGTTGTATTCAAAACCAAAAGATACCATACAAATGGCGTATAATAAAGTTTTAATTACTCACGTTATTACTTTATAGGTTTCACATCAATTCTTTTAAACACAGATGTATAATACACTGAACATTCAACATTCGAATCCGAGCTCAACAGTAGCCAAACACATAAAACAGCAGTCTTGTGCCCCAATACACCAATCACTGAAAACATGCAATGATGAAGTAAAATCTAATATATATGAACAATACCGAATATACAAACATGTAAAAGAAGAGGGCCACGAACATGATGACGGACTTCAAAAATCGTATCACTTTCGAGATATTTTGCGGCAAAATGAAAATCAATATACAGCAATCAGATGATATAATATATAGACCTGAATGTAGGCTAAACATAAACACTCCGCAACAAAATCAGTTCTCGAGAAACTTTGGACACAAACATACGGTTCATAGTCAGTGTTTATGAATTGTAAATAGTAACTATTTTATAATATTGTGACTGCTAGTGCACAGTGTATATGCCCTGACGATGGTCTATGACCGAAATCGATCGAAAGTAAGAATGAGAGTAACTAGAACGTTATTATAAATTATATATGTGGTATCTTATTAACAACAAATACAGTACACCACAATAGAAGATTGAGATTATAGGTACCATTAGTAACCAATATAAGTGTGTGTATTGCTTACTTAAATAACTGTGTGTACATTATCATTAGAAGTAATTAATCATGAAATTATCACAGAGGAAACAAAAAGAGTAAAATGAGACTATACAAGAGTATTACAACAGAAAAAAAAGGAATATAATTTGTAATATCAGTGGTATTACAATAACGGACCAACACAACACATACAAAAATCTGAATTTAAAACGTTAATGAAATTTATAAATACGTGCCGAAAAAGTTTTCTTACAAACGAAGAAACCAGACAAAAATACGAGAAATTAAGGCCGTAAAATAAAACGTGAAGGGGATATCTATTCTTAAGAAGGAATTTAAAGGACGATTGCGACAACTGTCAGAGTTAGAATGGAAACAGACTGCAGAAGTAGGCCTACATGGAGAAGATACAGAGTAGGCCTATACAGAGGAATACAAGTATTTAGTAGTGAAAATTACTGCCAGTGGGAAGCAAGACAAAGAAATACAATCCAGAATTAACTTGGGAAAGATGGCTGTATTTACATTAAATGGAATCCTGTGGGATAAGCAAATTACAACAGAAACTAAAACCAAAATATTTAAAACCATTGTTAGAAGTATCATGAATTACGCTCAGACGTTTGGACTACTAATAAACACACAAGAACAAAATTAATGACAACAGAGATGGACTATTGGAGACGTTCTGCAAGAGTATCCAGACGTCAGAATATTAGAAATGAAGTCACTAAGGACAGAACGAATGTAAAAAATTCAATTGTTGATTTTATTAAAACAAAAAATTATAATGATATGGACACACGAAAAGAATTGCATAGGAAACATTGCCAAGGAGAGTTATGGAATGGACCCCACCAGGAAGAAGGGAAAGAGGAAGATCACTTATCACCTGGATAGAAGAAATTCAGACTATATTAAGGGAACGAGAAATTGAAGATCTTCTGATGGACAAGCAGCAGTGGAAAATGAGAATTCAATCACTTCTGTTATCTTTGGTTTCAGAAAATGTATTATCATTGTACAGCCGGAAATAATAATAAAATGGAAATAGAAAAGAGATTACAACGAAGATCAAGGAAGAGAATCGCACTACGTCTGGAGGAGTTCGTCGATCCGAAACCGTGTTAGACACAGTTTGTAAAAACAGTTCGATTACGAAGAAGGATTTCGACAATGAAGGCATCGAGTATACCTTACCAGAGAAGGGAAAATTTTATAATTTTGCATGACAAAACGTAATGCACGATAAAAAGCAAAAATAGCCTTGTCTGTACTATGTATTATAGTAGTTCTGATTCTGTGTGTGTATTTTATTTTACACGTTATTTCATGTTTTCTGCAGAAAATTATTATGTTTTTTTTATTTCAGTCTTTTAAATTATGGTAGCTTTTCGTCTTCATAACGATTAACAACAACGGTAGTAGTTTTGATTGTGTAGAACGATGTAAAACAAAACAAGATGGCGGCGATTTGGAAAGTGTGGCTCGGCAAACAGAGGTCCAGAAATGAAAGCGGCGGCCCGCCGTTTAATGACAGAACTCACCGAGGGAAGAACAAATTGATTCGGTATACTATAGGAAGGAAATTGAAAACCAGTCACCGGGTAGTGCCATATAAAGATAAAATCTTTTAAATGGTGATTTTTATTTTTTTAACGCCTCGAGGGTAATTCGCGATTAAAATTTTGATCAAAGAAGGAAATTCTCTTCCTTTTTTGGCTGTAATACGACAGAACAGAACACGGTCTCGTTGGTCCAACCTCTTATACCGTTCGGCAGCCGCTCTCATAATTAGATTCACTCGGTGTGGGAATAGTGGGAAATGTGATGTGACGAAGGGAATCAACCTGAAGGCCTTCTTCTGTCTCCTAAATGTTTATTTATGAAAGTATGTGTTTTCATGTTTATTTAATTTGTTGTCTATAAAATAATCTGTATTAGTTTACCGACACGTAATTCTATTTATGTATATACAATACAACAAACACATAAACGTAATACGTACATGTATTATTATTCAATCGGACAATATAAGAATCCGCGGCTTTGATTCTGCTATCAGATGTATCGGATATAAATCGATTACAATATGGCTTTAGGAGTCAATTGTAGTTTCATTAATTGTTGTAGACCTATAATTAAACCGTTTTGATTCTGACATCTTTTTTCTGCTATTTTGTGACCATCTATTTTTATTTCTTACAATAAATTCTGTGCATTTCGCCTAACATTGTTAACGGAAACAGACTGAGAGTCATGACTTTGATTCCCCCTAACGTTACAGTAACAATAAGCGACGTAACGTCAGTAAAACGTGAGACGTGTTAATGTAGCAAAAACGTTTGAGTTTAATTGTTTATGTAGACATCTTGTATTCGGTACAACATAACAGGACACTCAAGCCGACGAACGCGTCTTGTAAAATTTGTTTTAATTTTATGAGCAGATCAAAAATGAGCCTAGTAAATTCTTAGAGACTCAGTGTAATTTCATTGAGAATTTAAAGCCAAATGTTGTTCCACAGACACAAAATAAAAAGCTCTTACATATGTGTGCTTTAATTAAAACTTATGATCCAGATCATTATGTTATCAGATGTCAGAGAAGAAATTTCAAGAAACAACCTACAATTGTTAAAAATAGATCCTAATATGGTTGCCCTTATGCAAATAGCTCATAATCCAAATTCAATTAATCTGTATAATAGAATGAAAGAAACTCTTAAGGATAAAATAAATTGGGATGGAAATTATTTTGATATAACAAATGAAGATAATTATCGTGAGATATATCTTATCGAAGATATTAGAAAATTATATAACCCATTTCAATAATTATTTTCTTTATTCTTATATGATTTAATTGGTATGTGCTTTGCATGCCAACTAAATCTGATAAATTTTTATTAGAAAATTATATAACCTTTTTTATTTTATAAATTGTATGAATGTATATCTATAGGCCTATGTCCCCATGGTAAAGTTTCTATTTTATTTTCTGTTACACAGCTTTTTTCATCTTTAGGACTTAGAGCTAATTTATTTATCTTTATAAAATATAATGCATGCTTATAGCTTCTTATATAATTAATTTCTCTATATTCTTCTTTATCGTCAAACAAACATCTTTTAAAATTATCTATAGTCATTGTTTTATTAACTACGCTTTACTTAATTTCTTTACATTTCACTGGATTAATATTTTTAGAATCTTTTGTCTGAATATTATATGAAAATATTTTAGTTCTTAATCCGCAATATTCTCATAGAGGGAGTCCGTTTAATTCATCCTTGAATTTTCCTTTTAATTTTATATTCTTTCTATCATAACATTCATGATCTTTACTATATTCACTTGTATCGAACTCTTCAGAATGTTCTTTAATTATTTTGTAAGCATGTTTTTTTAGTCTCTGTGAAATAACTATCAGTTTCCATATACAGTAAATTTAATTCTGAATCATACTTTTTAAGTTTATCATAATAAAACTCGTGCATTAATAATTTCAAGGCCAGCTTATTTATACCCATCTTTTTTTTATCTCCAGTTTGTAATTTTATGTTCTTTTCTTGTGCTGTGTGTTTGACAAATTCATGTGTCAGTTCTTGAATAACCATACGTGTTGAAATCTTGGTTCCAAATTGTACTACAACTTTTGTAATTACACTACATGTACTTTACACAACGGAAAAACAGAAACGGAAAAACTTTCAAGACGTCTGGGTGAAAAAAAGAAAAAAAACTTTACACAAATATAAAATATATGGAAATGTTCTATTTTCAAGTTACGACCTTCCAGATAGTCAGCCCAGGTTTTAACGTAAAAGTGTAACTTGGGATTTCAACTTGCTCGTGTGAAAGGCTATTAATTTTATAATCAAATTTTATTATCTTAGCTTTTAAATATCAGAAAATTCATAAAGACTGATTGAAACATAAAAATACCTATTGACTGATACTCATTAGACTGACTAATAAAAAGCTTATAAAAATTAAAAAAAAAACTATAAGACTCCTCTCTTACAAAATGATGAAATAAGATGATTTTTAATTTAATTTATTAAAATAAATTATCAGTTTAGTGTGAAAACCAAAGGGAGTTAAATGACTTAGGCATTGTGTAGCTCTTGCACATCCTCTTTATTTTCATGAAATAAAAAATGAATTTTTGCATTTATACACCAGTTTCGTTGGTTTTATTTATACTAACACCATAAAAAAATAATTGGTTGGAAAGAATTATGAATACTGGGGGAGTGGTATTAGATGTTAAACATGAAATAGATTTTCTGTGGTTCTTTATTAAGAAAGCCGATTTTTTCCTATATTACTAAATTCTAGGTTTAGAACTGTCTTATCTGAAGTCCCAGCTGTTTTTCAAATAATAAATCATCGTTTGAGTCATAAAATTAAAAGTCCAAGTCACTTTTTCACGTTAAACGTTTAAGAAGTCGTGACTTGAAACAAAGCGTTTCGATTCTTATGTTTAAATGGGTTCTCCTTAATTCTTACCTCTAAAATAAGTTATGAAAATATTTTCGTTACTTCATAAAACGTTGTCTATATACTTTCTCTTACACTTACTTTCATAAGTAACGTGTAGAAACAACTATCGACAATGAATGTTTATTTTCAGTTTTTATATATGATACTCGTAAATAAATTATATTTACAATCTGCGCTTCACTCTCTATGAAGAAAAATCAAATACAGTACTTCATTACTTGTTAGAAAATATTTATTTTTTTTTTGTGAAATAGCAGATTTTAATTTACTTAAATGAACAACTAGTTATTTCTTGTAGTAAGCCTAATAGTAGTCCATATATTTACAGTCTATACAGTCTTTATTTCATTTCCTGTTAAGATTCGAGGATGCCATTTATGTCAAAAATATTATTTTGTTAATTGAAAAGTAATCAATGTTAAATTTATTTTAACGACGAATAGTTAATTCTGCTGCTATTGTTGGCAACGATCAAACGTTAGACCACGATTTCGATTCCTGCGCACCTCACAACAACAATATCGATTCGGCCAATTACTGTAGCAGTTGTCTGACAAGCATATGACTGAGTGACTGACAAATTGGAGGGGTTGTTTGCGTGTCATAACAACAATAACAACTCACCTTCCGGTCTTGGTGATGATCATCTCGGTGCCGAGCTCGTTAAACTTGTCCCACAGATCCTTGGTCTCCAGATGGCAGACCACGTGACGCAGCTCCTCGCAGCTGAATCGTTCCTGCAGCAGCGGATTGGCGGCGGCAGCGGCGGCGGAAGCGGTCTGCTCCTCGCCAGGCGTCGACGACGATATCTCAGGCGGTGTGTCGCGATCGCTGCCGCCGCGGAGCCGTTCCTTGCCCGTCGTCTCGCTGTTGGTCGGCGTGCTCCCTCGCCGTCTCCTCGACACCGACACATCTGCCAACACCAACACGAACTAAACATTAGTTAAAGCCAGGCAACAAGTGAAAAAAGGAAAATACTGGACCCAATGAAAAATGGAAAATCTCGGGTTACCCAAGTTGGACTAACACAAACTGCCGTTACGCGGTTTATTTTAATTTCTTAGTAAAGCTTTTTCACACTGCTGTTCTATTTCTAAACGCAGCATACGTACGATATTGTAGGCTACTTCGTAAGCATAATGGTTCTATTACAACAGCCGATTTAACACTTTCGCTCCCAGACACCGGTGACAGGAAAACTTCTCGCTACAAGACCTATGAAGAGTAAATTTCCCCCTGCCAAGATATGTTTTCTTATATATGTTATAACAGCTGATTTTGTTGACAGTACAGTATTGCCATCTTAACCCAAGGGCATATAATTTCTTTCACTCTGGCCCAGAAGAATGTAAAACTCTATCTAACTTAATAGCACTGATATGTGTCCACATGTTGACAAAACGTTCAAAACTCAGTCATGCAATGTGTCCAACTTTGGTACACGTGGGCTGTACGGAAAATTTAATATTTCCAGATATGGTACACACGGACCCTAGAAAAAAATGATACAAAAATGGTACACATGGTAGCAAGAGTGTTAATTTGGCTTCGTGATATGGTGCATGACTTGCAGAGGGGAGTATTCATCTTGAGGAATTTAGCAGAGGAATATGGATTGGTGCTGTCTCCACACAAAACAAAAGTAATGGCTTTTAGAGGGAAATATCTAGTAAGGACAAAGATAGAGGTAAATGGAAAGATCTTGGAGCAGCTATCCCAGTTGTAATTATCTTGGATGAGAAATATCTTTCGCAGTTGATTGTGATGTCGAAAATAAACTTAATAAATTTAAACACATATGTGGGACAATCCATAGAACCTTAGAATACAAAGTAGGAAAAACACTAAGCTCAGGTTTTGTAAGACTATGGCTGTACCGGTGGCGCTGTATGGGAGTGAGACACGAGTACTTACACAGAGAGATAGAGGGAAGGTTACGTCAGCAGAAATGAAATTTCTCTGCTTGGTCAAAGGATGCACATGTCGAGATAGAATAAGTAATGCACAGATAAGGCGAGAATTACAGATTTTTAAATTAGAGGATATCATTACGGAACACAAGGCCAACTGGTGTAAGCATTTGGGAAGAATGCAGCAAGAGCGCCTTCCCAAACTTGCCTTGAATTATAAACCCATAGGGCAGTGGTTCCCAAACGTTTCAGTCCGCGGACTCCGCAAAAAATTACAAATTCTACGGACCCCGTCTGAGTTATGAAGTAAAACAAACAGTAAGTATGATACACTCTTATATTTTAATTAAAATCAAAAATCTCTCAACTTGCAAAATTATAATACTAATTATATCAAACATAGTTTAATGTGAACAATGAAGCTGGTTTTGAACAATTAGTTCTGCAATATGTCTGATAATTTCAATTTTAAGTCACTCTCGACATCAAGTTTATTTCTTAACTTTGACAACCTCGCCTCCATCTTTCCAGCCACACGTGTCGAAATCGAGCTACTTAGGCGTAAAACCAGCTATACGGGAAAACGTTCTGCTTAGATACAGTGCTTATACGCGAGATGCAGTGCTTATACGTGGACTAAAACAGCGCGATCAGTTCTGGGTTGATGCGGCGCTCTAGTCAGTTCGGCTGACAACCAGGTCTGATACATGACATGATTTAAAGACATTATTAAAGCCATTAGTTTGAAATTACTTTTACAATTACAATTAGTTTGAACAAAAACAAAGTACTGAAATCTTCTACTAATTGTTTTAAGATTCTAAAACTTAGATTTTAGAGCATAAGAAATCTGAGACAATAACGGTCTATTGTATTTGTTCTTAAAAGTGTCCGCGGACCCCACTTTGGGAACCACTGCCATAGGGTAGTGTAGTGGGGGCGTCCGAGGACGAGACGGTTTCCGGAACAGGCAGTGCAGCCTAACCCGTGAGGCGATGATATGTTGGTTGTACAAGCATTATGTTCACTACAGTTATAGAGCTGTAGGTACTACATGTATGTATGGTACTAAACACCATAGCCTACAGACTTACAACAGTATTTTTGTAGCTGATGGTAATTCGATAAGAGTTTTTTTATTTCAATATAAAGTTGTTAGTTATATTACTTCGTTCTGTACGTAATCAATTATAGCTTTAATTCACAAGTCCCGTCAATAATAGACCTACATCTTAACACTGTGAAGACTACAATTAATTCATATTCTGTTCTTTCTATACAAATGAAAATTATATTTCATTTAAGAAATGTAAGCAAATGTAAACAAAAAATGTAATTATGTTTAAATAAAATACTTTTATCAATAACAGGAAACTAATATTTCTATTGGACTCATGCAACAACTTAATAACACGTTAATAATACGGTCATATCTCTTAACGAAGGATACATTTAATCGTTAAATAGTTTATCCACATACAACGTTTACTATGTTATTATTCAATAATAGGGATTACTGCTATTAAAATATGACCGTATTTTAATTTTATATGCATATATATAAAAATCTGACACATGTTTCACGAAATAATGAAGAAGAAGAAGAAGAAGAAGAAGAAGAAGAAGAAGAAGAAGAAGAAGAAGAAGAAGAAGAAGAAGAAGAAGAAGAAGAAGAAGAAGAAGAAGAAGAAGAAGAAGAAAACTTATTAGTAAATAATTAAAATAACTTCTCCATATGAGAAAGTTTCTCAAGTGTGGGAAGAAAAAGCTTTTTTAAAGTTCGTGGGGTAATAGAATTTCCCTTGTTCCTCAGCCCTTGGTATTACACATGTACAACGTGAGTCAAAATGTAACGCCTCAATGATGACTTCAAAATCCAATGCTTACATAATTCGACAGTACGCGAATTAAGAATAGGCTATTGTTTACAGAATTATTTTGTATTTTTTATTGTTTAAGATTTTTAATTTTTTTTGCGTAAAACTTTGTCAATAATTCCAATTTTACTTCTTTCCAACATAATAATACATTCATACATTTCGTATTTATAAGTACGACTGTATTCAGTGGCGTATGTAGAATTTGGACTTGGAGGGAGGGGATCGGGTCGAGTCGGGTTCATACAAAAGAAAAATCAAATTCGGACTAATCAACACTATGTTTAAAGTGGTTGAAAAAACGTGTGATAACATCCTGAAATCAGTGCTATTCGAGTAAACTGTAACAAGACAATAAAATACGCGTTATTGAGACCTCGTGTTTACAGGGTAGGCCTACTTAGGCCTATTGACCGAACTGATTATCCTATAGCCTATTTCATATTTCAAACGCATACGCAAATGATGTGCTATAAACCTGTTTGCATATTTATAAAAGGGTTACTACTAAGCATATATTCGTTCAAAAATAAAATAGCCTAAGAATTAAGAGATTAACAAAATTTGTCAACTTTTTCGACTCTCTGGGGAAGGTTCCGGTCTTGTTCGCCCCCCCCCCCCGTAAATAATACGCCCCCGACTGTGTTAATAGTGTGATAAAAAAACTGCTCGGCTTCTTCTTAACTTTTGTGAATAACGATAATAGGCTATGATTAAAATCGTTTTGCCTAATCAGAGTCGAAAACCAATGAAATTCGACAATCAGAGTTATTAATTGGACAGTCAGAGTCGATTTCTTGACCCCTTGTTTTTCATTGATAATAGAAACTTCGAAATTTTGTGAGTAAGAAGATTAAATTATAAAAGGCTACATAAACTAGGCCTATATTTATTTTATGATATATTTACTTTATTAGGCCTATATTTATTTTATTTACGTACTACATACTAAAGTTTTGCTTTCTATAATTGTTTATTATAAATTACATCATCGTTTACAATTCAAAATTTTTATTGGCTGTTTACAGAACGCCCATGTTAATAGCCTATAAGTCAAAAACTTTGTAGTTCTCCTGTTACGAACCTACGACTGTAAAAAACGTAAATAAACGCTGGCGATATCTCTTTGCAAATACGTGTGAAGGAAACAGTTCACAGTTAGAACCGAAGTTCTTCCGTGTCATTCTGTACCTATTTTTTCTTTACTTGTGAATCGTGCTCGAGTTCACACAGAGAGCGAAAGCCAGCCGCACTGCAATACAGACGGTCACGAGCACACACGCTCGCGCACTGCAGGTATAAATCTTTCTTAATATAATTAATGTTTCAAGTTTTAATCAAGTCATGTTACAATTTCACTGTGTGTGTCAGTGACTGGTTACGCCACTTCGACCGCCCGCCCGCCCGCCATTTTTCAATAACAATAATCGTCGATAATTTGCCGCCGCCACGGGAACAACGCCGATGTGATCACATGCGTACTGAACCTCGCTCACTTATTTCTCGGCGTCAACAAATTGTAGTCGACTCGCTCAAGTCGCTGATTTTCTCTTTTATAATTGTATTTTATTAATTTTTCAATTTATTTTTTAGTTAATTGTAAATGACGCGCTTTCAAAAGCGTGTGGTTAATTTTTATTATTATTGCCGTTTTACGTCATGACTAATATTCCTCATGACACACACACACAGCGCGCGAATTCACGTTTTTAATCATAAAATAATGTATAGTGTGATCGTTTTAATAAGTCGATACTTGATCGCTTTAATCACCATAGTTTCCCCATTGTTCGACTTGATCGTGTAGTTCCATGGCTTCAATACCTTTCACCTAGTTACCAACGCTATCAATTCAAATAGAATCGTAGTATACTGGGGAGCAAGTGCTCCCACATTACCGCCATCAGAGTTAGTAATTAACTCTGTAAAGTTTGTTCCGCTTCGTATAAGTTTATATGCAAGTTTAGGAATCGGTTTTTACACGGAATTATATATTTACCGTCGTTATTTCGCTTACATCTTTCTCGTTTTTCGAACAATAATAATAAGTCGGAGGAAGACGGTATCGATTACGAGATACTTCAGTTTGAAATGTATCCGGCGACAACAATCGATACGGCGATCTCTCGTTACCGTTGATGGGACGGAAATCCGTCCGCGGACCCGTGAATACTTAGCCTCCTTGTTACGATCAAACAAATCGAATCTGAACTGTCCACATCGATTGGTTAAAATTTTTTATTTTAATTTCCATTAACAGTAGAATTATTTTCGTTTTCACAGTAATAATTGACCCCAATTTTTTGTTTTTATTGCATACTTAACAATGTTCTAATTACTACACTATAAAATGTAGAACTTCTAAAATATTCGAACTGATTTTTATTCAAATACTTTTCAGTTTTAAGTCAACTAAAAATTTACGTTTAAAGAGAAAAGTTATTTCCGGGGAAAAGCAAAACGTAAAAACGAACTTAAGATTTAGCCTATAGGCTATAAACTAATTCTATAATTCGTAATTATAGAACTAGTAACTCTAGTAACTAGTAAACTAGCACGAACTAGTTATTCTAGTACAATTAGAAATTTCATACTAGTGCATTCCAAATGCATATCAATATGTGGAACACCTATTGTGTTCCTTCTCAATTTTTTTTAATTTAACTTTCTCTATTACTTTTTTTAACAACTAAGCCTTTTTGGTTTTTGCTACTCGTCTCTACGCACAGTATTTCCCAGAATACAGTCCCCTGAGTGTTTACTCTATCACATTAAGCAGGCCTGATAGACTATTATCGCTACTTAAACTGCTGACACATCACACATACGAAATCTAAATGTTTTAATCGTAACAAATGTTCTCTTTTCTCTTAATCACAGTCACAAACTTTATTATGCATCTCTCAAACAACACAGGACCCACTACATCTTTTAATATTTTACTTATACGTAGCGAAACAAGCCCGTTTATTGCAAACCAAACTATAGAACAACAACAGATTATTATCAATTATTAGCGGGTGTCCTACAGTCTATGCCGCATCTCGCCATTTCTCCCTATCTTTCCAGTCATCGTCTTCAATAGCTCGATCTCTCATGCTTTTCCTAATTAGGCCTACTGTTGTCCATTGTGTTGTCAGTCTTCCTTTTCTTCTCCTGTTTTTTGGTGTGTAAGTCAATGCTTTCTTTGGCCATCGCCTATCCTCCATCCTCATTACGTGACCATACCATGGCAACTATCTGGATTCTGTTCTTTCTGCTGTTGTAAATATGCGCCCTGTTTTCCTTCTTATGTCTTCGTTTCTAACATGTTGCATTCTAGAAATATTACACGCTCTTCTTAAGAAGTCCATTTCCACAGTTTCTATCATGGTTTTCTCTTTATCTGAAAGTTGCCAGCATTCGCAGCTATAAGTTAAAATGGGCTCCACAATAGTTGTGTAGATTGTCAGTTTAGTTTGAAGTTTCATTTTGTTCGACCAAAGTAACGAGTTTAGCAAACGAATAGCCTTTTTTCCCTGTTGTATCCTACTTTTTGATGTCATTCTTTGTAGTTCCACAGGTTTCATGCCATAACCACAGATTTCGCTCCCTAATAGTCAATATAAAGCTCAAAATTGAAAAATCCTCTAATTTTAGTTAAGCTGGCCATCTAAAAAAAAAAAAACAATAACAACAACAAACGGAATAATGTGGGCGTCTTTTGATCGCATTAAAAAGGTTAATGCCTAAATTAAATGTAGCCCTATAGGTAACGCCTATACTCGTCACTCTAGACAACCGTTGTGCTCCGTGTAATTTAAAACAATTTTAATTCTCATATCTGAAAATTACAGAATTAAAATTAATTAACTTCAGTAACTTTAAATAGGCCTAATTAGACGTTTGCAGTAATCATCAAAATGCCAAACAACTATGTCAAACACTTTATGTCTGCGTTTTAGACTATTGTAGATTTTTAATTGCATTTATTGTTTTCAATAATGCGTTTACGCATTTTAATTGTTTTCACAATTATATACTTCGAAACGAATTTAAAAAAATGTATAGGCCTATACACATTATAAACTATTTCCGATTTTCTTTCTAATAACATGCGTAATTGACACTCTGTAGTTTTGTTTCTTAGAGGCACAAACAAACGAATACTTATTACTTGAACGTATTCCATTTAATTCAAATCTAGCCGACTGTGATTTTGTTTATGGACGTGGGTCCGATACTACGAAAATCTCAGCGAATAAGCTAAACGTTTTGGACATACAAAGAGCAACGTTTTGCAGTAGCATAACAACACGTCATGGCTCTAATCCTCTCAGCAGAACTACCACAGCCTCCTGTTTACGGACGCAGAACAGAGGACCTATTTATTTTTTGACGTTTATTTAAAAGACACGACTGCTGCTTGGACAGAATAGGCGCTGTCACGGGTTTGTTACGTTTCATCAGAGACACCGAAAGCAAAAGGGAACGCACAAACCACTTCATCTGGCGTGTGACAACCCTGCCGGCGGCGAACCCGCGTCAATGCATGATCGATCGGCTACTCCCGACGTGTTGTATTGTGTGATGTAACTCCTTAGTTTTCTCCAACAAAACATGTAACTTTTAGTTAGCCAACAGAAGTTAGTCTGGCCCATTATCTTCATTATCTCGAGCGATCAAAAGTACTGTACAGGTGTCATTTAAGAAATTATAAAAACAGCCTAAGTTTTGTATTAAAAGTTATGTAAATACACACATAGAGCTTGATAATTACATTGTTAAATTAGAAATTTTTGTTGCTTGTTAGCTTCCATGTAATATTTGTAAATACGGATATATGCAAGTAGACATGAAGCAGTTATCATAAGTTATGACATATAGACATGACGTAAGTTGACATAACGCATGTATGCTGAGAGTATGAGTGATATATAAATATGTATTCAAATATACGAGGTGAAAACTTATGCATTTTAATTTAAAATAGTCCTAAATAAGAGCAAACTGTTATAGACAATTAGAAAATGTCCCAATGTCAGTACCTGCACTACACTTTCGACGTTTTGAATATGCGATTTTATCGATATACTACGATGTGAAGAAGAAATGTATTAATTGTAAATTGTTCTTTTTCTTAATGTAAAGCAAAAATACGTGTTTTTTTGTCATTTGTGAGGTTAGGTAATAATGGTCTTGGGTTTTTAGCTTGTTGTTTAAAGAAATAAAAGCCATGGTTAGGAAATATATGATGTTTGTTGTGTCTACACAATGCTTGAAAGAGAGAAAATTCAACACGTAGGCCTATTTAACAAAACAACATCAGAAAATATAAAATGAAAAATACAAATTATTTCTGAATAGTAAGACTGAAACAGAAAACAACGTATTAACAAATGAAAACAAGATTTGTTATTCGTTAGGTGGTCAATATTCTTTTGTGTTATTCAGTAAAATCTGGAAAACTTCATTGGAAGCTAATTTTGTGCAAAACACAAAAAACCGGAGACATGTATAGCCTCCCACTTTCCTTCGAGTTGGTTTTTTTACGTGAATTTCACAAACACAAGTAGGCTACTATCTTATAAGCATATTGGTTTCCACGTGTAATTATAGTTTGCATGTTACCCTAACAACGCCAACTTTGGCGTCACAGACACACATCGGAGTTACATTATTGCTAGAAACATTTTTCGTAAAAAATATGACAATGAAACACGACTGCAATCGTCAACAAATTATTTCATAACATATACAAATATCACGATAATTGTATTATCTAATTAAAATTGTATGCTATATTCACTACATATCGATGCCAGTAATCGCATAATCGAAATATCGAAAGGGAGTGCGGGTACGGTTATTGGAACTTTACCGACAATTATTTTAAAATACTTCTGTCGATACCAAAGAAGCACATCTGATCAGACACCAGCTGATTTGGGCCGCACAGCACGGAAGGGC
The DNA here is from genome assembly GCA_034769895.1 of Magicicada septendecula. NCBI lineage: Eukaryota > Metazoa > Arthropoda > Insecta > Hemiptera > Cicadidae > Magicicada > Magicicada septendecula. The sequence goes on from CM068371.1 coordinate 45,495,879, forward strand.
CATGGGCGTGTTCCACGCAACAGGTATCCTATCTACTGCTATCCACCTACATAGTATTTGATACCGTAATTATTTTCTAAGAACCTGTTATTTTGTAAGTAACCGCACACAGCACACCGGTCATGGGTCCGTGAACTATTCAAAAGTGCGTTACATCTAATGTATGTGTTTTGCTTCTTTTATAACGTCCATTTTGTTATTAAATAATACAGTGGTTTTGTCGCTCGAATTATTTTCTAGAAACAATAGTTATCTCTATTATAAAGAAACAAAAGAAATTGTAATTTTATCAACTAAATTAACATTCTGTTACACCGACTATGGAAGTTCATCGCAGACGTCAACAAGTTTAAAAAAATATTTTTTTTTAATGTTTAAACAATAGGCCTACACACGAAAGGCTTTCAGAATTAATATTATTATCGTCATGCGCATTAATAGAAGCGAAATTACCCCCTTCTTCTTCTTCCTTACTCAATTAATTTAACTAGCCGAAAATAAATAACAACGAAAGACGTGTACTAAAAAATATTTGAATTTTTAATTCGACAGTTTTTCTTTGTTCGGTGTAAAAAACGCCGACGTGTCATGAACGAAAGAACGAATAAATAAATTTCTTGGAAACGAGTATGTGCCGAACTAATTTGTGCTAACTTGATGAATAAATTACAAAGTGTTCTTACCGCGATGATTGTTTCGTCCCTCCGAAAGTACAACAATTAGCATGTATTATTTTGTGGTTGTTGACCGCTGCCACTGCTAAGTTGATAACATTTTTAAAGTAACAAACTTGGTTAACTGCGTACTGATGGTGTTCAGACCAAAGACCATAGCCCACGCTAAAAAATAAATAAATAACGTTAAAATAGGGCGCTGTCACGGGTTTGTTACGTTTCATCAGAGACACCGAAAGCAAAAGGGAACACAAACCACTTCATCTGGCTTGTGACAAGGCTGCCGGCGGCGGCGACCCTGCGACCACTAAGACTCATCACCACCAAGATTGTTGACCACTAAATTATTCATCACGAAAACGCTGAGCGTCACATCGAACATTTTTGAATGAGGCGTTTGGTTAAAAATGGCACTGTATGGTAGTCCAGCCCGCCTACTTCCGTGATTTGTATTAGTTTGATTATTTTCTGTACGCCCAGTATCGGCTGAATTGGTGGGAACATATTTGCTGAATGGATAATTGTCGCATCCCCAAACAACTATGGGACTATAAGCCGAGGGGACGGAGAGGTTTTGGACGTCCGAGGAAGCGCTGGAGTGACCAGCTGTAATCTTTGCCTATTTGAGACCGGAACAAACCGTCCTTGGTTTAATCCTTGAAGATGATGATGATGATGATGATGTTGTTGATTGTTTTCTGTAAAAAGATTGTAACGGACCGCCTAAAGCCATTGACAGTTGAAGACTTCCAGTACCGTATCACTCAAAGCCTCTCTACACGTGTTATTTATATGGGAAGTACTTTTAAGAGGGATAAAATTGTTTCGTATTTAAGGGTTTAATATTTAATCGAATAAGCGAAGCGACTTCTTAGTTTTACTCAACCGTTTGGCATTTGTCTGTCTGTGTATTTGGGGTGTATCTCACGATAACTTCTGAACGCATCAACCGATTTTCGTAAAACGTGGCATGCGTGTCCATAATTGTACTCTACAGTCCCATTGTACTTACAGTCCCATTGTACTCTACAGTCCCATTGTACTCTACAGTCCCATTGTACTTACAGTCCCATTGTACTTACAGTCCCATTGTACTCTACAGTCCCATTGTACTCTACAGTCCCATTGTACTTACAGTCCCATTGTACTCTACAGTCCCATTGTACTTACAGTCCCATTGTACTCTACAGTCCCAGTCCCATTGTACTTTACAGTTCCATTGTACTCTACAGTCCCAGTCCCATTGTACTTTACAGTCCCATTGTACTCTACAGTCCCATTGTACTTACAGTCCCATTGTACTCTACAGTCCCATTGTACTTACAGTCCCATTGTACTCTACAGTCCCATTGTACTCTACAGTCACATTGTACTTACAGTCCATTGTACTCTACAGTCCCATTGTACTTACAGTCCCATTGTACTCTACAGTCCCATTGTACTCTACAGTCCCAGTCCCATTGTACTCTACAGTCCCATTGTACTCTACAGTCCCATTGTACTCTACAGTCCCATTGTACTCTACAGTCCCATTGTTTTTAGATTGCTCCTCCAAAAAACAGGGGTGGGAGGCTAAACTGTGTGGGGGTAAAAATTGTGAAAAAATCACACAAGCCCATGTGGAGTATCAAATAAAAAGGGAATTTTAACCACAATCTGAATGTAGTGTTCGTTCTTGAAAATTTCAAAACTTCAAACATCAGGGCTCATAAGCAGGTGAAATGTTTGTTAAAATCGCAAAAACTCATGTGGATTAACAAATTAAAGAGTTTTTTCAGTGACATTTGAATGTTGTGTTAAGTTTTGGAAATTTCAAAATTTTGGGACGTCAAAGCCCGAAAGAGAAACTTAACGTTTGACAAAAATTGTGAAAATCCAGCAGGGTATCAGGTTAAAAGGAATTGTAACTCAAATCCTAATGTTTTGAATTGTTTATTGTTTATTGTGTGATTGTGCGCTCTACAATTGTTTTATTACGAAAGAAATAGTAATCAGGAGTAATTTTTTGTAATTCTCCTATAATTGAAAAATGATCAAATATCAAAATTTATTTAATAATAAAAATACTTTGTTCAAACAGTGAGCGAGTTGTGCAGCTCATGGAGCTTATAGTGTAGCCTATTTATTCATGATCACTACTGAATTAAGGGTACATTCTAGTGTCAAGCGACGCGTGGCTCACCCTCGCTTTAAACATTAGTTGTTCTTTCCAGTCTTCTGTTTCCTGTGATATTGTTAGCTCTTACACGGTTCACTCCAGATAAAACCTTAAGCTTTTCTCTAAAGGATTAAGATTTTCAACTTAAAGTTGACCTGTTAATCATGTGTAAAATCGCAAAATTTCATGTGGCGTATCAAATTAAAAGGAATTTGAACTAAAATGTGAATGTAGAGTTATGTTTTGGAAATTTTAAAAATGTGGAACAAATATTGGCTGAAATTGGAGCAAAAGTTTTATAATATTGTAAGCTCTATGTGAGATGTCAATTTACAAGACACTTTTAACCAAAGTCTAAATATAGTATAGGCCTACTGTTTTGGATATTTCAAAACGTTTTAACTCCAGGACCTAAAAACGTGATCAAAAATATGAAAATATTGTAAAAATCTTGCTGGGTGTCAGACTAAAGGGAATTTTAAGATAAATCCAATTGTTTGGAATTTTTAGCGTTTATGGTGTGATTTCTCTGCAATTGTTACTGCAGTATAGCGTTTATGGTGTGATTGCTCTGCAACTGTTACTGCACTATAGCGTTTATGGTGTGATTGCTCTGCAACTGTTACTGCACTATAGCGTTTATGGTGTGATTGCTCTGCAACTGTTACTGCACTATAGCGTTTATGGTGTGATTGCTCTGCAACTGTTACTGCACTATAGCGTTTATGGTGTGATTGCTCTGCAATTGTTATTACACTATAGCGTTTATGGTGTGATTGCTCTGCAATTGTTACTGCACTATAGCGTTTACGGTGTGATTTCTCTGCAACTGTTGCTGCACTATAGCGTTTATGGTGTGATTGCTCTGCAATTGTTACTGCGCTATAGCGTTTATGGTGTGATTGCTCTGCAACTGTTACTGCACTATAGCGTTTATGGTGTGATTGCTCTGCAACTGTTACTGCACTATAGCGTTTATGGTGTGATTGCTCTGCAACTGTTACTGCACTATAGCGTTTATGGTGTGATTGCTCTGCAATTGTTACTGCACTATAGCGTTTATGGTATGATTGCTCTGCAATTGTTACTTTACTAAACAAATATTAGTAGGGTAATCGGGATTTTCGTAATTTTTCTGATAATTGAAAAATCATTTAATATGAAAATTTGTTCAATAATAAATATACTTCGTTCAAAATATGGAGTGAGCGAATTCTGCAGGTCAGGGAGTATACTAGTATTATACTGTACAGTCAGTCTCTTTACGTTTTAGACATAGTAGGCCTATAGATACTTGTACGAATGTTTTTTTTTCGATTATGCATTTTATTTTAAATATGTTTCCGAATGCAAGGACGAATATGAATTTCTTCTTGTATGCAATTTTCGTTGATCAGTTGCTTTTCAATGCCTTCAGAGTTGTTTTCTGTCAAATTTTAACCTCTTTAAATGTTTGTTAGTTAACAAAACAACTCATCAACATTACGCACAATAACTGTACGTGTAAAATGGAATGCAGTGATGAATTTTTAAATAGTGTGCTCTTTGTACATTTTTTTTATTTAATTTACGTCACTTGTTGTGTTTAGCTAGTTTAGTTGGTTATACGACAGAAACACATCGATTATACAATCAAGCAAAGGAAGAAGTTACTTAAAATAAATTTGAGTGGTCTTTATTAACAAATCAGCTCAAAGTTACCACTCTTCTATAGAAAAATACGGAACACTGTAAACATTAATTTTTACGAATATACCCACTCACAATTATGTGCAGATACAAATTCCGAGACATTGCAACATAAACATTATACAATTTAAACAAGCTTTCAGAATGAAGCGCGCGCGCGCACACACACAGTCACGTACGCGTGCACTCATGATTGAATGTGTTCACAAATATTCGTCTGTCCACTGCTGAGCGATCTATTTCACTAGCGGTTTCTCTCTTGAGTCATCACTACTCCGGTTTCCTCTCCTCTTCGCAAAGGACTCTATGTCTAAAACTCTATATCTTGGCTTCCGATCTAGCAACCATTTCATATTTTCTCGCCTACCTAAAAGTTATGCCCGTCTCCACATCATCATCATCACCATTATCGTCGTCTTCTTCTTCTTCTTCTTCTTCTTCTTCTTCTTCTTCTTCTTCTTCTTCTTCTTCTTCTTCTTCTTCTTCTTCTTCTTCTGCTTCTGCTTCTGCTTCTACTCCTCCTCCTCCTCCTCCTCCTCCTCCTCCTTCCACGTTTAATTCTATCTTCAATTTCCAACTTCAATTCTATCTTTTCAGTGGTCGACCCAAGTTTCTCTTCACATTACGTTCATCATTTAGGCTATAGCTACTTTCGAAATTCAGGAATCTATTATCAGGCGTCCCTTTCTTTTCAGTTTTGTTTGAGCTTATCTGTTTTCTTCACTTATGAACACACATATACAATTCCTAATGAAAAAATTATAAATTATTTACCTATTTTTTAAAGTATTCGTAACAGACACATCTTTGTTGCAAAAACACATTAGAAACGGCACACGTCTTTATAAAACAATTGTGCTGACTACATAATTAACGCAATCCACCTTTGAAAACGTACGGCGCGTTAGGAAGAAGATTTCAGTATCACCAACATTGTAACTCTGATTTCCCTACACGTTCCTGTTGTCGACAACATTTTCAAATTCTTGGTAGTGTGACCATCCGTTTTAAGTGTTTTGGTACCATCATCTAGTATTTTGTGTTCTGCAAGGAATGTTTCTTCCAGTAAAAGTTTTCAAACGATCTTGGACTATTGTGCTGGAGGAGGAGCAGCCCGTTTTCAAAAGGGCGGAATTTTCACAGAAGGTATCGATCTGTGGTATCGATATATGATATAATCTGTGCCGTATCGATTTCCGGTTTCCATTTGTCTCCTATCCTTTGCTTAATCGAGTTTAATTCTCTATCACCTTCTAGATCTCTTCGTACTGCCAATGGGACTACAAATATGCTCCTTGTCACAAGTTAAGATACCTAACCCATTACTTGGAACATTGTTTCAGATTTTGTACCGTGTTATAATCATTATTACGTTACTTGCTACACTTAAAAACGATCCGAAGAAAATACACTACATTACAATGGAAAACAACGTTCATTAAGAGTAAACAAATTATTGTATTTTAGACCGTAGACATGGACTTTTGAAAATAATACTTTTAACGCTTTTATTTATTAGCACTGTTAAGACCAAACGTTTGGCCGAATTCTATGTGGCATCTCAGTCCCAAAGCTGAGAATGAGGATGTTACATAGTATAATGGGCGAAACGTTTGGTGTTAATCGTGATACCAGTAAAACACGGTTTTAACCGAAGAAAGTGTTCTTATAAACATAATTGCTTTATATGTGTGTACATAATATGTATATTTTAAATAACTACACTGAAAACTCGTTTATCCGAATCGCTTTTATCCGAAAATTCGGTTGATCCGAAACAAAATTTGTAGAAATATTAAAAGACATTGAAGTGTGCACACAGTTACAAGAAGAAGACATATCCGAGTGGATGAATTCGGAAAAAGACGATTCTGGATATCAGGAAAACGCTCTGACCTCTGACAATGATGTGGAAGAGAAAATGGGAGTCAACCATGTAGCGGCAACATAAATGTTTGAAGAACTACTGTCGTATTTGGAACGACAAGACGAAACTTCCCCTGCAATACTTCTAGCAATGAAACGACTTCGAGATCGGGCAGCCAGCAAACGAGCTTCAAAGCTTAGGCAAAAAACTATGATTTATTACTGCAATAGGACTGTTCCAGTAGGCCTACAGTAGAAGCTATAATTTACAGTGCGGAGCCGTTTATAGTTTATTGTGTCATATTCACTGGAAGTAACTTTAAATGATTATTATTAAATAAAGTTACTGTACTTACATATGTATTATTATTTAAATAGAAGATTCGGTTTATCCGAAACGGGCACGGTCCCATCAAATTCGGATGAACGAGTTTTTAGTGTAATTTAAAATGTTACATTTCAACACAAAACGGATTAAACTAAAACAGTCTTTATGCCATTCGCTGCCTTAGCTAGAGAGGACATGCGGTGAGGTCAAGAGGTGAAGTGCAGAATTGTCTTAGCTAAGGAAGCCCTCAATAGAAAGAAAAGGTTATTATGCGTACCACTATGCACATATCTGAGCAAGAGGATGGTGAAGTATTCTGTGTGGAGCGTATTACTATACGGAGCAGACGTTCGGATATTGAAGAAAGGAGAAGAGAGGAGTTTACAGGCCTTTGAGATGTGGAAATGGAGAAGGATGGAAAGGATATCCTGGAAGGGTAAAGAGACAACAGAGGAGGTGCTTGGATATTATCAGGGGCAGGAAGAGAAATTGGTTGGGAAACTGTGCGCGTCAAACACGCTGTAACGTGATGGTGGAAACACTGGTGCGAAATGGAGAGCTGAGGGGAGTACAGATGAGTATCAAGACGGTTGCCATATCAAGAAACGATGCGACTAGCAAAGCGTGAGTGTGCATGCTCTTGGGCAGAAAACCCACGATCCACATGTCAATATTCAATTCTCAGGACTTAATGTTTCTTCACTTCAGTTAACTTTACTTCTAGTTGACGATAATCAACCAACGATGTTAGCCAACTTTAAAATGTGTAAAATCTCTTGGTGTGCCTACAGTAGCACGACGCACATTTAACTGTACCATAAACACACTGACAGTATTGTACTCAAAGATGTAGTATTGCGCGATATCGGCGTGAAAGCGTAGGCCTACTGTATCAGTGAGCGCTCAATAAACATTCGATTTCCTTACAGCCTCAGCAGCAGTAGCAGCAGCAGTAAAATAAGCTACACACATTATTGTCTGCTTTATAATGTTTCCATACTGAGTCATATACAATTATAGCAATACTAATTAATATACGTTTATTATAATTGTTAGCGGTGTAAAACATATAGCGTACGTTATTGCTGTTCGCTTTTTGTTAGGCTACTGTACTGTAATTGGGTTTACGACCGTACAAGTACTAATTATTCGTTTATGCACCGTATAGTGTATATGTTGTCATCATCATCGTCGTAGTCGTCGTCATCGTCAGCGGCACACGGGTCTCCCAATCTTAACTCCACAACGACGTTTGATCAGTTCACTGCAGTAGAGCCTTTGTCAAGCTCCGGTCTTCGCCTTGCAAAGGACCAGCTCGTTGTGGACCGGCTAAATATCCTTTGGGCTCCAGTCTAGAACAGCTGTTGTGACTCGTGACCACTCTCTCTTTCCCTCTCCCCCTCCTCAGGCCGTAGGTTGATGAGCCTCAAATTTTTTCCGTTCCAGGGCTAATCTTTTAAACACTTTAACGACCATGATAAAATTCAGTTTTCTTCCCGGAGGTAATAAGTCTATTTTTCAATATGCATCAGCCTTGTAATCAAGTAAAGAATAGTATTTAGTCACTCATTTTTTTTCGAGTCTAATAATATAAAAAAGATGAAGCGGTCGTATTCGCCCGCTGCGGTCCCTCGTAGCGGGTTGATATAACTTTTACCGTGTGTACGACCACTTCGTTTGTGTCGACGTCTAATGGGTCCTGTCCTACCCAAGCTCTTGGCCAGTTGACGGAACCTATGAAGGAATGTATACTAAATAATATTTGTTTACGCGTAGCTTTCTGTGTGTGTTTGATGTTTGCCTTACGGTTAGCTTTAAGTGGCGGATGTCGCCCGATATCGTCACGTAATGTCAGCAACATGCAACTCTATTGACGATAAACTGATTCGTATTGTGGTAACAAAAATAAAATAAAACGAGCAGCTTACAGCCATTTCATCTGTTTCACATTTGTCTTTCCTTTCAGTACACCCGTAAGAGTAGCCTACAGCCATTTCATCTGTTTCACATTTGTCTTTCCTTTCAGTATACCCGTAAGAGTAGCCTACAGCCATTTCATCTGTTTCACATTTGTCTTTCCTTTCAGTACACCCGTAAGAGTAGCCTACAGCCATTTCATCTGTTTCACATTTGTCTTTCCTTTCAGTACACCCGTAAGAGTAGCCTACAGCCATTTCATCTGTTTCATATTTGTCTTTCCTTTCAGTACACCCGTAAGAGTAGCCTACAGCCATTTCATCTGTTTCACATTTGTCTTTCCTTTCAATACACCCGTAAGAGTAGCCTACAGCCATTTCATCTGTTTCACATTTGCCTTTCCTTTCAGTACACCCGTAAGAGTAGCTTACAGCCATTTCATCTTTTTCACATTTGTCTTTCCTTTCAGTACACCCGTAAGAGTAGCCTACAGCCATTTCATCTGTTTCACATTTGTCTTTCCTTTCAGTACACCCGTAAGAGTAGCCTACAGCCATATCATCTGTTTCACATTTGTCTTTCCTTTCAGTACACCCGTAAGAGTAGCCTATAGCCATTTCATCTGTTTCACATTTGTCTTTCCTTTCAGTACACCCGTACAATTTCTAACGTGGTTTTTCTTTCGTTTTTGAATTTTGGAGCGTTCATTTCGTTGTGCAAAAAATAAAGTGTTCACTTAGTCGTGGAATGTGTATTACTGCAGTTATTAGATCATAGTTAAAAATTGTCAAAGGTGTTTTTCTTCATTACAGTTCGTTGTTTGCCTAGTTTCGTTTCTATAAAACAAACTGACGAATTTATCTTCTCCTACTCAAAAGGTGATACATTTGAGAAAAATAAATCACGTTCATTTTTAATTAAAGCTGTTACCTTATTTATGACATTTAAAAATTATAAAGATATGATTTGACCATTATACTTAAATATATAAAGGCAATACTCATCATTAGCCAATACTTGAAGATATTTGTAATGAAAAACAAAATAATAATATTCAGAAACGAAAAACAACCTCTTGTCAACAAACAACTAGAATTAGAATTTTATAAAGACCGAAAATGTGAGACCAAATACATTTTTGTGTTCACAGTGATTATTGCGATCGCGTCATATAGAGATCATCAGGGCTACAGAGACAATTTTTCTGTACAACGTTTGAGACTGAGTATAGTTTAAAGAGGACATTATATTCCCTATACTGTCAATGTTAAATTGCAGATAATTGTGTCCCTGTATCTCGGATCGTGCTAAAGATATATGCTTGCAATTTTTTGTGGATTGTAGTCATTTATAACTAATTTTACTGATATAGGCTCTCAGCAACCTGTTTGTTAGAACATTGTTTATAACTTTTTTCTAAAACACAAATTTTCAATCAAAATTTTATATTAGTGTTTAAATAAAATTGAAATTTCTAGAACAATTTTAATTGTAAATCGACATGTTTACAACATAATTAGCTGTTAAAATTTTATGAAACTATATTGCCTATATTCTGAGGAAACGGGTCAAATCTGTGAACAAATTAAATTTTGTGAAAATGTACGCACACGCGCAGACTACACTCACATGAGAACAGTGGTACCAAAACAAAACGAAGAACCTTGTATTTTGTTCACACTCCTTAACCTACAAAAAAAGACATCACAAAACACGTGGCTTCTCAGGGCAGCCAACACGTTATCTAAAATACGCAATCTGAATAAAACCACCGCATTTTAGACAAAATAGTTTTTAAAATGTTCGAATTTTTTGTAGTACACTAATACAGTGTAACAATGGGTGGATAATTTCATTGTTGCAAATTAAACATTAAAATAATTTAAACACAGTTATAATTCGAATTTTTAAGAAAATTAGGTATTCGAATGCTTAGAAACATTCATAGTTTTAATTAGGCAAACGATATCATTTTATTCTAATTTTGGCGTTCAGTCTCTTCTTTATTTCTTCCTTCTGTACGTTCTTCCTTTCTTTTCATATCTTTTCCATATACTCTTCCCTTAGTCTTCCCTAATTCTATCCCTCAATCTTTCCTTGAGCGAGTTAGTTAGTCAACCGGAATGTCATGATCATATTACTTCTTCATTCCACAACTGATTATAGCGTGCTACTTTCGATTGCTACTTTGCCATTACACGTTTTGTCTATCCATAGTAACTTCAGTAACCTTGCGCTAACATCAAAAGCATCAAATCTCGAAGCCCTGAAGTTTCTTCTTTTCTATTTTTGGATTTCAGACCCCAAAAGTGGGTAAAAATTGTGATTAAATCACAAAAATTCATGTGGGTTATCAAATTAAAAGATAATTTAAATTAAAATCTGAATATTGTGTCAAGTTTTGGATCACAGGGCCCAAGAAAGAGATGAAAACGTTGAATAAAATTGTGAAAATCCAGCAGAGTGTCAGATTAAAGGTAATTGTCACTCAAATCTGAATGTTTTTAATTTTTAATGTTTCTTGTACTCTACAGTTGTTTATTACTACATAAATAGTAGAGTAATTGGTATTTTTATAATTTTTCTAATAATTGAAAAATTATGTAATATTGCAATTTCTGTAAATGTATTAGTTCATTACAAAAATACATTATATATTATTTGATATATAATTACCTTAATACCCACTTTAGCGATACAAAGTTTCGTCAATGATGACGCGTTTTGGGACTAAGTCCCATCCTCAGATACACTTAATTAATAAACTAAAACATAAAATCGCGACCATGATACTGGTCAAGTCAAAAATAAAATAAAATAAGTTACAAATCGCATGTAATAAGTTTTACTAACCACGGCCGGAGCTCCCGCATGCGTTCACCCACAACCGCGATCGTCACGCGACTGGTCAAAGATTAAGACAAACTGATTGCAGTGTCGAACAGGTAATTTCACGCAAAATTTATCTGGTCATTTAATAAACTGTTTTTGGTGTTACTATCTTTTAAAGCTTTATAAATTTCAAATTCCTCCAGACTATCCATCCGTCTACCCTTTTTAAAAAAATGCAACGCTGTTAAATTTTCTTCGAAGCTCGTATATTTATGTCCGCTTGATATTAAATGTTGTGCAAAGTTGGACTTAGTATTACTTGGCTTAGGAATATGTTCTAAAAATCTTTTATAAAAACATCTGCCAGATTGACCGATATAGAACGCATCACAATCATCACATTTTATTTTATATACACCACATTTCTTTTTTAATGGTAATTTGTTTTTGTTTTTGAAATAATTTCCTAAATTGTTATTTGTTTTAAATGGTAAAATATAGTTATTATCTTTGAGAACGGGTCTTAAAATATTTGGCATAATACCTGTGAAATTAGCCGAAAGATATTTATAATTTTGTTACTTGCTTTTATACAGTTTGAATTTTTATTTTCTAAACGTTTCCTATGCCTATTTATTATTTTGTCAACTATTGTAGATTTATACCCGTTATTTATTGCTATTTGTTTGATAGTGCTAACCTCATTTAAGTAGTCCTCCTTTTCGAGGGGAACATTTAAAAGTCTGTTGACACGACTGTTAAACTCTGCCATTTTTTGTGTAACGGGATGATGTGAATCATAGTGTATTACTGTGTCAGTACTAGTGTGTTTTCTAAAGATTTTGTATTTTAAATTATTCCCGTTATGTAATACAGTGAGGTCTAAAAAACTGATACTTTTGTTGTTTTCGATCTCCATAGTAAATTTTAATTTGTTATGAATTTTGTTTAGGTAATTTTTAAATAATTCTATTTGTCTGGCATTCCCGTTAAAAATAATAAAGGTATCATCTACATATCTGGAGTAATGGATGATTTTATTGGCGAAATAATTATCTTTTAAAATTTTTGTATTTTCTAAATGGTTTAGATATAGGTCCGCCAGGATGCCAGAAAGTGGAGATCCCATGGCAAGTCCTTCATTCTGTTTATAATATGCATTTTCAAATGAAAAATAGTTTTGATGAAGAATGGTTTTTAGTATTATCATCAGTTGGTTAACTTTCTGTATTTCTAAAGAACCTTTATTCATTAAATTATGCCTGAGTAAAGTTAATGTTTCATCAATAGGCACATTAGTGTATAAATCTACTATGTCGAATGATACTAGTTTGTGGTTTGGTTGAATTGTAACGTGGTTTATATTTTTGATAAAATCCTTATAGCTTTTTACACTCCGATTATTTTCTAAGTTCGTGTGCTCTCTGATGATTTTTACTAAGGTTTTAGCTATTTTATAACCGGGGGCAGTTTTAAATTTACTAATGGTCTAATTGGAGTGTTCTGTTATCAAAATAAGTAATTGATATATTATTTATATACGTTACAAAATGTATAATAACAATAACAAGCAAGTTCTGCAGCTCAGGGACAATACTATATAACTAAAATAACGTAACGTAATTTTATTTTACGTAACACGTTATTTTAGTAACGTGTCAAGAGACTTTCTATTTTCTAGGACGGTGTTTGTTAGCCGTTACACGGTTCACTCCAGATAAAGTCTTAAGTTCTCATTTAAAGGTTTAATATTTTCAACGTAAAGCCTATCTGTTAATAATCTATAATTAGGGTGTTCAAAGCAAATAATGTAAATGTACTCTTAAAGAAACGTTAAAGTTGTAAACAGAACAATAGCACTAATGGCCTGTTTCACGGACCTTTGTTAACTTTTTTCTTAACGGAACGTTTGTTAACTGACGATAAAATGTTTTGTTAAACGCCGTTGTCTTAATGAATACCGGAGAGATGCGGACACGGAGATTTGCGAACACAAGCTATTTCCGGAGATTTGCGGACACTAGGCCTTTTGCTACCTGAGAGAGGGATGACAAAATTCCAAAAGTATTTCTATACCGGAGGTTTGCGGACAGGTCGTATCTGAGGTGCGCCCGCTTGTAAAATTTTATGGCGGGGTCATAGTCCGAGATGCACATCGACCATTTTCAGGTACACCGGGCGCACCTCGTCTCGGCCCTGCGGACACTACCCTTTCGGGTGTGATAGAATGTGGAACCATGTCAATGAACCCGCCCACCAGTTTACGAGTACGAATCCACTCCAAGCATTTGTCACTTTGAGTTTGACATTCGTAGAGTGAAGACGAGTATGGAAGTTGTTACAACTACTAAGGGTAAACCTTGTGCCCATTACAACGGTTATGCGATCGTAAATTTCGGGAGTCGAAAGAAGGAGTTGTTACATGGATGTGTTTACGGGAGAAGTCCAATCGCTGTAAAGGAAAGATGCGGTCGAAGAAAGAAGATGTTTTAGACGTTTCCAAACATTTGTGTGGACCACCTGATGACGCGTCCTTAGAAGTGAGGAAGCGTGTGGAGAAGGCGAAGAAGAGGGCACGTGAAGAAAATACTCAGTTATCTGCGATATACAAGATGCAATTGGAGATCTTCATAATAGAGGTTATGATTTTGTCACAGTAATGCCCCATGCAGAAACATTGAAGAGAACCATGCGGGATCATCGGTGTAAAGCCCAAGGAAACCAGCATGAACCAAAGAATTGCGAAGATATTGTTCTTTCAGAAGACATTCTAAAATTGAGCGATGGCAGCAGTTTCCTTCTTAAAGATGACGCATTAGAAGAGAGAATTACCGTTTTTAGTGGCAGCAAAGGAAAGGAATGTCTAGGAAACTCTTCACATTTTTTTATGGACGGTACATTCAAGAGCTGTTGTAAGCAATTTACACAAATCTACACAATCCATGCAGATTTAGGAGGTCGGAGTGACGAAACAAACGTTTTTCCCGTTGTGTTTGCGCTTCTCCCTAATAAGAAGAAAGAAATCTACGTTCGCCTTTTCCAACTCATCATGGAAGCAGTTCCTCAATGGCGTCCAAGTGTGGTAAATGTAAACTTCGAGGCTTCTGCGATTGCGGCCCTTCGTCAAGTTTTCCCCACAGCTGAAATAAGTGGATGTTACTTCCACATGAAAAAGTGTTTGTGGAGGAAGGTCCAAGATGTAGGCCTAACAGAGGACTATCGCCAGAATGAAGAAGTAAGGCTTCACGTCAGTATGTGTGCAGCGTTGGCGTTTTTAAAGCCGGAAGACGTCAGTGAAGGATGGGTCGAGATACATTCGCAAGCCCCGGATAATCAAAAGCTCTCTACGTTTTTTGACTATTTTGTGGATACGTGGCTACATAATGAGCAAACACCCATCGTAATGTGGAACTGCCACAGAAAAAAACACAGAACAACAAATGGAGTTGAAGGGTGGCATAACAAGATAAACACCATTGTTGAAAATCCTCACCCTAGAATTAACTATCTGATAGAGTGTTTGAAGAAGGAGGCAGAAATCACAAACTGCATGCACATGAAGCTTGAGGTCAATCTCGAAGGGAAAAAGAGGAGGAAAAATATATCAAGCTTGACAGCAGGATTGAGGAGACGATCGTGAAGTATGAAGAGACTGGCAACATCAGGTCCTGTTTGAAAGCCATTGCACACATCCACAAGTTGGACTAAATGCTTGCCCCAGAAAAATCTGCAAAGCAGCAGACAATGCAGTCCTTGTAATGTGTAAAAAAAATGACGATGCTTATTAACAGCTGATTTTAAAAAATAAAAAAATGACGATGCTATTTAACAGCTGATTTGTAATGTGTAAAAAAAATGACGATGCTTATTAACAGCTGATTTTAAACACGCCAAAATTATATATGGTTATCGTTTTGACAGTCCAAAGCCTGTACAAAGTGTGATGGGAATCAGCCGTTTTATTGACCTATTAGGCCTGTTGTTATGAAATAAGATTGATTTTAAGGTTCACCCCCCCTTTCCTCTTGCGAAGGTATAGGTTTAGATTTCTAAACCTCCGGTATAGAAATACTTTTGGAATTTTGTCATCCCTCTGAAAGTAGCAAAAGGCCTTGTGTCCGCAAATCTCCGGAAATAGCTTGTGTTCGCAAATCTCCGTGTCCGCATCTCTCCGGACACCCCAGAAGGCGTTTCGCCAGAAACCGTTTGGACCCTATCAGTAAAACCCAGGTTAAAACGATTACAACTGTCGATTGTGCTTTACAAACTAAAATAACTTGCAAACTGTTTGCGAAAAAGTATATTAATACAATATAACTAATACAATTAGGCCTATATTACTGTTTCGTGGTTATCTGCATTTTAAATTATTTATACATTTTTTCTCATTGTAGTTTCTACTTGTTTTATTCCTGTTATTGAGTACGGTATATTCCATTTTAGTCTTCAAGAATATTAAGAGTAACTTTTTTATCTTATAACATTCTATTAATTTGTTCTTACTTAAATGATCAGAAACGTTAGGCTTATTTGTTGCTATAACTGGTAACGTTTGTTTATTTTGTTTCGTCTTCGTTTGGCTGATTTTCTAAATAGGTCTACATTATTTTAGCGTCAAAGTTACCTCTCTAATCTGTTTTCTTTGTACACACAACAATTGAAAATAAAATATATTAATTAATGAAAGCCGGAAAATGGAGACAAAATAAATTTTATGATCACAGAAACCAAACAAAGGTGTGCATGTATATTTCACTTACTTTATACGAACGATTGTTTCATGAAAAACAGCGTAGATGAATGATGCCAAATGGAATTTTAAAGTTAGCTCTGATCGTTTTAACGGCCGTTATGTACCAAACAGACTAAATATCTCATGTTAAGTTTACCCATGATTTTAATGGCCTTTTTTTTAACTGAGTTTCGTGAAACGGCTTATCTCCTTATATTTTTTTTTACGGTCCACACTTTCTTAGCGAACGAATCTCGGATAGGTTTTATTTAATGTAGGCTATTAATTTAACTTATAACTGAAGACGACCAGAGATTGTTTAGAGGTCAAAACGCTGTGGTAAATTCTAACCATGGTTATTGTCAGACCTAACCATTTTGATAATCTTCACGTACCATCGAAAGTTATGTTTAAAGACTTATTGACTGTTAAACCCTTAATGGATGATTTAACGGCCGTTAAATTCTTGACGGATGTCGGTGAAACGGAGCGCAAGGACAAGAATATAATGTTATCCACACACAAAAGTGTTAAAACTAAGCGAACAAAACTTACATAAAAAAAAACTAATACCACAAATATTGTTTATTTGAAACATTAAAATATGTAGGCCTACATAACTTAAAATTTTCTTATAATTTAAACATAATTAATTAGTTAAATGACCAACTTGTGTATGACGTATATCAATTTGGTTAAAGAGATTTTATAATAGCTCTATATAACCTACATATTGAGCTACAGTAATACGCATCAACGAAAACATATTAAAATTAAAACAAGTCCTTTGAAAATGAAAAAATATAAAAATGTTTTTAAAATAATGTATTCGTATGTATTTAATGGACAAATGTGTATTATAGGCCTACGTCATACATTGTATGATCGTTGTATGAATTATTGTAATATACGATTTATAGAAGGAAAATTGGCCAAACGTTTTGATAGAAAATAAATGTAATAACTCCGATACTTTTTATTAGAATTACATAAACGATAATTCTTTCGATTAAGAATAAAAAAGGTAATTTTTATATAATATTTATTTCTTTTTATTTTGTTATAACCATGGAGGTTTATAAAATTTAGAATTAAAACGTTCATTCAGCTGCCATTCTCATCGTACTATTACGATAAGAAAACTCAAAATGAACTCGTTCATCTTAAGCTATGTCTAAATAGTTGAAAATATTATTTTGAAACAAATAGAATTCGCCGAGTTTTTTCTCTGTAATAATGCATACTACACAACACATTAAGAGAAAAGATCATCTAAGTAAAATAATTATACATGCCTCAATTTGTGAAGATGAAGCAGGAAGGCCCATCAACCTAAAAATGAATGAAAACTTTTTAGGATTTATAGTAGTGACCGATCAAACTGGCGTAGGCTTAGTAGAAGAGAATTTAAACAGTGTTGAGGAGTATGTATTCTCTTTACTTTATAAAATGTTAGTAGCAGTTGTCACAGCTACTACTGTATTTAAGGGTTAAAGTATTTAAGACGACCAAAGGCATGAATTAAGTAAGGGTAGTAGGGGGGGCCCTCAAAGTATTCCTGCGGGTGGCTAGAAAAAAAGAGTTACGTCACTGCATTGAACCTTACTGTTCAACATGATCAGATTAATTTAAACATTTATCCATACTTATTAATATCTTAATACATTTCGTAATTACATTACTCTGATTTACTCTAATTAAATTTCTCTTGTTTAGTAAATCGATTATATAATAAAATAAATATTTATACATCAATTTCTAAATAAGTAAGTAATAACAATAAAAATATTACTAAGTAAATGTATATAATTAAATTTGTTATCTTTTTTTGAATGTAAATATCTGAATTCAGTTATATATTACGTATGCGAGTCTTTGTGTTTTCGAGGAATTGTGAATGTAAGATATTCGTAAATTTTCATAATACTTCATTGATTGAATGCTGCAGTTTAAAGATTTTTATTGCGCAGAAAAAAATCAGGGGTGTGTGAATTAAAAAATTACAAATTAAAAAAATTACAAATTAAAAAAATCCAACAGCTGATTATCAGCTGTTTTCGAGAATTCATGTGCGCACGCGTGGTATCAATTATTAATGTAACTTTCTCTTTGGCCGTGTGTGTCTGTGTAGAGGGAATTGGTGACAAGACGCCGTGCCGTACCGTATGGCGGAAATGCAGCATCAGTTTATTTCGAGCCGTGTGAGCTGTTGTCTTTCTTCTACTAAATAATTCTCTCATACAACACCTCCAGTAGTAAATTCCTTCTCCGGCCGGCAGTTTAACAACGCCCACCTTGTATAACACACACACACACCGCGTCGCTTTCACAAACTGTCTGCCATGTGTTCGATACTCTTATCCTATTGTTTTCGACTGTTGAAGAATTTAAATACCTGAAGCGATACTTTTCCGTAAATTAAGGTGCAGCCTCTCGCTTCTTAAGAAGTGAATTGAAATTCGTTTCACTGCTTTCGCGATGCGACGATATACGATTGTTTAATTGGTAACACTGACTTTTGTTGTTGTAATTTATTGACTGCAATTGTTGTTTTATTAGATTAAATTGTTCGTACGTTATCTTATTAACGTTTGACTTTTAATTCTACTTACATTTTCCAATTGAATTAGTTACTACTTTCGAACAGAAAAGCGATTTTAATAAGAAATCTAACCGTATATAAGGCTATAGGCTTAAATATTAAAGAACAATTCAAATGTGTTACCTATAAAGTGAAAAGATTCATTCGATATTTCACCATAATTTCCTTCTGGAAAGGAAAAGTAAATATTGAAACGAACGAGGGCCTAACGACTGAGTAAAAGGGAGAATAGGAGTCGACGAGAATGGTAGAAGGAAGGCAGAGGTTAGGCTATATAGTATTATTAGTAAAACTAAATTAATGGAAAAATATTTGGAATCCGCTAATGTCGCCGTTAATCATATTCATTAATATTCTTTCTGACCTTTTATTAGTTTCTTTATTACATCATCATAATCATCATCATCATCATTCTTAGTGCTGTATTGACCTCCTCCAGAAGCCTTCTCTATTTGACACAATGGGTCTCCAATCCCTCAGTCTAAATAGTTTAGCATCATTGCTCACATCATTAATCCATCGTTGTTTTGGCTGCCTCTCTTTCTTTCTCCATTCAGTTGCATTGTTATTGTACTTTGTTAGATACATACTTATTATTCTCATTGTCATTAGGCCTATTATTATTGCTGTTGTCGTCGTTATTTTTATTATTAATAGTAGTAGTAGTATTAGTATTATTACCGTCACTTGCATATAAGTGATGTACGTACAAGGGAGTAGGCGTAATAATAATGATGATGATAGTGATGATTGTGATCTTTGATCTTTACTAGGCCTATAATTTTTTACTGTTATTTTGATTTATTATCTTTATTAACCGTACTATTCTTATATCCCATATTATTCTGATTATCTTTTTGGTGCTGTTGTTGTTCTTCTTATTCTTTCTCGCTCCTTCTTCTTTTAATAATTATTATTATTATTTACAATCACACATCTACTAGGTGTGTATAAGAGTATTCACGGCCTTATTGAGATAGATGTCTCGGAGATCGGTTGCAGAGTTCTTTACTTAAGACACAGAAGGCATATCTAGTTCAGATATCTGCGGCAGAGTGTGTCGTGTCCATTGTCGAAATCCATCATCAAAGTGACGGGTAGAGTTTGTGACAGTGAAGGCGCTGAGTGTTTCAATCAGAATATTAAAATGCCTCTAGGGAGAATATTATGAAGATACTGGAGTGAGACACTGACCAGAACATCTAATCAATTTTAGAAATGTGTGTTGCGTATAAATTCAAGTTACTTGTTGTTTGTTTTATATAGCCTGTGTCTAGGATAAGCTATTTCCTATTTCTCCTATGGTATATCAACGTTCCCTCTTAAATACCCGTCAAATCGTGCATCAAAATGTCTTTAACATCTGGTGACATAAATGTAATTCATTATCAATTATTGTTACCATCACACGACTAGATGATATGTCCTCTCAGGTTTGCTTGAGTTCGGTAGTGTGCGTGGTCGTTCAGCACAAGTTTCATCGTACAATTTTTAATGGCCATTCAAAATGTTATGTACCACCCACATACAACCTGAACCTCGTCACTGTAAGCGTGCTTAAACTTGTTTAACATTTCTGTTGTACTGTATTGAACCATTATTATCTTCAACAAGGATTACATCAAAAATGGTTTGTTCCGGTCCCACAAGCAGACAGAGTAGAGCTGGTCATTCCTACGTTGCTTAGAACTCCAGTCATCCATTCGGTTACGATGTTTCAACCATTTTAGCCTATGTTGGACAACCCTATCGAGTGTACCCTATAGTGTATGATCGGACAACCCTATCATAATAGTCAGTTCCTGCCGTATATCTACAGTGCTTCCATGATCCTGCCACGTGCTTGGAAAATCTCATTTCGGCCGCCTGCATACGACTGGACTAAGATTTCGTTGAAGTTCAATTCTCTGACCCGAAGAGAAGTGCGGGAGGGCAATCACTTTGTAAAACTTCAGGCGTGCTTGCTTACTCGCTGAGTTTAGAGTTCTCCTCGTGGTCCCACGCATACGGTTGAACTTGTCCAGCTTCTTCACCACATCATTGGTTGTAATGTACGATACATTATAGTCCAGATATTGGAAATTGGTGACCTTCTCCGGAACAGTACCATCTACAATACGTTTTGCTCGTGCAGCGTCAGCGCCATAAAAAGCCGTCATCTTAGTCTTCAATATGAAAATTTGTAATCCGAAATACTTACAGGTTTTACGTAATGAGTGTACACTGTACAGGTACCTGCAAGCTAATTTCCGAGTTCGACAAGATCAGCTGTGTCAACTGCAGAGTGACCTATCACAAAATGCTATGCAAGTTTCAGCTCACAGCTGTGTATGCCACGTCATGATATGAAGACGATTTCAAGTT
The DNA here is from genome assembly GCA_034769895.1 of Magicicada septendecula. Lineage (NCBI taxonomy): Eukaryota > Metazoa > Arthropoda > Insecta > Hemiptera > Cicadidae > Magicicada > Magicicada septendecula. Next base: position 45,517,041 of record CM068371.1, read on the forward strand.
TAACACAAAATCTGACCGCATAAAACAGCTCTATAACGCTGCGACGTGAAACAAGACAAACAGAAAAACTACGAGACAGTCAAATCAGATAAACCTAAAGTATTGAAATTGTTAAAAATGTAAACAATCATTAAGGTTCTCGCAATGTTACCACTTCGAGGCGAGAAATCGTCGTCCTTAATGTTTTAAGCAAACATCGTACTCTATGTGTGTTGTGCGTCATCATTCTTTATTGCACTTACGAACTCACGGTTGTTCGCATAGTACAGTTCGTTTTCTTCACGGATTAAAAATTAAATTAAAATAAAACTATAAATGAAAATTATATAAAAATACTGTCAACGAATTCATTCTTACTTGTAAGCATTTTCGAGCATGATATATAGTATTGTTAATCGTTAGCGCTGAGAGTCAGACCATCGTATAGCCTAACGATGAGGTAACTACTGCTCCATCGTGCTCCAAACACATACAAGTAACCAGTGGCGTGGCGTGGGCACATAACCTAAAAATTGTAAACTTGACCTAAAAATTAATTCGAATTTTTTCTTGTGCCAAGTGTTCTTTTAGAGCATTTTCCATCATTCGCTGGGAGAAGAAGAGGTTCAGCGGGATCTGACTCTCGTTATACTTACACAGAATAAATCAGAACACAAATAATAATCGAATTAAAAATAATCAAGACAAACAGAGAAACATATGACTAAACGAACAAAACCCAAATAGGTACGTAGTAACTCCTGCACGTCGGTTCCGAAAACGAACATAGCTCGTAAATGACTATTTTGCCGGTTTATACAGCAGCAACACATTGGGTGGACGAATGTGTTTCCCCTCCTAAGGTTGTACAGTGATAACTACTACGAGGTCAATGACGTACGCAGTAAAACATTGCCGATGTCTGAGCCGGCAACACAAGACGGTGCAAGTCCACAGCAGTTCGAAAGCAATACTACCCTTTTCTTCAAGGTTCCCTACTACTGTTGTTCGGATTTCAAATTATTTAGTAACTAAAGTTTATTCTGCGAAATAATTAATATTATTTTCCCTTATTTCCAGTACTGTTGCCGCCGGCAACAGCGGTTGCATGGACGCCACGCTACTGCAAGTAAGAATAAATTTGTTGATAGTACTTGTACATAATACACACATACATGTATGTACATAATATACATACACATATATACACACGTATATTGTAATAAAACATGGCTGCTCGGTGTAGAGGCATGGCACGCAGTAGGTCACTGAGGGACGTTCCCTTGTGGTCACTCCGCACACTACAACAACCACCCACATCGTGTGGTGACCCCCTGGAGAACCGCCGCGGTGACCTTTTTACATAAACAGCAGCAGCAGCAGTGGCGCTCCCTACACGCGCTCCTTTCCACTATACATACACTGTACACCCTGTGTTTTCTGCTCGACCACAAAAAAGGTTCAAAAGTCTCATCGACTGGATTAAAGACTTCCGAGTTCTATTCCTGAACCCAAAGCTTGAACCATGAGATATTGAACTGTTTTTGTTTTGTTACGGACCATTCAAGGTGTACACAGATAACGCAAAATGATATAGCCCTACTGTATCTAAAAGGCCAATCTTTGTCGAATATTAAACATATCAGGCCGTAGGCCAAAATACATTTAAAAGTCAATTATTTATTTTCATTTTCAATTTAATTACTACCAACTCATAGTCCAATACAGTGCGGTAGCATGAAGTTCACAACGGCAACTTGAAGTACGCAAGGAGCTGAATCAAAACTCCGCTGGAATGGGACTCATTGTAAATATCAGCAAAACTATATAGGCCTATATGCTGCTTTCTGCATCTTTTATGCGTAGAGGATGGAGGATGCACAGAGAATGTATGATCATTTGATGCAGCTAATAAGTTCAGATACCTGGGTAACATGATAGGTAATGAAAGATCCAGAAACACGACGATACACGACAGGATACAAGTAGGAAATAGGGGGCATATTATGTCAACAGTAGACTATTGAGAAGCAACCTCATTAGTCGTAGCACAAAAATAATAATATATACGACATTTATCACACCGTTTGGAGGCGAGACATGGACAGTAACAACAAAGGAACAAGAAACACTGAGAATTTCCAAAGGAAGATCGTAAAAAGTGTTTATGGCCCGTTTAAAGAAGACGGTGAATGGAGAATAAGAAATAACCAGGAAGTAGATGAGCTATTGAAGCATGAGGACATTGTAAAATTTGTAAATGTTTTACGAATACAATGGCCAGGTCACGTAGAGCGGATGGATGATCAGCGTATGCCAGAGAAAATTCTATCGACGTATCTATCTATCAAGGAAGATCAGCATATGAAGGCGCAAATCTATAAAAGCAGAAAGAGGGGCCGACCTAGGATAAGATGGTTGGATGATATGCTAGAAGACCTCAGAAGAATGGATGTGAGGGGTTACACTGAGATGGCAATGAAAAGGAGACTTTGGACAAGATTGGTGTAGGAAGTCAGGGCTCACGTAGGGCTGTAGTGCTGAAGACGAAGAACATGAAGTTCACTAACCTTGGAATCGTTGGTAACATTGGCGTAACATTCTCGAAGTGTCACATTCTGTTTTCAATCGACAGTTTACACATTTTTTGCACCGGTTCAAGGATACAATAGCTAATGTTGCGAAATTACAGTTGTTCAAATTCAAAACCAACAGCCTACGTTGCTTCTAGTGCTCCACATCTTGAATTGTCTCTGAATAGCGCTACACTCTACACACTCTTTTTCGTTATTTTCCTTACTAAAACACCCACTGGACCGATATTTGATGACCCAATGATGACCCGAAGGCCATCAATGATACTCCTTCTACTAATCCATACACCAAATATATCTGAACACTGACTCCAATTTACGTGTCTAAATTCTAATTACGACAGGCTTCCGGCTATACACTGGTCAAAATAATTTAAAGTCATTTATTATACTCAAAATAATAGTCTTGACTCTATTCTTTGAATAATAAAATATTTAGTGACTAACTCAGCCGAATAAACTCGTTTTTTATTAATTATAATAGGCAAAAATGAAACCATATTTATTTCCCATCCAACAACCCAGCCAATTGTTAGAACAAACTAACAACATGATTCTCAAAAATAAAAATGCCATAAACATTATATAAGAGGAATTATTTTTAATTAAAAAGACGATTATTGTCCATAAATGAGGGGTTCATGCCTCACTAAACTAAATTAACTATTATTACTAAACTGTCGTCTGATAGGTTTCAATATACAAACTAATTTGTAAAATTATCTTATCTTGTATTTAACCATTTTTTTTTTTTATTTAAGTATTTTGTTCACCACCAAAGAATTAGCTTATTCTCCCAAGTTAGTCCTAAAATCTGGATCTGCACGTTGAAATTTGATTTAATAAGTCTGTAGAGTGGGCATCATAAGAGTCTCTTCCTCCTCTACACTGTGGAGATTCGTACAGATTTCATCAACATCATCATCATCATCTGGAAAGATTAAACCAAGGATGGTTTGTTCCGGTCTCAAACAGACTGGTCACTCTAACGCTTCCTCGGACGTCCCACATCTATCCGTCCCTTCGGCTTATAGTTCCATAGTTGTTTGGGGATGCGGCAGTCATCCATTCGGCAAAGATGTTCCCACCAATTCACCCAATGATTAATTGGAAATCCTGTCGATTATACTCATAATGTTCAGTTCCTGCCGTATGTCTTTGTTTCTTCTATGACCATGGGGAGTAAATCCTGCCACGTCCCTGAGAAATGCCATTTCAGCCGCTTGGGTTTTCTCGTTCTCTACTTGCTTTCGTACAGATTTAATATTTTAAAAAGGCAGAAATCGTAGATGACTCTAGCTTTTGGCTGTTTGATACCCTTCTTGATATCAAAACACTCAGAGTTCACTCCATTCAGTTTCACAACTTCCTTCAGATCATGATAGGCCTATTCGCTTCTGATGCCCTGTATCAGCCTAACAATATTTTCAGTCATTTTGCACATGCACACAACAGCCTTGTACAGTGTTTTCTTTGTGTAAACTTCACAAGGACACAAAAAGAATGCGAGTGACAGAAACAGATATAATGTGTGAGTGAGACGGCAAACGGTTATCATGTTGTCTCCCCTCTCTCATAACTACACACTTGATGCTTGTAAGTAGGAAAAATTCTGTGGTTATTTAGACGTAACAACCATTCTAAACAGACATAAAATTCAAAGTACCAAACAGCAGTATTGATATCAGGAAGATAACAAATTTCCCTCCAGAGTGCTGTGTATCACCTAGGACAATCTGTGTACTGGGAAGTAAACTTCTTTTAACTAACAGTAGTTTATAATTGCGGTTATAAAACGTAGAGATCGTCATTTTATTGTTATTTTGTAACTATTGTTATTACAATACTCTCGCATTACAAGTTTGTTTACATCTCAATTGTATAATATTAAATATTATGTTTCTTCTTCTTCTTCTTCTTCTTCTTCTTCTTCTTCTTCTTCTTCTTCTTCCTCCTCCTCTTCCTCTTCCTCTTCCTCTTCCTCTTCCTCTTCCTCCTCTTCTTCTTCTTCTTCTTCTTCTTCTTCTTCTTCTTCTTCTTCTTCTTCTTCTTCTTCTTCTTCTCTCTTCTCCTTCTCCTTCTCCTTCTCCTTCTCCTTCTCCTTCTCCTCCTCCTCCTCCTCCTCCTCCTCCTCCTCCTCCTCCTCCTCCCCCTTCTTCTTCTTCTTCTTCTTCTTCTTCTTTTTATTTCTTTCCTTTTACACGCATAATCTAACGATGAGAACATTCTGAAGCACGATGATATACTGTTATCCCTTTCTGTTTAAACCATCTGTGTCACTGCATACACAAGTCTCCTGCTATAGAGACATGTTGCACGAAAGCTGTCTTGGCTTTTCTCTACCATACCTACCATAAAAACTGTGCTCGAATACTACGGACTTAATCGATAACCTTCTGGCATGGCTCTTCCGCAATTTTTATATTTTCTGAATCCATTTAGTAGATTTTTGTATCCATTAAAATATTAAAAAAAACTTAAATTAAAAATATTAAATTAAAATAAAATAAAATCTATTAAAATAAACGGTAATAACACAATAAAAATACGCGTTATTGAAACACTGTATACAAGATACTTATTGACTGGATTGATTATCCTACATTTCATATTTCAAAGTATACCCAAATGCTGTGTAATAAACCTGTTTGTATATTAAAAAGAAAAGTTACTGTTATATTAGCGTACACAGCAGAAAAAATATAATAAAACAGCCTAAAACATTAAGTGATTAACAAAATTCGTCACATTTTTCGACCTTCTTGTGCGCCCCCCCCGTAAATACGCCCCTGGCCGCAGAGTGTAAGAAACTACTATTTTCAAGTCTATACGATACATGTATCCGCGGCATGTTTCGTTCAGCAGTTCAAACATGAAAACTTCCAAACATTATTAGAATAAAGCTTGTTGAAAAATTACAACAAAAGAAACTAAAAAAAATATACAGAGTGGACCCAATAGGTGGTGCCAAACTTTGGGAAATTATTCTACTCTGATTAAGTGAAGGACAAATGTCCAATACACATAAGCCGAAAAATACTTCGTTTTCCGTCTGCGCCCTTGTGTGTGTGTGTGTGTGTGTGTGTGTGTGTGTGTGTGTGTGTGTGTGTGTGTGTGTGTGTGTGTGTGTGTGTGTGTGTGTGTGTGTGTGTGTGTGTGTGTGTGTGTGTGTGTGTGTGTGTGTGTGTGTGTGTGTGTGTGTGTGTGTGTGTGTGTGTGTGTGTGTGTGTGTGTGTGTGTGTGTGTTTATTGATTACTGTCCAACGGGGTGAGGTGTGAAATTGGAATTTGGTATACACGTAATACACAACAAACCAAAATGTTATTTTAACAATTGTAACAAAGTAAACACATAGATAGATATGAGATGGCCGAAGACCAGTAGCCGCTTTTGCCGGCGGCAACAGTACTGGATATAAGAGAAAATAATATTAATTACATTATAGAATGAATACTTTAGTTATTGAATAATTTGAAATCGGAACAATATCAGTAGGGAAACTTGAATAAAAGCGTAGCATTGCTTTCGAACTGCTGGGCATTTGCACCGTCTAGTGTTTACGGCTTAGACATCGCCAATGTTTTACTGAGTACGGTCATTGACCTCGTATTAGTTGTCATTGTCAAACTTTGGAGGGGGGACATTCGTCCACCCAATGTGTTGCCGCTATATAAACCGGCAAAATGTTCAGTTAGCAGCTATGTTCCTTTTCGGAACTGACGTTCACCAGATACTACGTACCTATTTGTGTTTTCTTCGTTTAGTAAATGTGTTGCTCTGTTTGTCTTTATAATTTTTAATTGGATTATTTGCGTCTGTGTACAGTAAGTATAATTTATTCTGTGTAAGTATAATGGAGTCAGATCCCGTTTAACAAGGACCTTCTTCTTCTGCCAGTGAATGATAGAAAATACTCATAAAAAATATTTTGATTCTAAAAATTATATTTTGTCTCTAAAAAAAAAACAATTGGTACAAGTGAAAATTCGAATGAATTTTTAGGTTAAGTTTTAGGCTTATCATAACCGGCAACGCGACGCCACTATTAACAATTGTAACAAAGTAAACACGTAGTTTCGGTATGAGATGGCCGAAGAGTATTGTACAATGGACACCTAACGAGACAAGAAGAGAGACAGAGGCCTATAAGAAATGCAGAGACAGTAGGGTATCAAAAAAGCTGTGGCAACGAGGAATCTAGAAGAGATATGCGTCAAGATTGGAAAGCTTGGCAACTGGAATGGGAACATTAGCTGTACAGTATGTGTGTCACAGGAAAACCCTTCGAGCAATAGGAAATACTCAAAGGTATATACGTAGCTATGCTGTACCCCCACAACAAACATTTACCCAAACACAAGCAGACACTTACAGATGCCAACAAGATAGGAGAGCTTGGCAACTGGAATGGGAACATCAGCTGTACAGTAAGTGTGTCACAGGAAAACCCTTCGAGCAATAGGAAATACTCAACGGTACGTACGTAGCTATGCTGTACCCCCACAACAAACATTTACCCACACACAAGCAGACACCTACAGATGCCAACAAGATAGGAGAGCTTGGCAACCGGAATGGGAACATCAGCTGTACAGTATGTGTGTCACAGGAAAACCATTCGAGCAATAGGAAATACTCAACGGTACGTACGTAGCTATGCTGTACCCCCACAACAAACAGTTACCCACACACAAGCAGACACTTACAGATGCCAACAAGATAGGAGAGCTTGGCAACTGGAATGGGAACATCAGCTGTACAGTATGTGTGTCACAGGAAAACCCTTCGAGCAATAGGAAATACTCAACGGTACGTACGTAGCTATGCTGTACCGCCACAACAAACATTTACCGACACACAAGCAGACAATTACAAATGCCAACAAGATAGGAGAGCTTGGCAACTGGGATGGGAACACCAGCTGTACAGTATGTGTGTCACAGGAAAACCCTTCGAGCAATAGGAAATACTCAACGGTACGTAAGTAACTATGCTGTACCGCCACAACAAACATTTACCCACACACAAGCAGACACTTACAGATGCCAACAAGATAGGAGAGCTTGGCAACTGGAATGGGAACATCAGCTGTACAGTATGTGTGTCACAGGAAAACCCTTCGAGCAATAGGAAATATTCAACGGTACGTACGTAGCTATGCTGTGCCGCCACAACGAACATTTACCCACACACAAGCAGACACTTACAGATGCCAACAAGATAGGAGAGCTTGGCAACTGGAATGGGAACATTAGCTGTACAGTATGTGTGTCACAGGAAACCCCTTCGAGCAATAGGAAATACTCAACGGTACGTACGTAGCTATGCTGTACCGCCACAACGAACATTTACCCACACACAAGCAGACACTTACAGATGCCAACAAGATAGGAGAGCTTGGCAACTGGAATGGGAACATTAGCTGTACAGTATGTGTGTCACAGGAAAACCCTTCGAGCAATAGGAAATACTCAACGGTACGTACGTAGCTATGCTGTACCGCCACAACGAACATTTACCCACACACAAGCAGACACTTACAGATGCCAAAAAGATAGGAGAGCTTGGCAACTGGGATGGGAACACCAGCTGTACAGTAAGTGTGTCACAGGAAAACCCTTCGAGCAATAGGAAATACTCAACGGTACGTACGTAGCTATGCTGTACCCCCACAACAAACATTTACCCACACACAAGCAGACACTTACAGATGCCAACAAGATAGGAGAGCTTGGAAACTGGAATGGGAACATTAGCTGTACAGTATGTGTGTCACAGGAAAACCCTTCGAGCAATAGGAAATAGTCAACGGTATGTACGTAGCTATACTGTACCCCCACAACAAACATTTACCCACACACAAGCAGACACTTACAGATGCCAACAAGATAGGAGAGCTTGGCAACTGGAATGGGAACATCAGCTGTACAGTAAGTGTGTCACAGGAAAACCCTTCGAGCAATAGGAAATACTCAACGGTACGTACGTAGCTATGCTGTACCGCCACAACGAACATTTACCCACACACAAGCAGACACTTACAGATGCCAACAAGATAGGAGAGCTTGGCAACTGGAATGGGAACATCAGCTGTACAGTAAGTGTGTCACAGGAAAACCCTTCGAGCAATTGGAAATACTCAACGGTACGTACGTAGCTATGCTGTACCCCCACAACAAACATTTACCCACACACAAGCAGACACTTACAGATGCCAACAAGATAGGAGAGCTTGGCAACTGGAATGGGAACATCAGCTGTACAGTAAGTGTGTCACAGGAAAACCCTTCGAGCAATAGGAAATACTCAACGGTACGTACGTAGCTATGCTGTACCCCCACAACAAACATTTACCCACACACAAGCAGACACTTACAGATGCCAACAAGATAGGAGAGCTTGGAAACTGGAATGGGAACATTAGCTGTACAGTATGTGTGTCACAGGAAAACCCTTCGAGCAATAGGAAATACTCAACGGTATGTACGTAGCTATGCTGTACCCCCACAACAAACATTTACCCACACACAAGCAGACACTTACAGATGCCAACAAGATAGGAGAGCTTGGCAACTGGAATGGGAACATCAGCTGTACAGTAAGTGTGTCACAGGAAAACCCTTCGAGCAATAGGAAATACTCAACGGTACGTACGTAGCTATGCTGTACCGCCACAACAAACATTTACCCACACACAAGCAGACACTTACAGATGCCAACAAGATAGGAGAGCTTGGCAACTGGAATGGGAACATCAGCTGTACAGTATGTGTGTCACAGGAAAACCCTTCGAGCAATAGGAAATACTCAACGGTACGTACGTAGCTATGCTGTACCCCACAACAAACATTTACCCACACACAAGCAGACACTTACAGATGCCAACAAGATAGGAGAGCTTGGCAACTGGAATGGGAACATCAGCTGTACAGTATGTGTGTCACAGGAAAACCCTTCGAGCAATAGGAAATACTCAACGGTACGTACGTAGCTATGCTGTACCCCACAACAAACATTTACCCACACACAAGCAGACACTTACAGATGCCAACAAGATAGGAGAGCTTGGCAACTGGAATGGGAACATTAGCTGTACAGTATGTGTGTCACAGGAAAACACTTCGAGCAATAGGAAATACTCAACGGTACGTACGTAGCTATGCTGTACCGCCACAACAAATATTTACCCACACACAAGCAGACACTTACAGATGCCAACAAGATAGGAGAGCTTGGCAACTGGAATGGGAACATCAGCTGTACAGTATGTGTGTCACAGGAAAACCCTTCGAGCAATAGGAAATACTCAACGGTACGTACGTAGCTATGCTGTACCCCCACAACAAACATTTACCCACACACAAGCAGACACTTACAGATGCCAACAAGATAGGAGAGCTTGGCAACTGGAATGGGAACATCAGCTGTACAGTATGTGTGTCACAGGAAAACCCTTCGAGCAATAGGAAATACTCAACGGTACGTACGTAGCTATGCTGTACCGCCACAACGAACATTTACCCACACACAAGCAGACACTTACAGATGCCAACAAGAGAGGAGAGCTTGGCAACTGGAATGGGAACATTAGCTGTACAGTATGTGTGTCACAGGAAAACCCTTCGAGCAATAGGAAATACTCAACGGTACGTACGTAGCTATGCTGTACCGCCACAACGAACATTTACCCACACACAAGCAGACACTTACAGATGCCAACAAGATAGGAGAGCTTGGCAACTGGAATGGGAACATTAGCTGTACAGTATGTGTGTCACAGGAAAACCCTTCGAGCAATAGGAAATACTCAACGGTACGTACGTAGCTATGCTGTACCGCCACAACAAACATTTACCCACACACAAGCAGACATTTACAAATGCCAACAAGATAGGAGAGCTTGGCAACTGGGATGGGAACACCAGCTGTACAGTAAGTGTGTCACAGGAAAACCCTTCGAGCAAAAAGAAATACTCAACGGTACGTACGTAGCTATGCTGTACCCCCACAACAAACATTTACCCACACACAAGCAGACACTTACAGATGCCAACAAGATAGGAGAGCTTGGAAACTGGAATGGGAACATTAGCTGTACAGTATGTGTGTCACAGGAAAACCCTTCGAGCAATAGGAAATAGTCAACGGTATATACGTAGCTATGCTGTACCCCCACAACAAACATTTACCCACACACAAGCAGACACTTACAGATGCCAACAAGATAGGAGAGCTTGGCAACTGGAATGGGAACATCAGCTGTACAGTAAGTGTGTCACAGGAAAACCCTTCGAGCAATAGGAAATACTCAACGGTACGTACGTAGCTATGCTGTACCGCCACAACAAACATTTACCCACACACAAGCAGACACTTACAGATGCCAACAAGATAGGAGAGCTTGGCAACTGGAATGGGAACATCAGCTGTACAGTATGTGTGTCACAGGAAAACCCTTCGAGCAACAGGAAATACTCAACGGTACGTACGTAGCTATGCTGTACCCCACAACAAACATTTACCCACACACAAGCAGACACTTACAGATGCCAACAAGATAGGAGAGCTTGGCAACTGGAATGGGAACATCAGCTGTACAGTATGTGTGTCACAGGAAAACCCTTCGAGCAATAGGAAATACTCAACGGTACGTACGTAGCTATGCTGTACCCCACAACAAACATTTACCCACACACAAGCAGACACTTACAGATGCCAACAAGATAGGAGAGCTTGGCAACTGGAATGGGAACATTAGCTGTACAGTATGTGTGTCACAGGAAAACCCTTCGAGCAATAGGAAATACTCAACGGTACGTACGTAGCTATGCTGTACCGCCACAACAAACATTTACCCACACACAAGCAGACACTTACAGATGCCAACAAGATAGGAGAGCTTGGCAACTGGAATGGGAACATCAGCTGTACAGTATGTGTGTCACAGGAAAACCCTTCGAGCAATAGGAAATACTCAACGGTACGTACGTAGCTATGCTGTACCCCCACAACAAACATTTACCCACACACAAGCAGACACTTACAGATGCCAGCAAGATAGGAGAGCTTGGCAACTGGAATGGGAACATCAGCTGTACAGTATGTGTGTCGCAGGAAAACTCTTCGAGCAATAGGAAATACTCAACGGTACGTACGTAGCTATGCTGTACCCCCACAACAAACATTTACCCACACACAAGCAGACACTTACAGATGCCAGCAAGATAGGAGAGCTTGGCAACTGGAATGGGAACATCAGCTGTACTGTATGTGTGTCGCAGGAAACCTCTTCGAGCAATAGGAAATACTCAACGGTACGTACGTAGCTATGCTGTACCCCGACAACAAACATTTACCCAAACACAAGCAGACACTTACAGATTCCAACAAGATAGGAGAGCTTGGCAACTGGAATGGGAACATCAGCTGTACAGTATGTGTGTCACAGGAAAACCCTTCGAGCAATAGGAAATACTCAGCGGTACGTACGTAGCTATGCTGCACCCCACAACAAACATTTACCCACACACAAGCAGACACTTACAGATGCCAGCAAGATAGGAGAGCTTGGCAACTGGAATGGGAACATCAGCTGTACAGTATGTGTGTCGCAGGAAAACTCTTCGAGCAATAGGAAATACTCAACGGTACGTACGTAGCTATGCTGTACCCCCACAACAAACATTTACCCACACACAAGCAGACACTTACAGATGCCAGCAAGATAGGAGAGCTTGGCAACTGAAACGGGAACATCAGCTGTACAGTATGTGTGTCACAGGAAAACCCGTCGAGCAATAGGAAATACTCAACGGTACGTACGTAGCTATGCTGTACCCCCACAACAAACATTTACCCACACACAAGCAGACACTTACAGATGCCAACAAGATAGGAGAGCTTGGCAACTGGAATGGGAACATCAGATGTACAGTATGTGTGTCACAGGATAACCCTTCGAGCAATAGTAAATACTCAACGCTACGTTCGTAGCTATGCTGTACCCCCACAACAAACATTTACCCACACACAAGCAGACACTTATAGATGCCAACAAGATAGGAGAGCTTGGCAACTGGAATGGGAACATCAGCTGTACAGTATGTGTGTCATAGGAAAACCCTTCGAGCAATAGGAAATACTCAACGGTACGTACGTAGCTATGCTGTACCCCACAACAAACATTTACCCACACACAAGCAGACACTTACAGATGCCAACAAAATAGGAGAGCTTGGCAACTGGAATGGGAACATTAGCTGTACAGTATGTGTGTCACAGGAAAACTCTTCCAGCAATAGGAAATACTCAACGGTACGTACGTAGCTATGCTGTACCCCCACAACAAACATTTACCCACACACAAGCAGACACTTACAGATGCCAACAAGATAGGAGAACTTGGCAACTTGAATGGGAACATTAGCTGTACAGTATGTGTGTCACAGGAAAACCCTTCGAGCAATAGGAAATACTTAACGGTACGTACGTAGCTATGCTCTACCCCCACAACAAACATTTACCCACACACAAGCAGACACTTACAGATGCCAACAAGATAGGAGAGCTTGGCAACTGGAATGGGAACATCAGCTGTACAGTATGTGTGGCACAGGAAAACCCTTCGAGCAATAGGAAATACTCAACTGTACGTACGTAGCTATGCTGTACCCCACAACAAACATTTACCCACACACAAGCAGACACTTACAGATGCCAACAAGATAGGAGAGCTTGGCAACTGGAATGGGAACATTAGCTGTACAGTATGTGTGTGACAGGAAAACCCTTCGAGCAATAGGAAATACTCAACGGTACGTACGTAGCTATGCTCTACCCCCACAACAAACATTTACCCACACACAAGCAGACACTTACAGATGCCAACAAGATAGGAGAGCTTGGCAACTGGAATGGGAACATCAGCTGTACAGTATGTGTGGCACAGGAAAACCCTTCGAGCAATAGGAAATACTCAACGGTACGTACGTAGCTATGCTGTACCCCCACAACAAACATTTACCCACACACAAGCAGACACTTACAGATGCCAACAAGATAGGAGAGCTTGGCAACTGGAATGGGAACATCAGCTGTACAGTATGTGTGTCACAGGAAAACCCTTCGGGCAATAGGAAATACTCAACGGTACGTACGTAGCTATGCTGTACCCCCACAACAAACATTTACCCACACACAAGCAGACACTTACAGATGCCAACAAGATAGGAGAACTTGGCAACTGGAATGAGAACATCAGCTGTACAGTATGTGTGTCACAAATTAAAAACCTTCGAGCAATAGGAAATACTCAACGGTACGTACGTAACTATGCTGTACCGCCACAACAAACATTTACCCACACACAAGCAGACACTTACAGATGCCAACAAGATAGGAGAACTTGGCAACTGGAATGGGAACATTAGCTGTACAGTATGTGTGTCACAAATTAAAACCCTTCGAGCAATAGGAAATACTCAACGGTACGTACGTAGCTTTAGCTATGCTGTACCGCCACAACAAACATTTACCGACACACAAGCACACACACTTACAGATGCCAACAATTATACAATTATACAAATTTCATAATATTATTATAATTATATAAATTATTTCTATCTACGTAACTCGTTCAGTTTCTTGCAATTTTTTTTTTTCGAGGATCCCTCAGCTACTGCCGCATCCCGCATCTCAGTTTCTATATCAACGTATTCTGTGTATCTTTATTCTGCAGATTCTTTTCTTCCATACTCCTTTCGATCCCTTCTAATCATTTTAATCTTGGTCTGCCTCTTTTTCTTCTGTTGCTAGGTCTTTATTTGAACACACTCACAGGTATTCTTTCTTCACTCATTCTCATTAGGTGTCCATACCAGGAAAGCTGTTTACGTTTTATATCTTCTATTACAGTTTCTTTTCTATTTGTTCCTTCACTTATTACGTCATTCCTTTCACGTTCCAGGCGAGAAACTCTGGAAGCCCGTCTAAGATAGTCCATCTCTACAGCTTCAATCTTCCTGCGGTTCTTTTCGTTGATTGTCCAACATTCTGACCCATAGGTAGTAATTGTTTCAGCAATGGCTTTATAAATATTGATCTTTGTCGGTAGCCCGATTTTGGTGGACCATAAAAGTGATTTTAATTGGCGTATGGTGTTTTTTCCTAAAACTAATAGATGTCTTATATCTTCATCACATATTCCATCATCGCTAATTATAGGCCTACTTCCTAAATATTTATACTTTTCACATTTCTTGATGGAAGTATTATCTGATAACTGAAGATCCAATGTTCGACTTCCTGTGGCTAAGTACTCTGTTATTTTTAAGTTTATGTTTAATCCCCATCGATCGTATTTTTCTACTAGTTTTCTCATCATATAAGTGTTATCTTCTTCATCGTTGGCTATCACCACTTGATCTTCTGCGAATAAAAGAGTGTATAAATACTTCTCTTCTAATTCTATTCCCATTCTGCTGCACTTGTTTTCCATGTCTCCAGTGCTCCTTGTACTCCTTTATACTTTAAATAAAGTGGGACTCAAACAACATCCTTGTTTCAGTCCCTTACTAATATTAAACGACTCGGACACTTCTCGTCCTATTTTCACTCTGGCTTGAACGTTTTTGTAGATGTTATATACACTTCCTACGTATATGGTGTTAATTCCACTATTTTCTATAGTTTCAAATAATTTGACTAGTGGGACATTGTCATAAGCCTTTTCCAGATCTATAAATACCAAAGTATCGAGTGTCTTGTTATATGTTATATTCCTATATAATTTCTTCTGCAAGTAGTTGTAATGTCTTTCATCACAATTATCTTAATAATGGTTTTAGGCTTTAGCGGCCTGTTCCTATTCCACAGTCCACCTTTTCTTAGGTCTACCAACTTTTCTTCTGCCTCTAGGGCTGTAATCTTTCGCTATCTTCGATATTCTACTTTCTTCCATTCCATCTATGTGTTGAATCTATTTTCTTCTGCACCTTGAATCCTTTCATTAACTGCAAAAATATCTAAATCACTTCTTATCTCCTCATATCTTATATGATTTCGTCTATTACACCTTTTAACTGATCTCAGAATTTTCATTATCTTCTGTTTTATTTTTTTTCTTTATGACCCAAGTTTTAGAACCACACAGTAGTGTAGGTATTGCCATTGTTTTATAAAGTTTTATTGGGTTTTTTTCTACATTTATTTTACAACGTTTTCCAAATCGTTGACCGAGAAAGAGGTGGATGGATGGCCTGCGAACCATGTGGATCAGAGGATGGAAGATCTAAGAACAGAGGGTGTAGAATTGTTGAGGGGGCCAAATCTCGTAGAGGGATGTAGAGTCAGAAGAAGAAGAAGAAGAAGAAGAAGAAGAAGAAGAAGAAGAAGAAGACGAAGAAGAAGAAGAAGAAGAAGAAGAAGAAGAAGAAGAAGAAGAAGAAGAAGAAGAAGAAGAAGAAGAAGAAGAAGAAGAAGAAGAAGAAGAAGAAGAAGAAGAAGAAGAAGAAGATAAATAGTATTTAATATTATACAATTGAGATATAAACAAACTTGTAATGCGAGAGTATTTGTCTATTACAAGAGATACAGTTTTCATAACTTACAAAATTAATATAAATGAGATTGAAAAGTGGCGACCATCAGGAAGTGAGTCAGACAAGAACTCTACGACGGTACTGAAACCACGGAACGAAACACAAAAGGCAGTGGTAGAACAGTATGTTAATCGATACTGTAATCGGTTTGTGATGACACTGTAATAGTCACAGATTCTACAACAGAAATCGATAGAATGTTGGAAGCACTTTCTACAACTGTTATGCTCTGGAATTTGAAAGTGAACGTAAAGACAGATAAAGCAAATATTAAGTACGGAATAGCAGATGTAACAGGTACAATAGTTTTCCTACCAAAAAAGCGTTTGTAAAATAATTAGTGGTGAGTCTACCGTTCTTATAGAAATGAGAGCTGGATATTGGAAGAAATCGGAAGATGATTAGCGTAGTAGTGCTCCATGCTTCTTTAATTTGTAATGCCATATGTCAGTCTTGGGGATACTCTAGGTGCATTTCTTAAATCTCTGAAAACACGGTGGCTTTCAGTTTCAAATACTGAAGAAGTTTTAAAATTGTTGAATAAAAATTAATTAACTAATAACAAAATTAGAGGTATATTTTAATTTGGTTATATTGTGGAATTGTATTATTTCTTTATTGTATTGTAATTATTTATGTTATTGTATTACGAGGGTGGTCTGAAAAGTTCTCGGCCTATCAATGAAAAAACAAATTTATAATTTCAAAAATATTTTAATTTTTCAACATAATCTCCTTTTAGCATAACAAATTTATTCCAGCGATGTTCCAATGCCACTATCCCGTCCCAGAAGTGGTTTTCTGTAAGGTCTAAAAAAAAAACCTCTACAGTTGAAATCACCGATCCGATAGAAAATGCTGACCAGCGAAAAAGAGTTTGAGTTTTGGAAAAAGATGGAAGTCTGAGGGAGCCAAATCTGAAGAATTGGGAGGATGTTCCAACAATTCATAGTGGATATCTCTTACTTAATTTTTCCATTGCCAAAACACATTTGTGGGCAGGTGCATTGTCTTGGTAAAAAATGATTTTTTTCTTCTGCAAACCGGGTCTTTTTCACGAATGTTTTGTCTAGTTTCGATAAAAGGTTTGGAATAATATTCCTCGGTTAATGTTGCATCCTTTTCAAAGTAATCGGTGTACAAAACACCTTTAGCGTCCCAAAACAATGACGCCATGACTTTTCCTGCCGATGGAACTGACTTTGCCTTCTTTGGCGCTGAACAACCAGCTTCTGTACACTGCTTTGACTTTTGTCAGGACTCAGGTGTGTAGTGGTGGATCCAAATTTCATCCATCGTAATAAAGCGACGCACAAAATCTGCTTTGTTCTTATTAAAACGCTCCAAACATTGTTCAGATATTTTCATGCGCATGCGTTTTTGATCTGCTGTGAGCAAACTCGGCACCCACCCACCTAGCACAAAGCTTTCTCATTTGAAATTCCTCATGTAAAATATGTCCAACGCGTTCTTGCGAAAGCCTGTAGTCTCAGCAATTTCGTGCACTTTAA
The DNA here is from genome assembly GCA_034769895.1 of Magicicada septendecula. NCBI lineage: Eukaryota > Metazoa > Arthropoda > Insecta > Hemiptera > Cicadidae > Magicicada > Magicicada septendecula. The sequence continues at coordinate 45,534,727 of CM068371.1, forward strand.
TTCGGCGATCGTCCAAAACCACATCATGCACTTTCTCGACGGTTTCCGGCGTTGTTGCCGTTTTTAGACGTCCTTCGCGTGCATCGTCTTCCAGGCTGGTACGACACGTTTAAACTCGACAACCCATTTTTTGTAATAGTTGAAAATGAAGGAGAAGAGTCCCCATACATTTTAACGAATCTTGAATAAATTTCCCTTGGTGTTAAACCTTCTTTCACAAAGAATTTTATGACCGCACGATACTCGATTTTTTCCATTTCAAGAAAATATGGACATCACTTCTGTTTCAAATGGCTGTATAATTTGGTAGAATGACCACACGTATGCTATAGGCCCGCCAGCCTTTCCTGAACAGTAATCTGCGCCGACCCACTGCATGAATTACCCCCCACTTTCGAGTATAGCTACGTTATCTAGAGAGAAGAGAGGAGAGACAAACGCTATAACGTTCACTGTATCACTTCCATATTATTTCTCTCTCTGTCACACACATGCTTCCGTTGTTCTCGCCAGTCTTGTTGCAGCTGATATTCACGCTATGAAACATTGCACAAAACTGTTCTGCGCATGTGCGAAGTGAATGAAAATTTTATTAGCCTCGCAACGATGTGTTTGTCTACTGCACATCTAGACCCGAGTGTTCAATTTTCATCGTCCTGCCTCTAACAACAGATGTAGTATCAACATAAGAATAAAATCGCGATACTGCTGCCGCCTATGGTCGAGGCCGAGAACTTTACTATATTGTATTTCTTTAATGCAGCTTGCTAGATTTGTGTTTTTAATTTTAATAATCTTTTTTGTAAATCAAGAACTATATTTATTTGTTTTTGTTAAGCAGCAAACGGTCCTAATTATGCTTACGTACGTGAGGGAGGCCCCAACACGGTCATTAATAGGTGCCCCCTGTGTTGTATCGTCACTCCATTGTGTTGTTGTAATATTGTATTTGTAATAATGTGATGAAGTAAAAGTAAATAAATAAAGAATCAGTTGCAATGGTGGGAAAAGAAATTCAAAAATTTTAGGGGAAAAGGAAGACATTAGAAGAATTTAAAATTACATTTATAAGACAATTCATTAGACGTAATTGTGCTTTATCACAAACATTTGGAAACCAAGCTCTTTGGTAGAAAAGAACGAGGAAGATACAGGAACATTTTTGTGAAACAAGTGAAGACATAAGGGGGATATTCTTCTATTGAGCAAATACCAGAATGGCTACAAATGACAAGTCGATGGTTACATAACTAATTTTTTTTTTACTTTACTAATTATTCATGTCTACTACGTATTCTCAGTCCTCTTCTACGGTGTTGAATCTTGGACTTTGACTGAAACCACAACTAAAAAATTGGAATCTTTCGAAATGTGGCTTTACCGTAGAATACTGAGCATTTCATGGACAGCACGTATAACTAATGTTGAAGTTTTTAGAAAGATGAAGAAAGAAAGAAAGGGAAGTTATTAACACAGTGGAGATAAGAAAGCTTCAGTATCTGGGACATCTCATGAGAAATGATCAGAGATTTTACTTATTCCAGTCCATACTACAGGGGAAAGTACTTGGAAGAGTTGGCCGACCGAGAATCTCATGGCTGAGGAATTTAAGGACCTCGGTTTGGAGAAATGAATACAACTGACTTATTCCGTGCAGCAGTACAGAAAGTTAAAATAGTCTGTATGATATCCACCATCCGAAACGGATAGGAACTATCAGAAGAAGAATTATTCATGTAAAAATATGCACATAAAAATAAAATAAATCCATACATAAAATAATTTAATTTGTATAAACAACGTGTGTGTGTGTGTGTGTGTGTGTGTGTGTGTGTGTGTGTGTGTGTGTGTGTGTGTGTGTGTGTGTGTGTGTGTGTGTGTGTGTGTGTGTGTGTGTGTGTGTGTGTGTGTGTGTGTGTGTGTGTGTGTGTGTGTGTGTGTGTGTGTGTGTGTGTGTGTGTCTTCCTGTCAGAGAGAGAGAGGGGGACAAATAGACAGAGACAGAGACAGAGAATAGTAAAGAGTGACCCCCCCCCCCAGACATGAAACAATGCACATTGTGCATGTCTCTGACATCGGCGTTTATTGATTTCTGTTATTTATTTATTTGTTTAACATACAACACAGCATAAACTCGTCGTGTCCCACTCTACTCTGCAGTAGGCAGTAACCAAGACGGGTATGAAACTTGCATACCAAAATGCGGTTTACCAACTAAAACGATATAAACTGATGTTGCTTTACTGCTATTGTTCCAGAAAATAATATCAAGGTGGCAACTGCACACAGCTCACCAGTGTTACCGAATTAGCTTGTACATACCAACACAATTACAACGACTAGCTGGTTTACATTTTATGGCTATATAATTTTCAAGTTCGATATGTGAAAACAGAAACCATTACAACCGCCGCCGACGTGTGCTGTGATTCGTCACCCGCTCACCAAGTATGACAGAATGACGGGTATCGAAACCATGGTTTTCACGTTTACGGAAATGTATTTCCCAACACTTGAGGACAGAAGACTTTGATGAAGTAAACAATCAAGTTGCAGAGAATTAATAGACGGACCAGAGACGTAGAATGCATGGAGGACGAGAAAGGAATGCTTAAGAGGACGACGAAGGGACAATTTTTTAGAAGGAGAAAAAATGGAAATAAGGTGTACAGAAAACACCAGAAACGATAGTCTAAACAAGTATGACTTCTGCCTTCACTATCACTCACTAGTCCACTGTGTCTCAGTATATGTGCCCTGTTAACTTGTCTCTTCTACAGTTTAAGTAAAGGCGCCCACCAAAGCAACACGACAATAAATCAACACTCTTAATACTCAAAGCACACCAAAAGTCGTAGTACACGAGAATGTCGTCGTCGTCGTCGTCTTCTTCTGCTGATGATGCTTTAGCACTGTTAACGTTAATAAATATGAACAATTATGAACGCAAGAAACGGCGTTTCTGGGTGCACCCGTATTTGAGATTAATGAACGAAAAGGGCGCGTTCAGTGTTTTTAAAGAACTAAACATGTATCCTGAAATATTTCAAGGTTTTTACCGAATGCGCAGGGAGACATTTGATTTATTAGTGCAAAAAATTACACCAAAGATTATAAAAAAGAATACTAATTTTAGGCCATCTGTGATGCCAGAAGAACGTCTTTTAATAACGTTGAGGTAAGTGCGTTTGTTAATTTATATACAAGTGTTAAATATTACTGTAGAAATAAAGAAATAAACAACACTCAATATGTATTTGTTTTAAAGATAGTTTTAGTTTATTTTTGTCAAAGTACAGTAATAACATTTGAAGTACATTACAGGTACATTAAGTTGAAGTACAGGTACATTATTGTTGAGCTAATTTTGATTGGATTATTACAGAGCTGTTGAAGTAATATTAACTAAATAATAATAATACAAATTTTGAAATAAACATATAAATCATTCAGAACGTATTAATTACTTTTCATTATTAAACTGTAAAAAATTTCCCAAGTTTATGTCAGCAGCGTCGTTGTTCTCATAAGGACAAGTGCTTTGAGACAGTGGTTGACAAGGGTTCTGAGGTAGTGCTGAAGGTGTATACTCACTCAAAATCTGTCCAGCCAAGTTTAAAACTCCAATTCAGCATTCATCTCTCTCATGTCTGGAAGAATACTTTTGAAAAAATCTAAATCTAGGTTTTCAGTGTTTTTTCTCTGTAAACGGCCTTTTTGTACTGAAAATATTCTAGCGCCGATTTATTTACCTCTTCTCGAGAAGCACTGACTGGAGAGGTAGACGTAGAGGTATTGGTTGGTGTTGAGAAACTGCCGCCTTGTGAGGACGTGTGAGCTGTTAACTCGATAAATGTTGTTCTGAAAGTAAATCTTCAGAACCGTCTTCAAAATTATTTATGTCATTCTGTTCTTCATGTATTTCTTCTGGAGAACAAACTTGTGATAGTGGGACCGGAATATTTCCTATTGATTTACGTGATTTTGTAAACGGTTGGAGAAAATGTAAATGTTCTGCTAGGTAACAGGGTCGTTTTGCCTTAGCTGCAGAGCCCGAAGTTCCGGATAATGATTTTAAGTGCCTAGTATAACAAATCCTCAAATTCTTCCAACGTTCTTTACAATCTTGAACTGCAACAAAAAGGGGTTCAAGACTTCTGTTAGTAATAGCAATATGCCCTTTTCTTTTAATTTATTATAGAGATTACGTATTATAGATTTACAGAGATGATTACTAAAAGTTACTTAAGGTACATGTGTGGAATTTCCTCACTGTCCGCAATGTTGCCACAGTGCTTAGATATTTTATTTTACGTGTAATTAGCTTGATAGCACCACTTTCTTGAAAATGTTATATTACTACTTACGGGTACCAAAATTTGGCACACGTACCTTATATTTATTACAATAATAATACTGGGTTATTTTCTTTAAAGAAATTACAAAACCTAATTAACTGAATTCTTTCCAGATATTTCACTGCCTGTTCCTTCAAAGCACTGTCATTTTATTTCCTGCGGGGACACACTTTCGAAAAATTGTGGCAGAAAGAGCTATAGCAATTTGGAAAACTTTACAACCTGAATATATGCCAGTTCCTACAAAAGAGCGCTGGTTGAATGTATCTGAGCGTAATTGGGAATCGTGGAATCTTCCTAACTGTGTTGGAAGCATAGATGCTAAACATATTAGAATTAAAGCGCCTCCTAAGAGTGGGTCAGCTTTCTACAATTATAAAGGATATTTTTCAATAGTTTTATTAGCTGTAGCGGATGCCGATGGAATATTTTTAAGTGTGAATGTTGGTGAATATGGCCGTAATAGTGATGGAAGGGCGCTAAAAGAAAGTCCATTTGGCAAAGCATTGTTCAGTAGTCATCTCCAATTACCAGAACCCGCGCCATTACCAGGAGAAGATGTAAATAAATTGTTTCCCTTTTATTTTGTGGCAGATGAGGCTTTTCCTCTTACTAACAATATAATGAAGCCATATGCTCGCCGACAATTAACAACCAAGAACAGAATTTTCAACTACCGATTATCTAGGGGTCGGAGGTCAGTTGAATGTGCCTTTGGTATGTTAACGTCCAAGTTCAGATTGCTGGAAACATCAATTTGTTGCGACATTAATAAAATTGACCACATTATTCAAGCTCTTTGTGTCTTACATAATTTTATTCGAATTCATGACGGAAAATTTTTCAAACCAGGAACGCAACCCTTAGTGGAAAGCGAAATGCAACAAGTTTTTTTCAAATTCAGGGGTCAGTAATCGCCAGAGACCGGCAATTTCTGCCCTAGATCTCAGAAATACTTTGTGATTTTTTTTTTGCAACCCAACGGAGCACTTCCGAATCAAGAAAAATAGACCGTTTAAGAAAAATGTTTAACAAAGTACTTTGTGTAATAATTTTTGCTTTTTCCTCTCAATATACAGTAGTTTTATTAGTGAGTTATATTATTGTAATTATTTATATCAGTTATTTAAAAATGTGTTATTAAATGTATGGAAAAATGTTAAAAATCAAATGTACTTACCGGATTCTGAAATTCCATTCGCAACGTCCTCCCATGCCTTATCCTGCAAATTCCTTTTGCAGTAATCAGCACTTGTGTAATCATATAAACAAGGATTCTTTTCTATTAAAGATGCAAATTTCGCATTAAATTCTGGATCGTCTTTCATTTTTTGAAGGCACTTATCACTAAAATTATTAATTACTGATAATTAATAAAGCCAAAATTGTCAGAAAACAGTAAAACGGACTAACAACACGCAACAAAAGTGGAACATGCAGCATTCTTACGACAGAGATACGATTGTTGCTTATCGTTTGCGTGTTGTATCGTGTCTGTGGGTGCTGACTCATACCCTAACCTGCGTTCAACTTCTAATCTACATCGTATTGCTGTTGAATCTCAGTCGCATCGCTATCGGGTCATTCCAGTGGGCGCTCGGCCTAAGTTTCCTGTGATGCTCGTATCCTCTTGAGCTCTTCTAACAACATCCTCATTAGTTATCTACTCTCTCCAGTTTAGCTTGAGCATACTTCTGTGGTAGTACCAAGTCTCAAATGCTTGTAGCCTTTCCTCCTCTACTTCTCCTATCCACCACGATTCGCTCCCATAAAGAGCAACGCTTCACACATACGCCAGTACCAAATGCTTCCTTACCTGTAAGCTAATGTTGTTTGAAGTGAAGAGGTTTTTCATTATATTAAATACTATTTTCGCCTGATTAATTCTACTTATAATTTCTTTTCAGCTTCGCCCATTACTGGTAATTTTACTTTAAAGATAATTGTATTCTTATCTTGAAGGACATTATTTTCGAGATTTATTCTAATTGAATTCTCCAATTTAGGAGGTTACTGTCCTGTAAAGGACTGTCAAGGAAGAAAAAGAATAAGTACAAGACGAAGAAAATTATCTAATAGGCCTACCGGTATCGAAATTTATGTAATAATAAATGTACTTTGTTCAAAATAGTGGCGAGTTCTGCAGCTCAGGGAGCATACTAGTTTTATTCTCTCGATACCAGGAGCGGATTCGAGTCAAGAAAATCGGAAACTTTTTCTCCCGGAAATCTTACAAAACATTTTTCATATGTCTATTGGCCTACTGGGAAGAAGAAGAAGCGCTTTCGTAATGACATCTAGAGTTATAGAAGCGTTTCATTTAAAAGAGATTTTCATGTTTTAAAATTTTACATAGAGTAAAAGAAAAATTGCCAGCGAAAAGAGTAGGCCATACGCGCTATTGTTTGCTTTATTGCGGGAAGCAGTTCCATGGCGCGGCTTTGATGACGATGATTTTGATGTTTTTTTCTACTTTACCCGTACCGAATATAATAACACAATAATAGTCATACGCCATACGCAAAAAATAATAAAAAGATCAGAAAGGCCGACAACAAGACACAGTAATAAACTGAACATTATGTAACAAACAATACTGCTGCCGAGCGTTTGATCCCTTTGAACTGGCTCGACCGCAAACCGCTGAAGAGGACACGACATCAAAGAAGTGTCGAAACGTGCACACGATCAAAACGGCAGCGACGACGACGCAAAAACTGAAAATTAAAAAGATATTCAACCGCAGCAGAAACCCGAGAGAGACGAGGAAAGACAGAGAGAGAGAGAGAGAGAGAGAGAGTCTGTGTCTGAAGTGGGCTGAACATCTGCCGAAACGTAGTGTAAACATCATAAACTGGGAATTAAAAAACAAAAATTGTTCACCACCACTGACAAAGGCTAGCGAAGTGAACGTTCATGGGTTTGCCTCCTTGTATGGTTTTGACGAAATCTTATGTAACAACATACCTACATAGATTTCACACGTATATTCAGATTTCTAAAGCTTCCACATCACAAACCCATATTATCTTCTCCCCCTTACATAGTCTATCACGAAACTCAGATTTTATTTGTAATTCCCTCCATATCAGGGTACGGATCCAAGGCAAAGAAATCGCAAACTTTCCCCCCAAATCTTACAAAACGTTTTACGCCTATTTCTAGCGGTCTGTTGAAAAAATATTTTACTTCTTAGCTTAACTATATTTTTAAATTATTGCAAACGCCTTTAATGGTAGTCTAAAACTATATAGGCTACGTGTGTCCTCTTTCTATAAACATATTCCCATGGCTATATAATTACGTCCCCCTTGGATTTTTAAAAAGTATAAATTGTACTACACTATCTTAATAGAATGCAATGTTTCATATATTAAGTGAAATAATTCACACTGTATTAACAAATAAAGAGATTTTATAATTAAAAAAAAAACAAGGGGATTATTCGAATTTAAACATGAATACAAACAAATATACACAATGGCTAGGACAGCTAGAGCTAACGGATGATCAGCGTATGCCAAAGAAAATATAAAAGCAGTAAGAGGGGCCGACCCAGGATAAGGTGGTTGGATGATGTGTTAGAAGATCTCAGAAGAATGGATGTGAGGGGTTACGTTGAGATGGCAATGGATAGGAGACTTTCGAGAAGATTGGTGTTGGGAGCCAGGGCTCACGTTGGGCTCTAGGGCTGAAGAAGAAGAAGAAGAAGAAGAAGAAGAAGAAGAAGAAGAAGAAGAAGAAGAAGAAGAAGAAGAAGAAGAAGAAGAAGAAGAAGAAGAAGAAGAAGAAGAAATATATAAAATAAAGAGGTTATGTTATTCTAACAGAAACGCTCCCTTTTTCATAATTTTGAAATTGAAAAGTAGAATATTAAATAATGAGCCTAGCTTAAAATAATATATAATTTAAAAACATAATTAAAAACATCGGAGAGAGATTGCCCCTGAGCTTTCCAGCGTGCCTATGACCAGAATCCGTTTTTTTTTTTACTTTTTATCATAAGCCTCATTTATGTAATTTTTTATGACTATGTCGGATTCTACCTAGGGAATTAACACAAATAAAAATTATTTTTTATCATTGCAAAATTTTTACATTACTACACATCTGCAAGGAATCGTATTCTCAGAGAGCATCCATAATCGAAAAAAAAGTACAAATACGAAATCTGCAATACCTCAAAATGCATTCTATGGATTTTCATGTAATGAGAATAAAATACAATTCCAATTTACATGCCAAATTTGTGGCTAAAATATTAAACATAACGTCTTAAAACACTATTTCTGTCGAAAATTGATGGCTCCATTATTCCTTTAATCCTACAAGAATTTTTATAGCTCTTTTTACATAGGCCCTACTTTAAAACAATAATCTTATATGAAACTCAATTTTTTAAGTTTTTCTGAATTTTGGATTGTAGTCTTAATTCCAACAAAGAAATGTAGGGTTTGACTGCATTTCTTAAAAAAAAAAAACATCTGCTTGAATAAGACATTCTAAACGAGACGATTCTGTAGGTTTAGCGACTGAAAAACTCTGAGGAACAAGGTGAAGAACGTTAATATAATCCAGTGCGGTATCTAGAATTTAGTCTTTGTAGCTGGGTGTCCGGGATCGGATTGGCTTCACACAAAAGAAAATACAAGTTAAGACGAATCATCATTACTATATTCAAAAATATCACAATATTATTTAATAAATAGTTACTACTATATTCACGTGCACAGCTGAGAAAAATAAAATAAAACAGCCTAAAAATTAACAGATTAACAAAAGTCGTCAACTTTATCGACCCTCTGGCGGGGGTTCGGTCCCGTTCGCCCTTCCCGCCCGTAAATACGCCCGTAATATAATTAGTAAGTACATGATCAAAATGTAATACACATCACGACTCTAATAATGTAAACAATAACTTCGTAAACAATTAATTGTTCAGCCAACAAACGTACAATCGCGTCACAACAATACAATACGAGTCGGTACAATGTGGACAACAATACATGGCAACAATCGGACAGATTCACAATAATTGTTTGTACTAAACTTCATTAGGTTGTTACTGTGTGTGTGTGTGTGTGTGTGTAACTAGCGGGTATGTCAGATATTCAGCAGTGGCAGTGGCGCGGTTTGTTGTAACCAAGGTGTTAAGTCTGTACGCGCCGCCGAAATGGGCTTAAGTCCAAGATTTCAACACGGCCGACGAGACGAACCCGGTCCAAGAATTTCACCGCGCAGTGTGCGCACAATATATCGTATACCGAGCTCCGTACGTGTTCATTAAACAGCTGATGCCCCCGTGCCAGCAGGAAACCTATTTAATCATTAATACGCTACAAACAGGAAACGCTGTGAATACGAAGTGACATCACGTTGTAAAGTCTATTATCATTAAATTAAAAAAAAAACTTTTTCATTAATTTGTATGTTTTATTTTTCGTCTACGAGTAGTACAATTACATAATGTTGTAAAATAGAAGGTACAATTACTTTTATTACGTCTCAGAGAACTAAGAAACTAGTACGCTCCCTGTGCTGCAGGACTCGCTCACTATGTTGAACGAAGTAGGCCTACTACACTCATTATTACATAAATTTAAGTACATATTAATTATTTTTTCAATTACGGGAAAAATGGAAAAATCCCGATTTCTCTACTTCTATAACAATATAACAACTGCAGAGCAGACAATCATGCAATGAACACTAAAAATTTAAAATATTCGGATTTGCATTACAATTCTTTTAGTCTGATACCCTGCTGGATTTTCACAATTTTTTCAAAGTTTTGATCACTTTTTTTTTGGCTCTGACTCCAAAAATTTTGAAATTTCAAAAACTTACCCTAAATTTAGAAGGGCAAAATTCTCTTTAATTTGATATGCCACATGAATTTTGGAGAGATTTAAAAAATTTTTCACCCACTTTTCGGGACCTGACTAGGGAAGTATTTAAGACCAGACCGAACAAGACCCCCCCCCCCCGAAGGGTGTCGAAAAGTTCAGGAATTTTGTTAGTAGACCCTATCTTAATTTCTACACTATTTTATTTTATTATTTTGTTTTTCAGCAGTGTTCGCTAATATATTAGTAACTGTTCTTTAAATATACAAAGTTTTATTAAACAGCATTAGCGTATAAGTTTGAAAAATGAGATGTAAGAAAATTAATTCAGTCAATAAGTAGCTACCTGTACCTTTTAACAATGTTTCAATAACGCGTATCTTTATTGTGTTATTACCGTTTACTTTAACGGTAGGCCTACTGACTTCAGGATGTTATCACGCGTTTTCCAGCCACTTTAAAGATAGTAGGCCTAATTTTGATTAGTGTTAACTTGTTTTTTGTTTTGTATGAAGCCGACCCGATCCCGAACCCGCCAAAGCCAAATTCTTAGATACGCCACTGGCCCTGACATCCAAAAGTTTTGAAGTTTTCAAAAATGAATTATATACAGAGTGTATTGTTGTTCGAAAGTTTTCTTTCACTGCTGGTGTCATTTGAATTTAAACTAACTACCGGGCTGTTTGGCCGTGGTCCAAGTTTTTCGATTAAACCAGACGTTTCAGCGGCACCAGTGGCTGCCATCTTCAGTGGATGTAACGAGTCAAACCTTGTGGTTCTAACGTAAGACACCCGCGTTAGGTTTGACTCGTTTCATCCACTGATGATGACAGAAAGTGGTGCTGCTGAAACGTTTGTTTTAATTGAAAACCTTGGACTTCCCTTTAATTGAAAACCTTGGACTTCCCTTTAATTGAAAACCTTGGACTTCCCTTTAATTTGGTACCGCACATGTGCTTTCCGATTTTTTCACAATTTTTACGGCTACAACTTTTTGCCTCCCCCGCACCGTATTCTAGGAAGTGAATCTAGAAAACAGTAAGACTCTGTAGAGTAAAGGTATGAAGACGGTTGAACCGTTCAAAAGTTATGAGACATGCCCTAAACAGACACGTAGACAGCCGGACAAATGCTAAACGGTCGAGTAAAAACTGAGAACTCGATTTGCTCGTTCAAAACGGCACAAATGGACGTCGTAAACACCTTGTAAAGTTTGTTCATTTTAGAGTGGATCCTGATGTAAACAAAACCAAGTGCTTTTACTTGAACCAGATCGGTTAGATGACTGGCTGCAACACTAAATCTTTCGGTAGAAATAAAGTAGTTCGCAATTGATTATCATTAATTGATTAAAAATGTATTAGTAATTTTTTTAATACCGTTGGGATAAATATTACTAAAAATAAGGTAAATGATTCTATAATTCTTTGGGTCTGATAAGTAAGTTTTAACTTTCTACTGTAAACGCCTCTGTGTTCTATCACTCTGCTTTGGTTACATCAGGCTCCACTCTAGAAGTGAACAAACTTTACAAAGTGTTACAATCTCCACAAACGTTGTAAAAATGTACTGTATATATAGAAAACGGAATGGGAAAATACCCTAGACTATTGTCAAACATGAAATAAATGATAACATCACCAGCACTTTTTATCGTTGAATAGCAGTTGTTAGTTAAGTGAGTAAAGTTTACGGAAATATTCTCAAAACCAAATATGAAGTGTGGAGTGTTGACAAAACAATAATCCAAAGGTATGGACGCTGTCGAGCATATAGTCGTTAACGACCCGTACGTTCTCCGACAATACGTTAGTGACTCAAGTAATACGGAAAAAAGATGGTGCGTAATCAAGAAACCTGCTTTAACTTACTTTTGTGGAATTGAAAGAAAGCATATGACAAGGTTCCTATAGTGCTAGTGTAAAACGTACAAACACAATCATAACTCAACAAAATTAGTTAATGCAAATAATTATTTTGTTTAATGATCCACTGTAGTTAAGAAATAATTCCTGTCGTCTTAACAAATAGTTTCCAGCAGTAGCGAAACTACGGGGGATCAGGGGAATCCATTCCTTCCCTAGAGGTATTAAAAATTTCAGTGACATTCCATAAACCCTTAACGTAGTCCTATTTCTAAGCCAGTTGCGTGTTTTTAAATAAAGTTTATAAATAATTGTATAGAAAGAATCTTAAATATCTCATTTGTCCTGAGGAAAACGGGGAGTCCAGCTTTTCGTCCCGTCCCTCCACCAGAAGCTAGTCTCATCCAACTTCAGTAGCAGCTCCTAGCGTAGTTACGCGACTGGTTTCCAGTAACGCCCTATAGAATGTCCTCAAAAAAAAAAAAAAAAAAAAAGATTTTAGCTTTATATAAGGTGTTGGTCCCATGACTTTTTTTTGATCACGAGTCACAGCAAGACTATATCGATCTACTAAACGTACCGCAAGTACCACACAAACGCCCTTAACAATTAAACAACAAAATAAAATTGAACCTGTAGATGAGGTTTCTACGCTTGGTTGCCACGTACACGTTAATAAACGGCAAAACTTCAAGGATATTCGCGAGGAATTATATATTCTTCAGTTTAAACGAGAACATCTCCTAATACGGATTCCAATGTTACCGACATTTGGTCCAGATCATTGAGAACAAAATTATCAAGTAGGCATTCCTATAATCATCCATCGCTTGGCAAAGGAGTGCTGGCCGACCCCTGAATGGTCGGTATTGTCAGGCGTTTCGCTGAATCCTTGATAACGTTTACTATTGCAATAAATGCAAGCCATGTGTAACTACGTAAGACATGCCTGACACGAGGGGCTCAACAATAAATCAATAATGGCTGCAATTATATTGTTGAAGTGTACTACACACTTTGTAATGTTAAAGTTCACGCGCTTCGCACTCTGTACCCACGTTATGCCAACAGTAAATATCCCCCCTCCCCACTCATACCCACTGATCGATTTATATCTACTCATAAATTTCTAGTTATATATGCCTGTACTAATGTAGCCTAATTATGTACAGACCACGTGTACTTAAGTCGGTACAGTTCCTTTCTTCACGCGTTTAATTATCGATGTTATTTAGATGGAGTACGAAGACGGATTTAGATGACACCTTTTTCCTGGGCATATACGAAGTATCATCATCATTATCATCTTCTTCAAGAATTGAACCAAGGATGGTTTGTTCCTGTCTCAAACAGGCAAAGAGTCTAGAGATGGTCATTCCAGCGCTTCCTGGACGTCCCACACCTCTCCGTCCCCTCGGCTTATAGTTCCATACTTGTTTGGGGATGCGGGAGTCATCCATTCGACAAAGCTGTTGCCACCAATTCAGCCGATACTGGGTGACCCTGTCGAGTATACTCATAATATTCAGTTCCTGCCGTATGTAAGTGTTTCTTCTATGATTACGGAGAGTATACCCTGCCACGTGCCTGAGAAATCTCATTTCAGCCGCTTGGATGCGACTGGCTGGCCTTTCGTTAAAGTCCAATTCTCAGACCCATAAAAAAGTGTGGGAAGGGTCATCACCTTATAGAATTTTAGGCGTGTTCCTTTACTTGCTGACTTAAGGGTTCGCCTAATGGTACCGCACATAAGATTGAACTTATGTAACTTATTCACGACGTTGTTGCTGGGTGAATCACGGCACTGTGATTGGCTGAGGGTTAAATAGGTAACCTCATGTTACCGGTCGCCTGTAGCTGTTACACGAAAAAGTTGTCGGTTAAGATCCGCCGTAACTGCTTCACAATATTCTGTCGCTTTTTGCGACCTGAAGAAGATGCCCGAGGGTGGGATTCGAACCGTTGCAACCGACCACGCCCTAACAGCCCGGTTTTGATAACATTGTTTGTGCTCTTCAAGCACAGCGATCACCACACTGATAGGGATCTTGAAGCACAGGGATCACCACACTGATAGAGAAATATTTAAAAGTATAAATTTTTATGTAATTGCGGTTTGTACAGGTTACAAAAATTCAAACGATCAAATAAATAATTAGAATTTATACGTAAAATGTGTTGTATTACAAACAAGAAGCATGAGTTGCTACCTTTCTGCCAGACCGCAGGAAGGAAACAAGATTGGGAGGGTTTGGGGCCACGATCGGGAAAAGGTCGAGAGATTCTGGTATCCCGAAATGCGCACGAACACCCTCCTTTGGACGCTGTGGAGACAAGGGTAGTAGAAACTCGTGGGAAACAAGAAGATGCTAAATAATGTTTGGTCGCTCCAACGATTTTAGCTACTCAACCTACTCGCAACTATAGTAAGCAACTTTTACACTTTTACATGTTTCATCGTCTATATTATGGAGTTATATTTAAAATCTCGGGTATGGCATGTATAAGTCTTATAACGCTTACATCAAACTAACAGTGGTGTATCTAGGATATGAGGAGGGGTCCGGTCGAGTCGCCTTCATACAAAACAACAACCAAGTTAATACTAATCAACAATACTATCTTTAAAGTGGTTGGTAATGTGTGATAACATCCTAAAATCAATCGCATTAAAGTAAACGGTAATAACACAATAAAAATACGCGCTGTTGAAACATTGTTTACAAGATACTTATTAACATTTTACATTAAAAATGTGTAACCACAGTTTCAGTAAAGAAACATTAATGTAAAGCAAGAACATCGGAAACCAAAATAACAATGTTTGAAAATGTTTTAGAGTTTTAATGTCGATTTGCCTTGCTTCTTTGGCCATTTCATCAACAACTTCTTCCGGGATAGGTGAATTGATTTTCCTATATTTCTTATTTCAAACATATAGGAAAACATATTTACAAACATAAATATAGTTTGTATATTTATTAAAGAGTTGTATTCCCGAATATGTACTATATTAACGTACACAGTTGAACGAATAATCAAACACCTTAAAAATTAAGAGATTAATAAGAACTCCTGTCAATTTTTTCGACCCTCTGGAGGGGTCCAGTCCCGCTCGTTCCCCCCTCCCCGTAAATACGCCCCTGCAAACTAATGCAGATCTACTCGTAAGCGTGGAGAAACAGAGTTGCAATTACAGAAAGTATTAATTGAATTATCGACAAATAAAAATTAAAAATTTTAAAAAGTGTTTCAAGAGTTCTGGTTGCAAAAAAAAAAACAGATGTGATGCAATTTAACCTGGATTATGAGCTGTGATAAAATAAGTTTTAATTATTTTACTTCATCGTGTTCAGTTAAAAAGTGGATTATAACTTTCTGAATAAAAGGACGAACCGACTACGTATAGTTCAGGACGGAGATTTAAGGACTTCACAACAAATATAGAATCTAATAGAGACAAGTTAGTAGCACAATACCTGGGTCCTTCTCATACACACACACACTTTATGTCTGCAGACGTCAACCTAATAATGTCACTTCTCAACCTGACTACTTCCACTGTCTTCTGTATGTCCTCACATTCTGTGATTTAGAGACTCCGCACTGATCATAGCAGTTTTTATTCGCCTGCTTCATGGCAGTTCAGGTCTATCTCTGTATTTCCACATTTTCTCGGATCATTTGTTTCGGAGGTGGCCAAACCGTTTCAGTTTGTTTTGATTCTGTGACGCCTGTGACTGCTACTCCAGATCGCCTTCTTATTTAATCGTTCCTAACCATGTTTAAACTCGTTAAATTACAACTTCTCCTCCAATACTCCGCCATCATCATCATCAATGGGTCGACATCCCTCTGTGGGCCCTGGTCTTCTTCAGAAGATTTCGCCATTCTTCTCTATTCATAGCCGCACTCCTTCTGTTTCTAATTTCAAGAGTACTGATATCCTGATTCACCCCGTCCCTCCGTCTCAGTTTTTGCCTTCTAACTTTACTTTTACCTTCTGGCTTTGCATTACATATCTGCTTAATATCTCTGCTTTCAAAAGGACGTATAATGTGTCCAGCCCATTCTAATGTTTTTAATTTAATAAAGTTGACTACCGGTGGCCATTGCAACCGTTCTTAATCTGCCCCTGTTCCTTTTAGATATACGGTATTCCACACTACTGATCCATAAACTATTATTGCCTCTACTGTGCTCCTATATATTAATTTTTTCACTCTCTAGAAAATTAATAAAGGTTCAAAATAATAGCATGTAATCTCTTTACAGTTCCCCCCCTTTCTCTAGTCTTCACAATTAGATTTGTCATTCTTCTCATTCGTCGTCACTAATTTTAATTTTACTGATTTTACTTACATTTTCCGTAAGGAAGTGAAAGTATGGTGATCGCGAAAAAATCGTTTTCGAGATAAGGTCTGATTCTAATTGTACTGCCCTCAAAGCATGAAGAAAAGTCATTTTCCGAAAAGTGTCTGTATCTTGTGTGTAGAATTTTTTCTATAGCGAACGATAACTGCCACAAATTCGAACAGAATCAAATATTTCTTTGTGTATATGCCTGAATTGTAGAGGACTCAAGGCCTATTGATTTTGGTGAAGATCGGTTAAGGGGAAGGGGTAGTTTTCCTTTAACGTTTTATGTTTTAGTAACAGTAAAGTACTTAAATTTGATAAACAAAGTATCCTGAAAAGAAGGTCATAATAATCCACTGTAGAAAAGTAGGTGAAATATCTATAAATAAATGGGTAGTTGAAGGGGGAGGGGATAACTATTTATATGTGTACTACGTTATCGGCAACAAAGAAGTAGGCCTAGTTTGTTGGTAAAATTCCTTCCCGGGCTCTTTGGCCGTGGTCCAATATTTTCTGCAAAACCAGTCGTTTCTGCAGTGGATTTTAAATCGACTGGCATCATCAGTGAAAATCGAGTGCGCTAACGTGAGGTGGTATACGTTAGTGACCACAGTACTGTGGTCAAGGCTGAAGAAAGAAGTAGTTTCTATGGTAACATTTCATTTCGTAAATTATTTTAAATATAAACCTTAGAACATGGAAGTCATGTATGTTTCTACATACCGATATTTTTTTACTATTCGCAGCAATGAGAGCTAATTTAAGTTTTCCGTTCAGGCATACACGTTTCAACAGCCACGTTCAGTGGCGTATCTAGAATTTGGCTTTGGGGGTTCCGGAGTAGGGTCGGTTTCATACAAAAGAAAAAAAACACAAGTTAAGACTAATCAACATTATTATCTTCAAAGTGGGTGAAAAAGGTGTGATAACATCCTGAAACCAGTACCATTAAAGTAAACAATAATAACACTATAAGAATACGCGTTATTAAAACACTGTTGAAAGATACGTATTGAATAAACTGAATGAGCCTGTTTGTATATTTAAAAAAGAGCAATTTTTTTTAATATGAGCTAAAGAAGTCTGAGAAAATTGCAGGTCAACATTCCCTTAAAAATAATAATAATAAATACAAAAAACAATAATAAACAACTGGAACAAAAATTTAGTAAGGACATAAAGTGGGCGCTGCATACAATTACCAACTCCGGAAACCGAAAGTCTTACAGTGTTTGTTTGATAAATTAACATTTTAATAATATTTATGCGTCAACAAACTAAATTATAAAGAAATTATAACATTATGTATCATTGCCATCATCATCATTATTATCAGCACTTGTCGGCCTACCGCTGAGCGGATGCCCCGCCCCTGTGCGCGCGCGCGTGTCTGTGCGCGTATATTTGTATGGACTAGACACAGTGAGACGTTTACACCAAAATTTAAATAAGCACAATTATGAATTCTTACACGTTACATGGTGTGTGTGTGAGTGTGTGTGTGTGTGTGTGTGTGTGTGTGTGTGTGTGTGTGTGTGTGTGTGTGTGTGTGTGTGTGTGTGTGTGTGTGTGTGTGTGTGTGTGTGTGTGTGTGTGTGCACAAACCGGATAAATAAAATTTGTTTTAATTAATAGCTCTCAAACAAACACAAATGCTAATAAAACTAATTAATTACACCGAATACGTTACTTTTCGTTCGGCAATTAACAAACACCATTGTGTCTGGGAGTTTCTTCTTTCTTTATTTCTTTTGTGTTGAAACATTTTTAAACGAGAAAATGTAAATGAGTTGACAATCAACAGCCAGGCGTTTTGTTGAAACAGAACAAACATACATTAGCGTGGTGCGTGCGACTGTTAAATTAATTCCTATGATATATATTTTTTTTTTATCTTGGCAACAAACAATTGTAGGTTGGTTGGGAATCGGAGCCATGGGGCTTATCAGCTGACAACAGCGAGTAGTACTAATTGTCATTGCCGCTGCCACTGCCTGCCTGCACTCGCTAACGAGTCTCTGTCATTACACACACACACACACACACACACTCACACGCATATGTCGTGTCGCGGCAGTAACCATGTGCATACTAATGTTTTGATATTCATCGACACTTGGCAACAGAAATGCGAATTCAAAGTAATTTGTGCTTAGAAAAAAAAACTGACATTCTTATTAAGGCGTCCTACAATCAAATCTATATATATATATATATATATATATATATATATATATATATATATATATATAACTCAAAGTCTGTGGATTTATGGGTACTGAATACAAATCCACACCGTTACACCGATTTCCACCAAATTTTGCACAAGTAATCTTTGACAGAAGGCGAAAAATACTGTCTAACTTGGAATTTAATATTTTCCCCGTTCGCACAATTTAGGCCCTTTTAATTATGCCTTTGACGCGTATAAAGATGTCAACAACACCATGGAGATCAGAATTAATTACTATAGTTAGAAGTAAATAAACAAAACCTATTTAGAAGCATCGGAACTGTACATTTATCCATCCCTGCAGTACATTTTCGATGTTTTATATTATAATATGCGATATATTACGATGTGGATAAAAGAAGTGTAGTAATTGTAAATTGTCCTGTTACTTAATGCAAAGCGAAAATACGTGTTGTTTTTATTTGTGAGGTTAGGTAACAACGGTTTTTGGTTTTTAGTTTACTGGTGAAATAAATAAAAGCCATGGTTGAGGAAAACGTAATGTTTAATGTGTTATACAATGCTTCTAACACAGTAACACTTAAAATAAAGAACTTAGCGTTTTTGATTTAACAGGCAGGGTACTTTATAAATATCTCCAAAGGCTTTATTAACGGGTACTTTTAAATCTCCAAATGCGGTTGCACCAACATAATAATTTAGTACAAGTTAAAATAGAACAAATGTTGAAAACAGCTTTGGAGGGAATTTGACTAATGAGTACAACATTGTTATACGAGCTGACAGAACGCCATATAGACATAGACAATAAAAATTATATTAAAATACTTATTAAAAGTCAAATATTTGCGTGCGAAGTCGCGGGTAACAGCTAATCTATTTATAATGAAATTCTACTTACTTTTGTCTTTTTTATTATAATAAAGTTATGCCAACTTTGTCGTCCTTAGTTGCTGAACTGCTGTCTGTCATGCTCCGAACGAGGCTTTTCAGTGGTTATCAAGTGCTAAACCACGACCTAACAACTTGATAATGGTGGAGACATTGAAAGCCCTTGTCCGGAGCATTCGAGGTAGCAGTTCAGCAATTGAGGACGACAAAGTTGGAATTACAGAGACTGCTAATTCAAATATCAAGACGGATAATAAAGGTTATGGATTTTAAACGTAAAGAATACATAACATAAAAATCATAATAAATGATGAAATAGTGGAGAGGTCAACACTTTCAAGTTCCTAGGCTCCTCTATGTACCTGAAGCGGGAGCTAAACTTAATAGGAAAGATTAGTACTTGAATAGGTTTATTATCAGGCGTACGTTAAAAAATACCACCAGACCTAATACGAAGATGACATTCTATAATATACCGTCTACCTCTACCTTTCATTATTGGACCCAACAACGGGCAACTGAATCATATAAGTTAAAGAAAAATCCAAATCACAGAAATATCAGTAGCATGGCGTCCATGTAACCGCTGTTGCCGGCGGCAACGGTACTGGAAATAAGAGAAAATAATATTATTAATTATTTCACAGAATAAATACTTTAGTTATTGAAGAATTTGAAATACGAACAATATTAGTAGGGAAACGTGAAGAAAAACGTAGCATTGCTTTCAAACTGCTCAGCACTCGCACCGTCATGTGTTGCCGGCTCAGATATCGGCAATGTTTTACTGTGTACGGTCTTTGACCTCGTAGTAGTTAGTTGTCACTGTACCAACTGTGAAGGGGGGGCAACACATTCGTCCACCCAATGTGTTGCCGCTGTATAAACCGGCAAAACGATCAGTTAGCAGCTGTGTTCGTTTTCGGAACCGATGTGCAGCAGTTACTACGTACCTATTTGTGTTTTGTTCTTTAGTCATGAGTTTCTAAATTTGTCTTTATTATTTTTAATTCGACTATTTGTGTTCTGACTTATTCTGTGTAAGTATCCCGTTGAACCGGGACCCTCTTGTTCTCCCAGCGAATGATAGAAAATGCTCTAAAAAGAACACTTGGTCCAAGAAAAATTCGAATTATTTTTTAGGTTAAGTTTTAGGCCTATCACAACCGGCGACAAGTGTTATGTACCCACGCCACGCCATTGAAATTATATTCTTCAGATCAACAGCAACCGTGGTAGTTTGAAGACTTCTAATTCTGTAGTATTTAATAAACTGTCAGCACATGAAGAACATGTGAACAATAGTGGATAAAAGTGGTTGACATCAAAACAACATTTAACACTCATTTCTTCCCAGATTTCTTTCATCTCCTCCTAATTCTACCATTTCCCAATGCTTCTTTTGAAGCTTTTTAGTATTCTGAAGAGTTAAAAATCAATAAACTCAAACGTCGTCTTGTCGTGACAGCACGGCGTGACCATAATGTGACGGATTTATTTGTTTTTAACTCTCAGGGAATACGAGAGAAAAGATTTTGAACTAATGAACCAACAAAGGTTCCTGGTGAGACCAAACTGACAATTACAAATTAATATCAGTAAGTCAGTGGCGAATCTAGAATTTGGCTTTGGGCGGGGTCCGGGGTCGGGTCGGCTTCATACAAAAGAAAAAATAACTTAAGACTAAACAATATTACTGTCTTTAAAGTGGCTGAAAAACGCGTGATAATGTCGTGAAATCAGTCCCATTAAAGTAAACGGTAATAACACAATAGAAATACGCGTTATTGAAACATTGTTAAAGGATAATCATTGACTAAATTTATTTTCCTATAACTCATATATCAAACGTATATCCTAATGCAGTGTAATAAACCTGTTTGTATATTTAAAAAATAGTTACTGCTATATTAGCGTATACAGCTGAAAAAATAAAATAAAACAGCCGAAACATTAAGAGATTAACAAAATTCGTCAACTTTTTTACCCTCGGGGGGGGGGGGGTCCGGTCCCCCCGTAAATAGTTTACAGCTCCTTGACAGGTTGTTATTTTGGACACATTGGTGTTTGACATTTACGGTGTTGTCATCGTTTACAGAAAATGAATGTAAAACCATAACCATAATTATTCCAGTTTTCAAAACAGTTTCAAACCACAGCATTTCTGCAAATAGAGCAAACTCATTTGAAATAGATTCGAATAGAGTTAGAGGAAGAGTTTGAAATTTACAGAGCCTCCAAAACTAGGGGCGATCAGCTTCTGAATGAAAAACGTTCTTTCAACTCCAACGAGCTATATGATACAGCTATACGCGTGCTAGAACAATATAATACATACGTGCGGGTACAGGAATCGTTAGTCACTCGCGAGATGCGTAGCGATGCGCTTCGTGAGATAACGCGGGTTTGGAGTCGATTAAATAACGGGATTTGTGTGACTTTTATTAATTGACGTACTCCATGTGAGTGAACAAGTTTTATCACCTGATGATGGGACTGTAAGTCTTGAAACGCGTTGTGTATAAAATAAAGAAAAAAGAAGTTGCAAGGAAGAGAACCTGGATACACAAGATAATTTTAACAATTTAATTGTACATGCAACTTGGAGACCACAACTTCTATGTATATGTGAAGATGAATCTATTATAAAACAGTTTGCTTTGCATTGTTGAATACTAACAGCTTTTCTGGTCAATAAACATGTGATCGTTTTTTAGGATACAATTTTATATTTTTTAGAATAAAGGAGGTAATTTCACTGATACGCTTAGAAACACCATGCTCCAGACAGATTTCAAACAACAGACAAAATATGACGAACAGGACAACCTGACGTCTACAGTCGGGATGAAGCTATACAAATAACTGTGACTGCAGTAGGCTACTGAGTTGTGTGTATCAAAGCGCAGAAAGTATCTTGCATTTGGGACTTAGAAAGAATGAATGAGAATAGGTGAATAACAAAAAAATAAAAACCGGAGACCACTAAACCACATAGCAAGAGGTTAACAAACAAAAAAACAGATGGACGGCGTTGTGAAGATATGAAAGTAGTGGGACAGAATGACTGGAAGCGAAAGGCGTACGTGTGGTCGAAATTGAGTTGTTATAAGCCATATTGATGAAAGAAGAAGAAGAAGAAGAAGAAGAAGAAGAAGAAGAAGAAGAAGAAGAAGAAGAAGAAGAAGAAGAAGAAGAAGAAGAAGAAGAATATTCTGTTATAAGTTCATTTGACGTTAATGCAGTGCACTAATGTCAATTATTTTTGTCTTTTATTAATTTTGTATAAGGCCCCCGTAGAGGAACAGAGGAAAAGTATGATAAAACTTGGGATTTATTGTGACAAGTAAGAAGACAATTGTGACAAGAAAAAAATAGAAAACGTAGTAGATTATAAGCAGTTTACTATGCCTGTAAGAAGTTACTCAAAATGAATATGATAGGTCGAACAAGTGCAGTCAGAAAATTGCATCCTTCACTGCCCGTTGAAACTCCTTTTTGTCACTAAAGAAATCGAGGACCTCAACAAACAGGCTGGCAACTTCAATGCATCTCACAACTGGACTACATGATCGTGCGTGTCCACCAATAAACTTAGAACTTACACGAAGTGTGTAGGTAGGGACCTTCAAACCAATGGTCATGCGCAATCTACTAAATCCAAGACGAACTTGATAAAAAAAGAGCAGGTTACAGTCGCTGCCGGATTAAGGAGGGACTAGGGGGCTAAACCTCCGGGCCCCGCTTTTCGGGGGGCCCCATGTCCGACCATTTAAAAATTCTCATTTTCGAACGAATAAATAATTTTTTCCGAGCAAACGAAATATTAAAAACCGCACTTACAAGGAGAGTACCTGAAGTGCGGATCACGTATTTAAATGAAACTTAGGGGCATGTTTAGGTGCATAAGGTTGTCGTAAAAGCCAAAGGAGCAAATTTTAACGCTCAAAATTTCCCCAGCTATAAGCTAACACAATTGTTTTATGATTATTTTTGGAGAAGGCTCGAGAAAAATATAGGTACGTCTCTTTGAAACTCAATAATTCAGATTTTAATGTGCTTAGAAATACTTACTAAACCCAAATGAAAGTAGAAAAAATAAGCTTATTTTATTCTTGTCGAGTGTCGAAATATTAATTCTACGCGAAGATATTTTTAAAATAACTGCGAAATAAAATCTGCAAAATAAACTAATAGTAAACAGTTTCAGCATCCATTTAATCAGTATAAAATAAACAAATATGTGAGTAAAATTACGGTTTAAGAACAATATTTTTATTGTTATATTTATTAAATGATAAAGTAAAGTATTGTGCAAAACGCGAAAATTTCATACATGAGGCCATGCTTTTAAATAGCCCCGGGCCCCCATAGCCTTTATCCGGCCTTGGTTATAGTAATAGTTATATTATGATTAATATATCCTATCACTTTATAACGGATTTAACTTAACTAATTAAATTAAATTAAATTAATTGTTAATTTAGGCGAAAAATATTTGACATTTAAAAATATTTATATTTGTTTGATATTTAATGTTTTATATCCTCAAATTTTCTTGTTATTTTATATTATTATTAGACTAATAATAAAAAAGCTTTTAACAAGAATATATTTTTTATTTTGTAAGTTGCAAATGTTTCGATAGTAATCCAACTCATTTGTTTGATATTATTAAATATACGGACGAAAACAGAGAGTCACTAATTTTATTTTCTAAAAACAAGAGGTAGCCGAGGCTAATCAAATATAATAATAATAATAATCTGAAAGGAAATGGGGCTATCAACATATTATGAACAAAATGTAGAAGTTAGTACGAAGCGGAGAGATATCGTTGGAGCAACGATTCCGATTCCTCACGATGAGTCAGTCACACCGATGGTGTCTAGATTACACCTCTCTTGGCTATTATGTACGTAAAGTAAATAACAGGTAAAAAAAAAACATCGCTGCTTCTGTGTTAATTACGGCCGGTAATTAGGTCTGAAATGTGCTTTTCATTCTGTAAAATAGCAGCTACAAAAGAATTGGGAAACGAAATCACCAACGCCAAAGCGACTAGTAAGTTGTACAATACTGTTTATTCGTAACTACATTCTTTGTATGTCTGTACATAAAATTGGAGACAATTATAGCTGTCTGTCTTACAAGAATGTATTAAAAACAAACAAAAATAAATAAACCGCAGTTAAGAAGCAGACATCAACAACTATTCTGGCCATAATTATATTCCAACAACGTCTAGAAGCAAGCAATATGTGACAAACAAATCAATTGAAAGGTTCGATTGCAGAAGTACTAGTACTAGTAAAACTTATAAGATTCAATAGGACAGTTTACTAAAAGAAGAGATCCACGGTAGCCTGTTATATGAAAATCTCAACTTTTTTGGAAATTTTTTTTACAGCCACGTTTTCAACACCCCTTGCTAACTTACGGTTTTCAGTAAATTACGCCTGGTCCAAATCCCATGTTGTTGGGTTAAAAAACGTATCTTTAATTACGCATAAGGCCGCCACATTCTCTTCTGTCCTTAGCTAACGTTGTCCCATCATCCATGGTTTTCTTTTGTATTTAGAATTTTTGAAACTATTTTATGCTAAATTTGTCTGGATTTTTTCACTTTTCTTGTTAGATTTTCCTGACATTGTTATTGTTATTATTCTAAGTGTCCACACAACTCAGTCGTCTTCTTTCTATAAATTCAAGTGTATCAGTCGTGGCCCTACAACCCTTGGTAAGTCTTGGCCTGCTCAAAGAGTCGATTCCATTCCTCCCTATTGCGTTCCTGGCATTCCACTTTCTTATGTTCAACTTTCCGAGATCCTCCTCTATCTGGTCTTTGAATCTACTTCGAGGTCTTCCCCTTTTTCTACTACCTATTGGTTTCTGGTAGAAAAACATGTTTCGTAGACTGTCCTTCCTCCATTCTCTCTGTATCCAACCCACCTTAACTGTAGGCCTATATTTTGGTTATCTTGACAATGTCCGGCTCTGTGTAAAGATGGTATAGTTCATAATTATAGCGCCTGGACCACATTCCATTTTCTTGTTCTTAGAATCCGTCTTTCACAGCAACATAGAAGTCTCTCGCTATTTTTTGTCATTGTCCAGGTTTCTGAAGCATATGTCAGCACTGGCCTGGTAAGTGTTTTGTAGATTTTCCATTTCGTGCTTCTTGAGATGAAGATAGATGTCAGGTCCTTTTTTAATCCATAATATGTTTTATTTTGCGAGATATGAATTAAAGTGTATATTGTATCTTTTAATCTCTTCTAAATGTGATGTTTTTTATTTTCTCTTTCTAAATAACTACACTAAACACACTTAGGTTGTTTTCTCTCAACAACAACCAAATATTAGAATACGTTTGTACATTGGCCTAAGTGCCTTCTTCCTTTGTTTTGTGAATTGATGAATTGCATACAGCAACTTCTCAAACTTTTACGCAAAATATTTCTTGTCTGAGTTTCATTTTGATCATCCAATTGTTACGGTATATAGACATAAATTGTGAAACCATTATTAAAATTTGTGAGTTGAATATTAACTACGTAAGTTCGTTATATTAAAACTTGCAACATCAACACTCTATTATTTGATGTTATTATTAACATCAATACCTAATGTTATTTGTAAGACAACCTGATAAACATATCTTATCAAGTCAGCAATGCGTAAAACAATATTAGCTAGTTTTTTCCTGAAAACTATATTTGTTCCACCTCTCATCATTGTGGTTAACGAATCAATAAAACAGATAACAATTATTTTTGCACAAATTATCAAGTTTTACGCGTCAGTGAACAATAGTTGTTAATTTTTTCTCATGAACGATAAAAAAAAAGATTAGAACTTTATACTCGGTACAGAATTATACTGCACTTATAATTACAAAAAAAAAAAACTGATATTCACAAGGAGAAACACTGCGTCCGTAAATTATGTTGTAAATTTAATAGATTAATCGATTTTACGCCGTCACCTGCATCATTACGGTTTTTATTTTTAGTTTATAAGTAAATTATGAAACGTCATCAACGAAAAACAATAATATAATGTGAATTTTTGTTTGATTAATTTGCCATTTTTAAAATATATGCAGTATTTTTTTTTATTTCTGTTTTTTTTTTTACTTTTTGCAGCAATCGTGCAACTGACATTGAACCTCAGGTCCAACGTATAATGTCATTAAAAAGTTACACAGGCCTATGTATGAACGTGTGTGCAGCGTGCATATGTAGGTTTATTTGTCTATGCTGAGAGTTGCTAACACCCTTTCTACGGCAAGGGCTATTACGGTTGGTGTCCCTCAGGGAAGCGTCTTGGGCCTCCTGCTTTTGTCTGTGTACGTCAATGACGTGCCCAAGTTGCCTGGCACCAGGTTGGCCATGTTCGCTGACGACACGGCGGTGTATGCCGTCGATCGTCGAGCTGAAACAGCAGTTATCTGACTCCAGGAACAATTGGACGAATACGTTGAGTGGGCAGAGAGATGGAGGGTTGCCATCAACGCGGCCAAGACCACAGCCGTAGTCTTCTCCAGACGCTTAAGGCTCCCTGACAAATTTTACGTAGGTGATACTCTTTTGCCCTGGTCTCGAGAGGTCAAGTACCTCGGGGTCCATCTCGACCGTCGTCTCACCTGGCGGACACACTCTGCACAAGTAGCCCGTAAAACCGCCCATCGTCTGTATCAACTCCGTCCCGTGTTATGCAGCAACGCCATGACCCGCCGCCTAGGGAAACTTATCGTCTTCACCTATGTGGTGCCGATGGTTACCTACGCGATCCCCGTGTGGGGCTACTTGGCCAAGATCCATAAGCGGAAGCTTCAGTCTCTCCTTGACCGAGGATTGCGCTGGGCGTGTAAAGCCCACTGTCTGACATCCAACAAAACCATCCGTGACTCCCTGCGTGTCCGTTCCCTGGACGCCACTATACGGACACTGTCCCGCAAATTTTATCGCCGCGCCGCCCGGTTCCAGGGCAACCACCTCATTAGCGCCCTCGGTCGCTACCAATCTGTGCCAGGGGAATCTTGGACCTGGCCTCGGTGTACTCTCGCCCTCAATTAATTAATTAATTAATTGAAAACCCACGGCCGGTAGCAGGCCACACCCTAAATCCAGTCCCTGCGGCAGGAGCTCTATCTGAAGCTCGGAACGCAGTACACGGGCATGCCCTTCGTCTCGCACAGCCCTCTGGTCTCTGTCTATGCGCAGGCGCGTGTGGCCCCATAATTGGTACAACAAAAATTAATATTAAATTAATTTACTTCAAATTTATCTTTATTTTGTACGTATCTCTTCAATATTTCTTGCAGGTTTTCTGTAATAGGAATAGTTCTTCAAATATTAAACACGTCTGCAAGTAAAATATATTATTATATTTTCACCTGACATACATTTATATAAAAGTATTATATAAACGTAGACCCGGAAATGCTTTGTTTCCGAGTTATCGCCAGGTAAAAATTTAATCCATGTTCCTGTCCCGAAGAAGTAAAAGTGTAATACGACAATGCCTGGAAGATAAAGTATAAAGCAAAATTAGTAGCCCGTATGCTGTATAACCTGAGATATTAAAAGAAAATTATTCCAGATCTCCAATTCCAGAACTTTTCAATAACGTTACTGAAAAATATAAAAAATTTGAGTTCTAAAACACAACTTTTTATGTTTGGCGTACAATAACTTTGTAAAATTGGTAGTAAACAGTAAAAACCTTTGTATCACATTTGTAGAGAATTTTATTCTGAAAAAATTATTTGAATAGTGTCAATTAACATCAAACATAAAGTTGAAAAATGCGACTGAATTAAACAATGTTAAGTGTCTAAATCGAACACAAAATATCAGCTATTTTATTTACGAAACGACTAAAGTTATAGCACATTTTTGCTTAAATTTTAGTTTTTTTTTTGTTAGTTGACTGAAATATCTGGTTTGTAACAATTGGAAATATTTTTGCCGTGTACTCTGAGATATTTTAATATGAAAGGTCCAATTATCTGGTTGTCTGTTAAATCACAACACACATTCACTCAAAGAACTATGCTGAAAATTTGAAACTACAGTAGCATCATCTTCCTATCTTCAACTTAATCTGTCTTCACTTTATCTACAGTCTTCAAGTAGATACAGTCTTCACTTTAATCTGTGTCTGTAGGAATTTAATTTTGATTTTACTGTTTTTTTTTTAAGTTAAATTAAGTTGTGTTTACACCAACTAACATTCTATTTCAGTTGTCTTTTAAAAATGCTTCAGTTAGCGCTACTCATTTATGCCAGTTATTCTGATATGGATTAAGTGTATAGATTTTTCAGTCTTCGGTTGCAGAATAACAACACATATAGCTAGACATAACAACACAATTCTATACCATAAGGTAATTTGTAGGGACTTTGACAACTTGCGTGGAAAAGGTATTCTTCCTTGCTTTCATCTGAACGATAACTTGAACAAGAAGATAAATTTGAAAATATCCTTCAACCAGTATAACGCAGACCCAGTAGAAATTTGAAAAGGAATTCTAGACAACTTCACAAAAACTAGATAATGGCTAACACTAGATTTCCACTCCGATGTTGTGGTAGCCAATCCCTTCGGCGGAGTGGATCGGTAAGCAAACGAGAGATGGGGGTTCTGTCAGGGCAGGCTGGGGTTATCCTGGGTCCTGGCCTGGCAGCAGGGTGGAGGCGGAGGAGCCTACAGTAGGCCAACGGCTGCACACATGGGCTAAGATAGTCTACTGCGATCGGGCGGAGAGAACTCGTCAGTTGAGGTGAAAGCAACTTTACTGGGTCTACGTTCTACTCCTTGAAGGATATTATCAAATTTATGTTCTTGTTTAAGTTATCGTTCAGATGAAAGCAAGGAAGAATACCTTTTCACGCAAGTTGTCAAAGTCCCTTAGGAGTCTAGAATTGTGTTGTTATCGTCTAGCCTATATGTTGTAATAGGGGAAGAGCAGCCCGAAATAAAAGTTCCTGGTTCTCCAGGTTGTGGGTTTTACAGCAGGCCAGTAACCTGTTTAAGTAAAAATATATGTACTTACAGAACTCAAACGGGCCTCGGAAATCGGATGGGAAATACGGCAAAACGACCTAAGGTTGTTCTCTCTTGCATCGGAGAAGGAACGAGGATATTAAACGCGATTTAAACATTGTATCGTTGCACCTGAAGATTGAAGACTACAGAAGGAGATGGTGTGAACACTTGAATCGCATGTCTCGTATCCGTCTACCTGTGGCTGCCTTGGGTTATCATCCTACAGGGAAGACAGATGTCGGTAGACCGAGGAGGAGATAGGTTCCGGAACAGGTCTAAGCCCTAGTCCTTGGAGTGGTGGTGATGACTAAATTTTCATTATTTTTATCTAACTTAATATGAAGCGAGTTCGGCACCTTTGATTAGAACATTCTGATGTACAGAGAACTTCGGCGAATGCATTAATGCGAACCACTTCATACGTTTACAATTAGGCCTACTGGTCACGGATGAAGCAACTAGGCCTATTACCTGGAACGGATTGGTATCAACTGGAAATTCTCACTGACGCTGCACTGGATTGAAATTTTCAGCACAGATTTTCAGTACTACTCATATAATACATGAGTAGGGTTGCCAGACGTTAGGCTTTAGGCGGACAAGTTTGGCTTTTTACAATTTAGTCCGGCTAAAAGTAAGAGTGTCCGGCCTGTCCGGATTTTGTTAGGCGTTTTGTCTGACAGATTTGCACCTAGTATTATGATAAAAGTATAGCACATGTTTTATGGCCAAAAAAGGTACTAGATCTGACAAAAAATATATTTCCTAGATTTTACTTCCATGTTCCGTAAGGAAATGGAAGTATGGTGATCGCGATAAAAATCATGTTCGAGATAAGGGCTGATTCTGACTGTACTACCCTCAAAACATGAAGAAAAGTCATTTTCCTAAAATTGTGTGTGTGTTGTGCGTGCGCGCGCGCTCATGTGTGTGTGTGTGTGTGTGTGTAGAATTTGTTTATGCCGAACGATAACTGCCCCAAATTCAAAGAGAATCAAATAATTTTTTGCGTATGTGCCCGAGTTGTAGAGGACTCAAGGCCTATTTGATTTGGTGAAGATCGGTTAAGAGGAAGGGGTAGTTTACCTGAAACGTTTAATGTTTTAACAAGAGTAAAGCACTTAATTATTAAAGCACTTAAGGATAAATAAAGTATCCTTAAGTAAGGTCATAATAATCCATCGTAGAAAGGTAGATGAAATATCTATAAATTAAAAGGGTAATTGAAGAGGGAGGGGTCATTTTTTGCATTGATGTTATAAATTTATTCGACCGAAAACTTCAAAATTTAAATAAAATATTAACAATTGATATCGTTCCATTGTTACTATCTCACCACGGATACGTAAACAAAATAATTTTTCGTTTTCAGAAATTCACAGATGACGAACGCTGGACGGTATTCGCTTTCTTTTGCGTTTTTTAAATTAAAGATAATTTAATCAAATTAATTCTTAATTTTTAAAATATTAACAACTAGATACAATTCGTATTTTGATTATCTTTCTCAGCGTATTCACCAAAAGCATGTTGATATATTTGGTTTCGTTTTGAGCGCACATATTAAAAATAATTTTATAATTACTTAGAACATGGAAGTCATGTATGGTTCTCGATACCAATTTTCTATTTCCTTCTCTTTCAGTATGTTTAGGCCTTTTATGATATTACTGTTAATCTCTGTATCGTCAGTATCGTCATCAAAGCGGCCGCTCTCTTTATGCTAACTGGTATCGTCAAATCAAAGAGACAGCCTACATGTAGACTACTCGTGAATAATGAGCCTAGCAGTGTCAACATCAGCCATTGTTTCGATTTCTAAGAAAACAAAAACATCTTGTTGCGCTACGCCAGCGTTGTATTTGTGGTCTCTGTTTGTTTGATTTAGTTGTTAGTAGGGCTATATATACGCAGGCACCTAATATCGAACGAACATAATAAACGCTGCTTTTTAATGTAAAAAATTCCTGCCTGCATTTTCGGGTAAAATGTCCGGCTAAACTAACAGTTGTGTTCGGCTTTCCTGATCTGGCAACACAACAAAGGTAGGCTGCCTACAATTTTATAAAATAAAATTTCCCGCTTCTAAGAAATAAAATTAAAAAAAATGTTTTATAATATTTTAAACGTTTATTAAAAACAAAACATCTTCTATTCTGAATCTGATTCATTTTCTGCCACGTCATTAATTCATTAATTAAAGTCAAATTTATCAAAAAATCTGTTTGTTTTTCAGTGACGTTATTCAAATCATTTTTTTCATATTAACATTCTCTACAAATCTAATACAAAATTTTTATTCTGTGTGTGTCTGTGTGGGAGCTACGGTATACGAATATGTAGAAAATAATTGAATCTATATTTATAAATATTTTTTTGTCTTTACACGTTACATTAAAACAGCTGACTTTGACAAACTAAAAAATAAAGTCATATTAATGTATGAAGCCGTCTTATGTGAAATTTCCTTTTAACCCCCCCCCCCCCACCCACCGACACCAACATTGCAGGTCCTGAGAGCTGTCAGTTAGACAAGAGGTTATGACACATTGACCCTTTAGAAGTAGTAGGCCCTATTGTTTTAAATTTAAATTTTGTGAATCGGAAGAAAACGATAAAATTTTCCAAATATACAGAATGGATAAAACTTAAAACTTTTAACCACACATGAAACGTACAAGACAATTTGGAAGATGATTCCAAACGATAGATTATCTAGTTAATGTTACCGTAGCATATAGATTTAAATAACATTAAAATTTCCGGCATTACGATAACTAAAAAGTAGTTCAGTTTCGTCATATGACAAACTGCATCGGATTAACTAAATATGTGTAAATGTAATTGTATTAATATATTAATCTGGCAACAAGAACTGCCACCTGTAACAATGCACGAGCTTGTTAATAAATATTTGTTTATAATTAAAACCATATAGATGTCAAACTAAATGACATTAATATTATTCTATACCGCTGTCCTATCATTCTGTATGTAGCTAATAATTGTACGGTATTTAAGTTAATACAATTACAATTATTTAAACTAATATTAGTGAAAATTAAAAACATATGCAAGGATGTAGATTTAGGGTTTTATTCATCCGTGAAATAATTTGCTTGCTTATGCTTTCTAAATTTCGTTGTTAAAACCACCAACAGCTGACAGATGACGTGTGAAACGATCGAAATCACGTCAGTTGAAAAAACGTGGACTTTCCAGCCCACAGCACATTACGGATACACACAAAAAACAACGCTTCTCTACGGATGTGCAAAAAGATAGGTTCAAGTCTCAGATAACACTGGGTGTGAAACGGCAGAGCACTCGTTAAAAATAATTCACATCAGCTTATTATTTGTTGAAGTGTAGAGAGATAATTTATAATTCTATATACAGGCAGCGAGATGAAAATTTTCCATCGCCGAGATATTAAAAAGAGATCGCCGTTACAGCTGTTGGAATGAACGTCATCGGGTAAATAAAATCCTGAAATTGCATCGTTCCAATTATAATAAGTACAATATTTCTAATTTTGTCGCTTTCCGCCTCGATTGGGATTGTGACAGACGTAGTAAAAGAACAAACAAAAATAGGTCTATACAGTGTAGGATCTATAGAATTACATAATTAAAATGACATTTTATTTTTCATAAAATTATGTTTACAATAAGCTAGTTGGCCAACCTGCTGATCGATCGTGGACAATAATTTATTGGAATTGAATAAAGAACGCTTTAAAAATTACTTGTCAATTATATTTTGAAACAAAAATGAAATCAAAGTAGGTTCTGTATTCAAACATGCTGTTAAGCAGTGGCGGATCGATCCTCCCCCTAGGCTATTAAAATTTTTATCGAAATTCATAATCACTTAACGCAGGCCTATTTTTAAGCCACCTGCGTTTGTTAAAATAAGGCTTTTAAATAATTAATTATAGAAATAAAAGTAATTGAAATATCTGTAAATTAATAAAATATTAAGTTACAGTTTTCTTAATAATGACGATCACTTAACAATTATAACGTTAGGTAAATAACGCACGTAAGTAATATAGGCTACTTAATGTCGGTCTACTTAAAAGCTTTGAGACGCAAAGAATTTATAAAATTATGTTGAAAGAATCCTGAATTTCTTATTTTTCCTGAGGAAAAGTGGGAGCCTAACCTTCAATCTTGTGTGTGTGTGTGTGTGTGTGTGTGTGTGTGTGTGTGTGTGTGTGTGTGTGTGTGTGTGTGTGTGTGTGTGTGTGTGTGTGTGTGTGTGTGTGTGTGTGTGTGTGTGTGTGTGTGTGTGTGTGTGTGTGTGTGTGTGTGTGTGTGTGTGTGTGTGTGTGTGTGTGTGTGTGTGTGTGTGTTATGGATACTTCTTCAAATACTTCTGCAGGTAAAATTTATTATTGTATTTTCACCAGACGTACTTTTCACTGATTATATCAGTATGCCAGTATAATCAGATATAAACTATAAACGAGTATTTATAAATTATAAAAATTTATCAATTCATTTAGGCCTACAAGCCACTGACGATACTGATATAAGCAGTGAAACGTACGGTCAGGTGAAAATACAATAACAAATTTCACTTGGAGAAGTATTTAACATTTGAAGAAGTATTCATAACACAGAAAACCTGCAGGAAATATTGAAGAGTTGCGTACAAAATAAAGATATGTAGGTCTACTTTTATATACGTTTTGCCTACAATGTAACCTATGTGTGAAACCTGGTCAAAATATGCATTTACACATAAATCCTAAAGGTAATATGAGTCAATTTATCTTTCAATAATACGTATTGAAATGTTTACACAGCAACACAAACGTGTTTCAAAAATCTAGCCTATTTAATTACGAATTTATTGGATACGAGGCCAATTTGTTTTACAATATGCTTAGAGAACTCTTTACAGATTTTATTAACTTAGCCTGGGCCTAGGCCTATATCTTGAACTCGTCAGCACTAAGTTGCCGCATACAGGCTACACATAAAATATTAATGTAGGCTACGTATTATAGTTAAGAGCGAGGACTGTTTCTTTCGTCATGTCAACAGTTGGCCGACGCGACATTTTCACGATTCGAGCAAGACAAAACGTTTTTGGCTACGTAATTTAGAATTTGGCTGTTGCCAGTGTCGCATACCGTTGGACTAATTCCATGTAATGTACACGATCCCGAGATCCCGCACGTAACGCCCAATGAATCTACGACGGTCGGTAGAAAAGTTCGCGGAACGACATCTATAGCTTAGCTGTAGAACCAAAATTTTTCAGGTATAATGAGATAAATACTTCGTGTAAACATCTGTTAATTTCCAAAACTATCTGTCAGTTGTATCATTGTTGAACAGTTATTCAAAATTTACGTGTCACGCCAGTTTTGAAAAATGAATGAAATCAAGAATTCATTGTTAAAAATCTGTACCCCCGATGGAAAGTCACAACGAAATGGGTTAGAAAAAGGTTGCACCTTCAAAAACAATGGTTTGTAAGTGGACATTAGAGTTTAATCGTGGTCGTACGAGTAGGCCTACTGAATGTGATCCCCGTAGTGGACGACCAAAAAATGCAACAATTCCAAATGCGGCGCCCAAATTGCACAAAGTTTTTCATAGAAAGTTCTTGAATTAAAATTCGATACAACGCTCACCTAAGGCGCCTATTGATCTCAGAAATGTCATCCACTCTCAGTCGCCGATCTTGCAATAGGCCCTACTGCCTGTGTAATTTTTTTGAATGATATCTGGAGTTGTTTGGACTTTTTAGGCGTCCATTGCAGCGATTATCTTCAGTGCTTATATGACCACAATTAAACTCAAATTCCTAGTTACAAGCATTGCTTTTGAAAGCGCAGCATCTCTTAACACATTTCGTTCTGATTTTCCATTGGCGGTAGACGTCTTTTAACGAACAATTAAATCAAGCACGATGTTTGATTTTGTCCATTTTTTAAAACATGCGTGACAGGTAAATTTCGAACAGCTGATAAACAGTGATTAGATCGACAGATAGATTTGGAAAGTAACAAGTGTTTACACCAAAAATATCGCAAAATATACGAAAAATGTTAGTTCTACCGTGAGGCTATAGATGTCGCTCCGCGAACATTTCAACTGTCCCTCGTACTACAGTCGAGCCTATTTTGCCTATTTTGCAAAATGTGAAGCACGTTCGGCTTTACCTGACTGGTCATAATACAGGAAGCAAGAACGCTGGAACAGTCCAGGTCAACGTTAGGTTTTTTCTTTTTTTTTATTAGCGGGGGTCCTACAGTCTATGGCGCATCCCGCATTTCGATCGCCATTTCTCCCTATCTTTCCACTCATCATCTTCAATAGCTCGATCTCTCATGCTTTTCCTAATTCCTGTTCTCCATTGTGTTGTCAGTCTTCCTTTTCTTCTCCTGTTTGTGGTGTGTAAGTCAATGCTTTCTTTGGCCATACGTGACCATACCATAGCAACTGTCTGGATTCTATTCTTTCTGCCGTTGTAAATACGCGGTTTGTTTTCATTCATATATCTTCGTTTCGTTGCATTCTAGAAATATTAAACGCTCTTCGTAAGAAGTCCATTTCCACAGTTTCTATCATCTTTTTCTCTTTATCCGAAAGTTGCTAGCATTCGCAGCCATAAGTTAAAATGGGCTCCACAATTGTTGTGTAGATTGTCAGTTTAGTTTGAAGTTTCATTTTGTTCGACCAAAGTAACGAGTTTAGCAAACGAATAGCCTTATTTCCCTGCCGTATCCTATTTTTGATGTCATTTTTTGTTGTCCATCTTCTGAAACAATGCTTCCCAAATATTTGAATCCGCTACACTTTCCGATTCTAAGGATTTGCAGATCTGGGTCTTCTTCTTGCATGTCTATTTTCAGATAATCTCTGTTGGTAGTATTTAGTAGTCTTTAGGTATTTTTATATTCTTTTATCTGGTTACATAAAAAAACGTCAAATGTTCAAACAAAATGATCGTAAAAGCGTTAAATGTAGCAAAGAAGAGTTGTATTCGTACAGAAGAAAGTAAGACTTCTTACAGGATCGAACGAGCACGGTCACATGTGAAGAATAAAGGAACGATCTCAAGTAATATGGATTAGAGAGCCTGACGTGAAGAGAGACAACACTAAGACTTTCACAGAAGGTGGAAGACTGGTACTCGACAAAGCTGACGAAATAAACGTAAAATAAGTTGAAGGTAGGACACAAGGTTCCGCAAAATAACAGATAGTGCAACTGTCAGTTCCGGGCTGTTGTTGATCCGTGGTCCTCTTCTTATAAAACCATACGTTTCGACCGCAGCTCCGGCAGTCATCTTTAATGGGTGTTTTATAAGAAGAGGACCACGGATCAACAGAGCGGAAAATAATTTTACTGAAGTTGTCTTCGACCGTGACAGTTTTAATGTTATGCTAATTCCAAGTTGAGAACGATCAACTGAAAGAAATCTGAAAGATTACAGAATCCTTTATTTAGCTTCTTATATAAATAAATAGATTTAAAATTTATAATTAATTTACCTCAAGATGGTTTTTTCCCTTATTTGGGACATGTTTTGGGAAACATATTGTTCCCATTTTAAGAAAAATTAAGAAGGCTGAGGATGGGAACTATATGTTTCCCAAAACATGTCCCAAATAAGGGAAAAAAACAACTTGAGGTAAATTAATTATAAATTTTAAATGTATTATATATGTATCAAGAAATAGACTGTAGCAAAATGTGTTTGAATATAAACAAATGAAACAAACTTGAAACAAAATTTGCAGCTGCATGTAGGAAAACGCGTAAAAGATAAATATTAGAACATTTTACAAATTAGGGCTATTACTTTTTTTCGGCCGACAATCATGTTTCATTGATATTATTATTAACGTCAAACGTTTCGTCCATTCTGTGGTGTGGCATCCTCAATGGTAAAGCCGAAACGTCTGAGGTCCTATCTGAATGGGCTCGGCTTTATCACTGAGGATGCCACACCACGGCATGGCCGAAATGTTTGGCGTTAATAATAATATCAATGAAAAGAGGTTGTCACGGGAAACGTATTACTGAAAATTCAGACCAAACAAGTTTAGTCAGAACAATTAAATTAAGTAACAACTGATTAAGTAAGTAAACGTTAAAACAATCGATAGGCCTAATTTAATTTGAATTAAATCGATTATTCGTTATTTTATATTAAAATCGAAACGAATTCGATTATTCGTTAGTTCAAATGAAATTTATGGAACACGGTATGTAGGCCTACTCAGGAACAAAATCCGTATATTTTGGTGTAAACTCTCCGGATAACTTATCTTCATTTTAGAGTTACATTATTGGCCTGAACATCGGAATGTTTTTACATCTGTGCTGTAAATTCAGTTCGTTTTAATAAGTATCAGTGGCTCTTACTCAGTTACACTGATTGTTCTGATTTTTTCTCTCTGCGGTAAGTAGGCCTATAATCGACACTGAGATCCGAAGCCTAAGGCCCTAGACCTTGATATATACGACGAAACCCCACCTGCCGATTGAGTCAAATTGAAAATAATCGCATCGTTATAATTTATTACAGTAAGTATAGCCTACATAGGTTTGATTGGTATTCTTAATAATGAGATTTATTGTCTGTCTGCAGATCTACAAGGCCGTGGTGGATACCTACTTCACCTTGACATGCCGGTAGCAGCCACCGAGTTTTGTCTCCGATCTCTGAATAATGCCGATTTATACAAACGAACGAATCAATCATCCTTTCTGTGTTGTCACGGATACAGAAAGGCCCCATTGTTTCTGGAGCAAAAACAAATAAAAAACGTTATCGATGTATGTTAATGCAGCATTCAAATAACGGAAAGCTAGGCCGTACATTATTTAACACGATCTGTACCAATTTTAAATGTTCATTACTACATTTCAATCTTATATTTATAAATGAACTCAGGCCATATATTATTTTTTCTAAATCCGGCTACCGGCCCTCATAACCCTCTAAAATCGAACAACAGTCTCCCAGCCCCCGCGACCCACTTCCACATTCTTTATAACAATGAAATAAAACAGTGTTTTCACTTACTACCACCCGATGTGAAAACAAATACACATCAACTTCCCCTGCTCAATAAGCCTACATTCAGAGAAGCTCTTTAGCAGCTGCAGGATCTTAAAGACTACCCCCCCCTGCGAAAATCAAACAACAGCTTTGTCAATCAACTCGTCACATTGTGTATAACATCAATGGAATTTAAAACAATACAATGTTTTGTATCCTCTGTCAATATGGGTGTAAATTCACCTAGTTAATTTGTAATTATAATCCTCAAAGTGCAATTAAATAATATCGGCGATCTTAAATTATTATTTAATGTTATTTATCACAAGATACAGGCCTAATTGAACATAAGACTCGAAAAAATTAAAACTCCTGGTTTTTCTTTTCATTATTATCATACTTATTTATTTACTTGTTTGAAATCGAAATTGGTATTTACGAAACGAATGGTGATCTCTAGAAAATGCTGATACACACAAGCAATGTAACCACAAAATATGTATGAATTTGAATCTAACTGATTGACTTTTACTATCACAGAAACAATATAAATGCCACGTTTTGCCCACCCAACCAAACAGCAGACGGCTTCAGGCTAATTATAAACTTATACATGTAAAGAAATAAATTATAATACTCTATCAACGAGTCAACAAAATAATAAGAACAAAAGTTCCCGTAATAAATAATCAAAATATTAAATAATACGAATGAATACTTTACTATGAAAAAACCCACAACACTGACAAAACAAAAGCATAATACACACGAACAGTTGCAGACCAACAAGGTCAACAAAACAGTGAGACATTTTAAACTTTATTAATGTTTATAACTGCGGCATTATTTTTTGATTCCATATTATGTGAGCTTTTTCTGTTAGGTTATTATTTTGTTGGCTCTTCATCACACGTTGAATTGTTATTTCTTTACAAGTATTAGGCCTAGTTTATAAGTGGAAGACGGCTGCTGTTTGGTTCGCCGAAATGTTGCATTCATATTTCTTTCTGTGATGGCGAAAATCCGTCAGATTCAAATTAAAACAAATGTCTACAATCCATCGCAGGCATCTTTTAAAGAAGTTGACAACAAATGTTTATATGTACAACGAAACAACGATTTGGAAACACCGACGAGCTTATTAAGACAGGCACAAAACAAAGGCACGGTATGAAAAAGAGTGATATGACAACTGTTGACGGTAATTTATCTAAGTGATAATCCAGACATGCAAAGTTCTGTCGGTCATTGAATAACATACGAGGAACCAGATAGGCTCAATATCGAAAGATTAGTTACATATTAAAATTGTTACCTAAAATTTAGTATAAAACACAAAACACATATAACTTTTATACTTTTATTTTGTGCTCGTGTAATCATAAATAGTGCAAATGTATTATTAACACTCGGACACGTCCTGGACAAAAAAAAATCCAAGACTACATACGGTCTGGTATTCGTATGTGGGTATATATATTATTATTTTATATATTATTACACACATGGATAGGCCTATATTATTTTCGTAATGTGTTCTCAGAAAGAAATTCGTTGCATTGTACAAAGCAGATCACCTTGTTATGAACAAAATCCGTGTTTCCTTTTTATTAAGAACATTTTTTAACTCATACTTAATGATTTTACTTTGTCTTCAGAACATATAAATGTTGTTGTAGTTTCTTATCACTTACGTCTCAATTCCTTCCCATATCTGTTTCCTATTAATATCGCAGGCGTCAGTTTAGTAGTGTTGACAACAGACGTATCCATCATGTTGTCTCTAATGTACGCTAGTGACGTCTTAGAAGTTTATCTTCCTCTTTCAAATGCCGAACGCAACGAAATTACTACTTCTTTCAGTCCCGTACTGCCTGTCTGTATGACTGTCTCTTGTAATTGCTTCCTATCTTTTGACACTGTATGAATCCACATTGAAAGACGTGGTTCTTTGTACTCTTACTGCCCATGTTTCAGTAAGTAACAAACGTTCAGCAACCGACAATAAAAATAAATTACAAACAGAAATTATACTGTTGCGCACCACTACAGACAAAATTCCGGATTAGCGTTTTCAAGCTTCACAGCTCGTTATCCGATCGGAAATATAGCCTACCTATATTTCGTACGTTTCCGATATGACGTATTTTTTCGATCTGATGACGAGCTGTGAAGCTTGATAGCACTAATCGGGTACTTTTTTCAACACAGTGGTGTGGGACAGTGTAACTTCTGTTCCTGATATAACCACTGACACAACTTTATTAATTAAAAATAAATTAAACAGGAAGGAGTTTAAAAAACGAAACTAGAAAGATTGAGGATAAGCAATTCGCAGAATCGCTTTCCTTCATTCACTTTCTTTCATTTCTTTTTATCTTATTAAGTAAGTGCGGGGCCTTCAAAACCGCGGGCTCCTGTGTGACCCGTCGGACACCCTTAATTAGGCCTAAGGGCGGTTCTGAACATACAGTGGTGTAGGATATTTACTAACGTTTCCTTTTGCACAGATTTCTCCCTTTTTTATTTTTCGATTTGTTCTGTGCCAGTCTCTTTGCGTTACCCTTTATTGTCTCTTTTCTTACCAATATTCTTGTGGTTATTTTATCGCATATTTGTGGAGGTCTTCCACTTTTATTTTCTCAGTTGTTACTTCCTTAAATCTGCTTTGCCGGCCTTGTCTAGTCCATACGATAGGCTATAGGTGGTTCCACCAGTTCAGTGGAAGTCTTCCTTTAATAAATTCAAGAACAGATTGCGTTTCCAAATCTCTTTTAATTACTACATTTCTCGTTCTCTCTCTTTCTACCTCTTATAATTATCCGTAGGCACTTCATCAGCCTATATTTTGCTTTTCAGTTCTTCACTCGATATCAGTGATTCACATCCAAAAGTTTGTTTTTCATTATAACAACAGAAACGGTGAATAGCTTCTTTCAATTAATGTTAGTGTGTGTGTATGTGTTCGTGTTACGTAGGCCTACATAACAAACGTGGCACCACGTATCATAATAGATCTGATAGCTACGTCAAATGATACGTTATGATAAATCAGAGGCCTATAGGCCTATTTAGTCCTGATCTTATATAATTAAATCCACTGTTACAAAGAAGTATAGCCTACAAGTAGGCCTCTATTACAGATCATTTCAAGCAGAAAACATATGACATAACTGAAACAAGTAACCTGTAGACAATTAGGCCTACACAACCATTAACATTTAAACAATAATAGACTTATACTATTATTTAATTTTAAATAGTAATTTCATTTACGCTCTGTTGGCATTATCGTAGTTAATCATTTCATAAGACGACAACAGTCTGTTTTCATTACGGCATCGAGCGTTTAATTTTATGCGCAACACAGCGGACTTTGAGAAAACAGGTCAATTAACAGATGTAACTTCTGTGCAATCTGTTCGCGGGCATTGGAAGCACGGCGCACAGTTTCTGAAACGCGTCAATTGCTTCCGTATGCACTCATCACGTACGTAGCCTACATACTACTGTTATTTTGCTGTACCGTAAATAAAATTCTCTGCACATGCCGATCAAATACTTCGTTGCTTAATCAATCAGCGACCATACGTGCATCACCTTCTCAGAATTTAAACTATTTTTTTGTTGTAAAAATTAAAAACAAAAAACTTCGACGTTGTTTCGTACCGTTGTTGAATAATTTTACAACTGTGTAAAATAAAATAGTTTCAAGATGAAATGCATAGTAAAATGCATGGTATGGTAATATTTTTAGTTTATTCTCAAAAAAAAAATTAATAGTTTTTGTTATAGTTATAGCATTCACAATAGGATTGTTAAAAATAAGCCGACAATATTCTATTTTAGTCACATTCGGTCCAAAGAGAATAGGATTATAATTCCATAGAGATTTGTTGTGGCGAATTCTGTTCTGGATGTGGCGGGGTCTAGTAGGCAAAAGTACGTTTAAGACAAGTCGCAAAACAGTACCAATAACGAAATAATAATAGGCCTATCGTATAATAATAATATAGCAGCATCGTATTGCTGAATAGTTTTGTCTGTTCAAACTGTGTTCATGGTACAAATAGGCCTAATAGGCGTATTTTTTCCCGGATAATAGTTACCGTTTCTGTTCATTAAAATACGCTTAAATTTAAAAATTTTTGAACTTAATTGTTTTAAAGCATGTCAGTTCTAATTATGTCTGAAAAGTGTTGTTAGAAAAGTTATCAACGCGGCGTTTTTGTACACAGCCATCCTATAGGCCACAGATATTTCCAGTGTCATCTTACCATAGCCATGACCTTGCAAATCTCATCTTCGGTCTTACGAATTAGGTCTCGACGCTTGACTTTATGCTCGCAGATAATTCACAGGTACCTTGATTTACGTATCGTCATAGAAAACAATCCAACGGGATGAGATCGGACGACGTTTGCGATCAACTGAGACAGCCGTTTCTACTTCTAAACTCTGTCTCATCAGCGTCTCATCAGTCCTGTGGCGTGTCACATCGTCTTATTGGATCCATAGAGCCGTGTCAACCTAATTAGTCCATAGAGATTTGTTATGGCGAATACTGCACCGGATGTGGATCGTGCGGTGGTTAACAGAACACGCACATAATCGCCAATTTTGGATTTTCAGCAACACTTTTACGAATCCAACACTTTTTACATAAAAAATGTTCTCAATTACGCACTATATTGAAAATAAATCGTTTTGTACGATTACATATTATGGAGACCGACAAAATGTTGAATTTTTTAAATTGAGATTTTCATGAATTTCGTAATTCCTTTTAACGAGTATGTTATTCTGTCAATATGGCTCCATTACGTAATTGCAGTGGCCAACAGACGACGTATTTTAAAGCACAAAACTAATAAATTGCTGTTTCCTAGTAAAAACATAGCGTAACATCTGGTAACCTTTAGGGGGAAAAGCTTATAGTTTCAGTTGACGTTAGAATGAGCGAATTGTCAGTAGGCCCTAATTATTTCCTCTTTCTAACGAATTGATGAAATTATTGGAACTATATTTTAGAAGAGAACATAGTTTACGAGAATATTTTTTAGAAGACAATCTGAAAAATATTAATCTGGTATCAACGCAGCAGAATTCGCTACAAAACCGTTGTGTGGCTCTACGCAAAATTCGTTGGTCATTAACACCTTTATTTTAGTTTAATTTAGAATTCACATCGGTTCCAAAGAAAACTCAGTTATTACAAATCAATTCGAAACATATTTTCAGGAATTTATTGGAAATAATGTTCTTTTTGTGTCGTTAGTTTCGTTAAAAAATAAATGTGGGAGTAATTTTTTATAGAGTATTACTACTTAAGACTGAAAGTAAGATTTTTAATCCAGATGGAATTTGAAAATTTCATAGATACCATTAAAAATTATGTAACTTACGATAGTAATCTTTATTTTGTATGTAACTCTTTAATATTTTCTGCATGTTCTCTCTATTATAAATTTTTCCTGCTTGTTC
Source organism: Magicicada septendecula (assembly GCA_034769895.1). NCBI lineage: Eukaryota > Metazoa > Arthropoda > Insecta > Hemiptera > Cicadidae > Magicicada > Magicicada septendecula. Next base: position 45,578,813 of record CM068371.1, read on the forward strand.
TCTCTACTATAAATATTTCCTGCTTGTTCTCCCTATTATAAATATTTCTTGCATGTTCTCTCTATTATGAATATTTCTTCAAATTATAAATACTTTCTGCAAGTAAAATTTATTGAACATGTTTTCACCTAACGCACGTTTCACGGAATAATTCTGTATCATCAGAGGTTTTTGAAGATGTGGAATCCAAAAAGAAAACGATACAAAAGTCTCTGAAGATACAGAATCATTCTATGAACCGTGCGTCAGGAGATAACACAGTAATATAGGCTAAGTCAGTAAACTTTAGTTGCGGAAGAAGGCCTATTTATAATTTGAAGAAATATTCATAATTGCGATATTACAAGATTACGTGGCTTAATCATATTTTATACGCCACACAATAATAATATTCCTGATCATTATACACAATTATTAATCTGAGTTTTCCTTCAGTCATTAAAACATTATACCTGGACTGAAAACCATATAATTTCTTTATTGATGAACCATAAGAATTCAACAATTCTGCGCCTAGTTATTCTTGTATAAAATCTCTTATTGTGGTCACAAAAAATTGTCAAACTGTTGACAGATTCATGTCATTCACGTTCGGTAATCGCCTCATAGGCTTATTAGGCCTATAGCAAGTAGTCTAAAATAAGGAAATTAAAAAAGTCATCAGATAAGTTAACAAAGCTACACGATCGCATAGCTCTTATGCAGTCTGTTTAATCTTTGCTTTCCATACAGAAATTGTGAGCAAACATAAATTTACGTAGTAAGGTATAATCAAACGACATACGGAAACATCAATGAGAAGTTAAAGATATCTTTGCAGCACTGTAATGGCGTGACGAACAGGCTAACAAAGTCAATATGAGTATTTTTCTCATAAATTCACGCGCTACTTTCCTTGACTTCAGTTGTAGGTCTATATTAGTCTTATCAGTAACTAAGTATTTACATAGGCCTATTTATTAATAAAATAAAAGACTTCAAACGATACCACACTTCTTCTTCTGATAGTTCCTATCCGTTTCGGATGTTGGATATCATACAGACTATTTTAACTTTCTGTAGGCCTACTGCTGCACGGAATAAGTCAGTTATATTCATGCCAAACCAGGTCCTTAAATTTCTCAGCCATAAGATTCTTGGTCCCCCAACCAAAGGTCCAAGTACCTTTTCATGTAGTACGGACTCCAATAAGTAAAATCTCCGATCATTTCTCATGAGATGTCCCAGATACTGAAGCTTTCTTATCTTCACTGTGGTAATAACTTCCCTTTCATTCTTTATCTTTCTAAGAACTTCAACATTAGTTATAATGTGCTGTCCATGAAATGTTCAGTATTCTACGGTAAAGCCAAACTTCGAAAGATTCAAATTTTTTAGTTGTGGCTTATAGGATACCACAGATAGTACCCTATATTTGTGCTAAAATTTTAAATATGGACTTTCATCCAACACTGATTTCATTTTAAAATCAACTTGGATTTCGTTGTCCATGACGTGTCCGTTGATTAACTAAATAGGCCTATAACTGTGTCACTACTGACTCGGAACGCAAAGTTTTTTATTGGTAAAAACGTAAAAGTTTTACCTTATAATCTGAACCAGTTTTCGCTTATTATAAACTTTTACGTTTTTACCAATAACAAATGTTGTGTTCCGATTCGGTACTGACATAATTATATTTAGTTAGCCAACGTTTAATCTACACAATCTCCAGGCTAAAGCAACTTCTAAGAAATAACATTTAAAAATTATATTAACAACATTCTATCACTCTACTGATATCAACTTCATACATCTCCATGAAGCCGGTAGGCCTAAATGACTCTGTACACAGTCTTTAATAGCAACTTCGATTGTGTCCGCCTCAAAGGCAATGTAATCATGGAAAAGTTAAGCCGTGGATCATGAATATAGGCTAATTGTGGAAAAGGAAAAGTTAGCTCAACATTCGATCGTGGAAGAAAACAGATTAGTGACAGGACGGATTCGGTAAACTTTCTGGATGGAACTAGGCCCTTATTTTGGCTGTACAACCATAAGAAGAGAAAAGATCTATAGGCTACATTATACAATTATATATTATGTAGGCCTATTATGTATCGCATACACCTAGGCCAATTTATCAGAAAGTTTCAGTGACCTGAAACAGTTTCTTTCCGGCAAAGGGTTGGCCTATCAATTGTAATGATGGGTACAAACATAAAAATGAAAAGTTTATACAGCCCTAGCTTACATAATGGACAAGTAGGCTTACTGTACCAATTAGTAAAGTCAATAGATTGTAAACAAATGCAGAAACTATATAATCCTAATATATAGCGAAACGCTGTGAAATAAGAGGAATGGGAAACTATGGGCCTATATAAAGCGTAAATAATAGTCAAGTGCTTATATAAACAATACAACAATTGTTGTTGGAATAATGAAGTGACAAGGAAGAGCGGATCATTTAACAATCAGTCAGCTGATAGACAACGACAGCTATGAGAAAATCACTGCGCGCTTGCGAATGCCGTCAATGTCGCTGCCAAATGACAACATTCAATTTGTATTGTCATTAATTTACCGATCTCCTTATTACGGTTAAAAGTCGGTAACGAAATTTTTGTAGGTAGGCCTCGTATAGACGGATAGTCTCACAAAATACTGGATCAGACGGCATTTTTATTTTTGACAACCGACTTTTATGACATTACTGAAGGAGGAAGGAGTTAGCCTACACGGTCGCATCTGATTATAGATTACATCTGCGAGTACGCTAACAGATCGTGTGTGTTAGATTCTGTTTACAGGACCGAACGTTAAGTAAATTAAATGTTTTCTATTCTCTCTCTCTCTCTCTCTCTCTCTCTCTCTCTCTCTCTCTCTCTCTCTCTCATACCACTTAAATACGAAGGCCTAAATTCTCTACCTGGCAATAGTTCCTACAATTAAAAAAATTCTTAATCTTGTATTGCGGTGTATTCATTGTTCACAACCTAAAGGTATCATACATATGATTTAGACCTATAATAAAGTTTTAATTACTCACGTTCTTAATTTGAATCGATTTCGGTTATAGACCATCGACAGGACATAGGCTATACACTGTGCACTCGCGGTCACAATATTGTAAAACAGTTTCTCGAGAGACTTTGGACACAACCGTACGTTTCGCGATCATTAATCAGTGTTTACGAATTTGTTTTTTGTAAATAGTAACCGTTTTACAATATTGTGACCGCGAGTGCACAGCGTAGGTTTATATGTCCTGACTGTAGTCTATGACCAAAATCGATCGAAATTAAGAATTTAAGTAGTTAAAATTTTATTATAAATCATATGTATTGTATCTTTGGTCTATGAACAATGAATGCACTACAATAGAAGATTGAGATTATAGGTAATATTAGTAAGCAATAAGTGTGTGTATAACTTATTATAAATATATCACAATATCATTTTTTTTTAATCTATTTCTCTCTCTGATTATAGCCTAGATTAACTGTGAGGTCACATTAACATCAAATCGTGTGTTCGATTCTGATTACAGGACTCAGTGTTAAACTTAATATTTTCTACTCTCTCTCTCTCTCTCCCTCATGGCACTTAAATGTGCCACAAACACCTGCTATGGGGTGACAAAATAGTTCCGAAGACCAAAATATAGGTACAAATCCTGTAGGCCTACTTGGCAATAGTTGCTACAAATAAAGAATACTAAGGCCTATTATTCTCTCTCTCTCACACACATACAAATATTTGGCCCTTTAAGTGTAATTATATTCACCTAAACACAGTGTCAACCAACCTCGTAGATTGATGGTAGCCTACTTGATAATTTTAATCAATCAACAATCACGACAATATTTAAAAACAAAAATTTAATAATTTTTTATTTCTTACTTTGGTCTTAGTTGGATAGAAAAGTGACTCTTAAAACATGAAAAATCGCGGTCTTCTGTTGCAAAACAACTTTAATAGTTGTTGAAAACGTTAATAAATTTTAACAGCATCTGAGATGAAGCTCAGCTGATATCGCTTACATACACTGATGTTCAGGAAATAGAATCCACTTAGCTAGATAAATAACACACAGCCAAGCAGCATCAGACAGAAGTTATGCTGCTTGAAGAAAATTCATATCAACGAGAACGCGACAGAAAATTTATGTCTAGAAAAATCCACGACGGACGTATCTGTTAAACCGCCCAAAAGATTCAATTAACAATAATAAAAGAGACGGCGAATATAACGACGCGTGTAGATTATTTAAAAACTCGGTAGCATTTATATAAATATTGTTTGTGTTTAGCTTTTAACGTGCGGTCCGCGATTCAGGAACAAGTTTAATGTGCTGCAATTTATTTTCATTCGTTCGCACAATTCAGACGCGATTTTCATACCACGTCATTCTTTTCTGAAAATTAACTCAGCATTTTTTTGTTTTTATACATCGTGTCCCAATCGTAACCGGCAGATCGACAAAAAATCGATTTTTGGTTTTTTGGCTTTAAAAAATCTTTAATCGGTTATTTTCTGAGTAATTTGATAAAAAATTTATGTGAATACGCCTAACAATTAATTTTTTTATAATTTAAAAAATTGAGGTCATAACTTAGGAAAAGTTCTCTCAAAAGTGCTGATAATTTTTCCATGTTTTTTCAAATCTGTAACTCCCTTATAACAAATCATAAAGATAGGCTATGCAGTTTTTACCATTAAAAAGGAATGTCAATAAGCATTCACTACTAATGTCTGTCATAAAGCCAATATTTGCTGATCTGAGACAACCTAATTTATTAAAAAAATGTCTTCATGGTAGTACACAGAATGCAAACGAGTCGCTGAACTATTTGGTTTGGAATTGTTTGCCAAAAAAATATATTTGTCGAACTAGATACTTTGGTTTTGGCTGTACATGATGCTGCCTTGACCTTTAAATTTAGGTAACATAAGTAAGTGTCAAGTCTTAGAAAAATTAGGTATCAAACTAGGATCAAATATGGTTAAGGTAATGAAAGAAAATTGACTTGCAAGAAATCCTTAGGCAGAGACGCCAGTAGACGAATTGATGAAAAAGGTTAGACAATCAACTAGAAATGTGAAGAGAAAACTAGAGGACCAAGTAGACATAAATAAAGACATCCAGTATAGAACTGTAATGTTTAAAATAAAATTACAATAAAAATCTGTTTCAAAAACTTTAAATGCGTTTATCTTAAAATCTATTTTTTTTTTTTAGATAAATGACCCATTATTTCAGAAACCAAGTAAACTATCAAACTGAATTTCTTCGTGGCTGTTGGGTTAATGGATGTATAACTACACTACTAGAACTATAGAGTTTCATTGAAAATAAAAACGTAAAAAATTATAAGTGTGATTTTGTACGCAAATTTTTAGAGCAAAACAGAAAATTATAAGTCACGCGTTTGTAGTGTATAATGTGCTTACGCGTATGCTAAAATTTCAGACATAATTTTTATAGGTGATGAGTTAATGGGTCTCAAAGTTGATGAATTTTTGAGACATGGTAAGCATAGTCGGTTACGAGTGCTCTTAAATAGATAAGTAATTTTGGTGAAATTTTTATGAAAACATGCTGTAATACGCACTTAAAACGCCAGTCTTGAATTCGGAAAATAAAAATAAACGCAAGCTTAAAGTTCTCGCCCGTATTTGCTGACTAGAAATTATGGCGTAAATCACTAATCAGCCTAGTGCTAACACTATAACAGCACTAATTATTAGTAGTAGATCTTACACTATTTGAGTAAAGAACTATAATTAACATCTTTAAATGCTGTGTAAACTGGTATATTGTTAAATGTAATATAATTATTAGGCTATGAATCCAGTTAATTAGAGATGACTTCAATCAAACCGCGCGCTCACGCACGCACAGGGACTTGATACAGTTAATATTTAATTAGGCTGTTTATTCGATATTATGTCGACAATCGCAAAACATAACAATAAAACTTCACAAAATTACATTAAGTTTAACACTATGAGGTCAATAAAAGATTTTGGCGACAAAGTTACGACAGTAGACTACTTACAACAATCGCTACAATGTCACTGGTTAGGTACTGTTTAATTTGTCTTTACTTTTTTTTTCTAATTTAATTTTCACCTTGTAACTATAAACCAAAGTAACATTACTGCTATAATCGTGTTTGTTGCTCACAGTTGGCAATTTATAGTGTATACACGCACTAACGCGAGTGCACAAGTGTGTGTGCGCGTGTGCGTGCGTTTAAACGGGCTACAGGGTGAAAATACGACAGCGCTCTAGTTAATTCTATACTAGTGTGTCTATGCGGCGGCGGTGTCGCGCCCACGACTTATCATCACCCGAGAGTTAATTTGAAATCTGTTGCACGGCCAAACAAACGGTGTCGATTGGACTACACGGCCTTTATAATCCCGATTTTATTTTATATTTACATTTGTTTGTTACTAGGCCTACATCGTTGTCGTTTTGAAACACGTCGTGTGTTAGTTTTATAAGATAAAAAATATTTTTCCGTAGTATAGGCTACAACAAATAAACGCTACAAAGTAATGTTAATATGAAAACGATATTAATTAATATTACACGACCTACGTTATTTTCACAAAAACGTCGTTTAAATTGCTTTTGTGTTTTGGAAATAATATTTCTATTCAATAGGTCACAAAACTATGATTCTATAAACTAATTTAGTACTGATTATCAAAACATAATAATAACAATAACAAGTCTTAACTTGTTTAATGATTATATATCAAAAGATTTGTATTAAATAAATAAATCCAATAATAGGGTAATAAAAAAATCCTATCATAATAGGTTCACAACGTTCTTTCATAGTTTTATAATAGCCCTAAACAGTAATTAATATTATAATAACAGAGTATTATTACGCCAATTTGTATTATGACATAATTTATAAATGAGATTACTATAACAAGTTTAGTAAAATACTAACTTGTTACTGGTAGGTCTAGGTAGGCCTATACCTTTTCCCTTTATTTATGAGAAAATATTTGTATCAACAAATAAACGCTAGTAAACGAAGTGATCGATAGCTTACATCATCAACTTAAGCATATTAGGGCTTAAGCTTATTAACGTGTAACAATAATACTAAAAGACAATTACAGTTAGGCCAATATCGTAGAATGCGATTTGACGTCTTTTCTTACTGAACTCGTTATTTTAAGTCGAAGTGGCAAATTACAGTAATAGTTTTGATTTTATTTTTTGCTTAAATCTTAAAAGACAAAATAACTGTTGCACAAAATAGGCCTATAACAACAGGCTACAGTTTATAATTAGTCCGTTAATTTATTGACAGATAGGCCTACTCTTATTGTAACGGAAATAATTTTAAACAGAATTATCACTGTTGCACACCACTATATAGAAAAATTATTCCGATTAAAGCTTGAAAGCGCTAATCGGAATAATTTTTATATAGTGGTGTGCAACATTGATAATTCTGTTTGCGATTATAACCACTAACACAACTTTCTTAATTAAACTTCTGATGAAATAATTTTAATTTAATAGATTATAATAGTTTAGTAGGCTACATTAAGAAAGAGATTACTCATGTGTAGGCTTTAGACTATCATAAGAAAAAATAAATTTTTTATAGTCCAGACACATAAAAAATGTAAATTATATAAAATATTTTTTAAATTAGCCTAAACTGCACATTCGGTGCTTGTTTAATTTATCATCGCGGAAGTTGAATCCAATTTTTATAATTTATAGGCTAATAATATTCAGAATACAATATTTACTATTTATTTTAATTATAATTATTAACCACAATTATTTATTATTTATAACTTTTCGTATGAATTTATTCACATGTTGTAAAATAAAATAATATTGACAGAAATAATTCAATTAATTAATTATAATACAATTAAGAATATTCGAATTTCATTTTTAAAGAAACGAATAGGCTATAGCCCTAATGTGTTATTCCATTGTTGCTACTCACCGGAACCGGAAGAAGTATTGTTGTTGTCTTTGTTGACATGATGGCGCCTGTCGTGCCTTGCCATGATCGCAGCAATGGAGAAGTCTGTGGCGGACTGTCGTAGAGGGCAGTTGTCTTCCATTATCCAACAACTACTACAACTACAATGTCGCTTGTTGGCCACAACATGTTACACACACAACTGTCGTCCACAACAACAACTACTACTTACTCCTCCAATAATAATAACAACAATAACCAACCGAATAAAAACAAATAGCCGCCAATTTTATCGTCAAGTGTCACACTCACGTTATTCAACTGTCATTTCTTCTTCTGCTTCTTCTCTGTTATCAGCTGACAACAAAACTGTCGTTACAACAATGATCTGACAATACCGGCAATTGTTATAATAAACCCGACACACACCAACACACATAACGCACGTACGTGGGTGAGTACGATTTGATTATCAATATTTTAAAGTTTTTAGTTTTTAGACCGAAAAGACGAGAAGCACATGTTGGGGGCGTGGTTGGCTGGCATACTCGCTCACTCACACACACGCACGTTAGGAACGACAGCGATACAGCAGCGGAACCGTCTGCGGGTCGCGAACACGCGGTTGATACTATCTCGCCACACACTTACGCCCGTCAACTGCTCGCTGCTCTGCCATTTTTTCCTCTTCTTCTCTCCGGTCCAGAGAGAGAAACAGATTAGAAAAGTTATGGGATTAGAGGAGAAGAAGAAGAAGAATAAGAAGAAGTGTAGTAGTCGTAGTAGCGAACGAAGGGGTGGAAGAAGGGAGGTGGGATCAATTTGGGAAAATGTTTCGTTGACAAGCAGAATGTAGTCGGCGGGGACAGGTAAGGGAATCAGTCGCGCACTGCACGGCGCATCTTCAGAGCCATCTCACGGATAAACCCGTAATCAACTATGGGAGGAGCTACAGCCGCGGCCTTACTAAACATCAAAGCACACTTGGAGTATCAGCGTTTTATTGCCAGAGTGCACTGAGATTGACGACGGTAGCGGGGACGGCGTTCTACTATTGTTAATTTCTTCCTATATTTAAACCGTTGACCGCAGTGGTTGATTTTATGATCTATTGAAAAGCGACGTTCGTATTGGTTCCATGATGAGAAGTTTTTTTTTATTAACTGGGCGGGACTAGGCGTCCCTCCTCCAAGGCGGGCGAACACAACGACTGACTGTAACGGAGAGGGGGACACAACACCACTCTCAGACTCGACCTTACGGTGAACACATGTCTGTGATCGAACGCGCGGTCTGCCGATGCAAAAATTAATTACAACATAAAATCCTCTTTGTGATAGAGCGCGAAACTTTGTGAACTCTGGCTCGATTCGATACAAAGGAATAAAGCTCGCACGGATTATAATTTACCTACTGCCTTATTAAGTAAAACATAAACAATATTAAAGTAAATAAAACAAATATTTGTAGTTAAATACATCCTTAATTTCGTAGTGATCGTCAATCAATGAATTTTTACGCTGAAGGGTTTGCGAGGATCGGTCAATAAAATATAACACAAATTTTGCATTATCTGTGTAGCTTAGACGTTCTGACAATATTTATTGTCATCATCATTGTAGGCCTAATATTTATTCGTACACAGGTCCTGATGCTGACAATAAATATTGTCGAAACGTCCACACAGATAATGTAAAATTTGTTTTATACATTTTTGACTGATCCTCATACAGTCTTCATCGTCAAAATTTGCAGTTAAAAAAAAAATTGAAGATTATAACTTAAATACGTCTAAGCGTCTAATAGCCTATTAGTTTAATTTCTTCCACGTATAACAGAAATCCTCATAGAAATTGAATAACTGTATAACAGGGACTGGAAAAAAAATAGGGCCCAGAGGGTCTATCAGTTTTATAAGCCTACTGCATCTCTTTATGAATTAAAAATAAACATAGGCCTATAGCCAATATCGTAGAGTTAGTGGTAAAGTTACCCAAGTCCTCTTAGTTGAATTTACGGAAAAGTGAAATTAGGCTAAATATTTTCGAGTGCAATGCAATGATAAATCATAAAATTATTAAACTGATTTTCAATGTTAATTTTTATTGTTAATAGAGCTCTATATTGATTAAATAGGTTTCGAAAATGAATATAAATTAATGAAAAATAAAATAAAATGTGTTTTGGAAACCTCATTGCACTTGGGTAGTTTTTCCACTAACCCCACGATATAGGCTATAGGCTACAACTAACTTGGTAGGCCTACAACTTCTTTAAAAGATGACTGTGATGTATACAGACATCTGAATTCGAATCTGACCGACATCCGACATCACAGAAACAATATAAATGCGACGTTTGGCCAGCCAAAAAATCGGCAGCTGCCTTCAGGCTAATTATCAACTAATAGGCCTACTTGGAAAGTAAGAAAAAACTTTAAATCAACGAACGACAGAGTGTCGACAGAATAATATGTCTAATAACAAACGTTCACTAAAAGTTCTTTTGATCATACAGCCTATTAGTATCCGAACTGTTGTTCGTATTATTATTATTATTAAGTTGATTCTCTATCGCTCGTTCATAAAGTAGGCCTATATAGGCCTACTATTTAATACTTTTCATGTAGGCCTATTAATTTATAATTAGACTAGTCTGAAGATGACTGCCTATTTTTTGGCTGACCGAAACGTCGTATAGCCTATTTATATTCTTTCTGTGACAGCAAAAGTAGGCCTACGTCAGTTACCGTAACTTGGTACAGTTTGTTTTCGTGACGTACAGTATTAAGTTATTAGGCTAATAGGCATATTTTGGCCTATAACTTATGATCGAGTCTTGGATGTCTGAAGTTCGTTGTGCTGGCCACAGTAATTTCCTTGAAATGAAAAGACCTGTTATCAGGGGGCGAACCTAAGGACGGATATGGGGGATATATAGGGTATCCCCCCAAATCTTAAAAAAAAATGTTTTTAAATTGGAGCTAAAAATTTAAAACTGGTTGTTTTTTTAAATGTAATTAACTTAATTGATTTCCAAGTTTTACCGATTTTAAAAAAGTTACTATTTGGGTCAATGACAAGTTTAACTAATCTACAATAACAGGCCTTATACTCAATAATAAATAGGCTTATAACAGATGTTGAAGGAAATGGTGAAAAATGAAAAGAAGTCGGCTTAAAAGAGAGTAGGATACGGTACGTTTTTCCGCTGGTTAAGATAAACAGGGAAATATTTTTTTATAATTTTAACTATTATAACTTCAATCACAAAGCACATAATGTGAATGAGTTTTAATTTCTTAACATAATTTTTTCATAATGGACATGGGTTGTTGCAATAGAGTCTACGTAGCTCTAAGAAAAAATTATTTTTTAAACTTTTTTTTCAGTGAAGGGTTTGTGAGACTCGGTCAAAAAGTATGACACAAATTTTAAATTATTTGTGTCGACGTTTCGACAATATTTATTGTCATCATCAGGACCTGTGTATGAATACAAAAGAAAATGTCAAACACAACAGATCATAATTCTGTATTCATACACGGGTCCTGATGATGACAATAAATATTGTCGAAACGTCGACACAAATAATTTAAAATTTGTGTTATACTTTTTGACCTATCCTCACAAACCCTTCACCGAAAAAATTCATTGATTGACGGTCACTACGAATTTAAAGATTTATTTTTTAAATGTTTCCAAATTTTTGAGACATTAGATTCGACTGCAATGATAATTAAACACGTGTTTACAAAACAATATTCTGCGTAAAACTGTCGTCTAGAAACTGCACTACAGTTTTGGGCGCAGGTAGGCCTAAGTAGTTTTACTGAAACACTTCCGTAACAAGTAATTAAGTTTTTCTAACATAATTTTTTTACATGTCTCGAAATATAAGTCTATAGACCCTATTAATTACGGTATAATTAAAAAAATCTAAAAAAACGTTTTCATGCTACGATTTTTAAGGAATAATTTTTTTTATGTAACATCAATCAGCTAAAGGTAGGCTATGTTATCTAGAGATATGAAGTTTTTCCAGCACTATTTTTTTATTTTATTGCAAGCCAACAATATTAGGTACTGTAGTAGGTACAGGATCAAATTTGTAAACTTATTATTTAAAAGATTTAGTGATTAAGAACAACAAAAATTAGATTCGTAAGTAAAAAACGTTTTTTAATAGACTCGCCTTCAAATGGCTTTTTTTCCAATAAGATCTGCAAGTTACACCTGCCCATCTGTAAGCTCCTGTGAACAGTAGCGGACTAAAGGGGGGCGGCCCGCCACGGGCCCCACTTAGTGGGGGGGGCCTCCAGATTTGGAAAATTAAGTTTAAGACGCCAACAGTTTACTTAAAACCTCTCATCAGAATGTTTACAAAACAGTGGATAATTCAGAGTGCGGAAATCCGGTCAGTTACTGGAATGAACGAATTCACAAGAAAGTGCATCACATATTGCGTGAGTGAACAAAACCACGAGTGACATCGAAGACACAGCACGTACAGACAAGTAACAGCGTGTGTTATGCACTGAAGCTGCTAACTGAGTTGACAAAAAATTGCCAAGTAATGTTTGCAGGAATAATAAATTTGTTCTGCAGTAGCCCTATTAGTTTATTGTATAGGCCTATTATAAAGTATTGTAATAAATTTAATGCAGTCTGTAAATAATACTACTTCCATTATTTCTTTAACTTTGTATTTACAATATGAAAGTGTCTTTTTTTGTTTCAAACATTACTACAGCCTCTTATAAAGTTTCCTAACTAGATGTATCAATACAGTAATTAGACAATAAATATATAACAATTAAGTGTTTTGATATGTATTACTTAAAGATAAATTGGATTATAAACACCCGTCTTATGGGAGGGGGGCCTCAGAAAGAAATCCACTGGTACCTAGGGGGGCCTAGGTACGCCACTGTCTATAAGATGTCCAACCCTCGCTCATAACCAGGGTTTAGCGAACCGACGAAACACAGATTTTTAATTTCGAACAGAAACAAAAATATAGACTACTTTCTTCTTCACTTTGTAATTCTCAACTATATTCTCATTAACTATTCGTGCAAAAAAAGCAACAACGAGTTATGAAAAAGTTTACACAAAACTTAGAATAAAACTAAATTGTGATATTTTACAGCCTAAGTGAAGTTGTGACTAATTTTATAAATATTCTCTCAATTCACGTCTTCTCTTTTCAAATCAATTTTTAACCACCCGCAAGAAGGTATCATCGGGTCTCGATTCACTGCTATCCTTGCTTTTTCACAGGCCTGTTTTTCAAATGTCTAGGCACAGGCTGTATCATATTAAAAACATAAATTAACATAAATACGTAATCTAGACCTAATTATTATTATGCCAATACATATAATTTAATCTGTAAATAGGCCTATTAAGTACGATTTTTGACTTTTCTTCACTTTTCCCTTGCCATTAGTTTGTCCATTCTGTTAATATAATAATATTACAGGCATGCTTTGTACTTAGTATAATAATAGCTTATCTATAATTTGGCAATTTGGGGGGGGGGGAGTGCTTCAATATTACAATCTTGAAAGTGGCTGAAAACGCGTGATAACATACTCAAATCAATCGCGTTAAAGTAAGGTAGTAACACAATAAGATACACTATTGAAACATTATACACAGAGTATAAGATATTTACTGACTTTACATTTAAAAATTATACTTCAATTTTAATTTAAAAAATCGGTATGGACATGACTTCCATGTTCTAATTAATTATAAAATTATGTAAAAATATGTACACTCAGAACGAAACTAAATATGATATATCATCATACTTTTGGTAAAAACGCTGAGAAAGGTAATCTAAATCCGAATTGGCTGCATAGTTGTTAATATTTTAAAAATAAAGAATTAATCTGATTAAATTGTCTTTTATTTAAACAATGCGAAAGAAAGCAAATACCGCCCAGCGTTTGTAATCTGTGAATTTCAGAAACGAAAAATTATTTTGTTTATGTATCCGTGGTTACGATATTTTGTTTACGTGGAACGATATCAATTGTTAATATATTGAAATCTTTTTAAGTTTTCGGGCGAATAAAATTTATAACATCAACACAAAAAACGACCCCTTCTCCCCTTAACTACCCTTTTTATTTATAGATATTTCATCTACCTTTCTGCAGTGGATTATTATGATCTTCTTTTCAGGATACTTTATTTATCAAAATTAAGTACTTTACTCTTGTTAAAACGTAAAACGTTATAGGTAAACTACCCCTTCCCCTTAACAGATCTTCACCAAAATCAACAGGTATTGAGTCTTCTACAACGCGGTCACATTTGCAAAAAATAATTTGATTGTGTTTGATTTTGCGGCAGTTACCGTTCGCCATATTTTACACACAGACACTTTTCGGAAAATGAGTTTTCGTCATGTTTTGAAGGTGTACAATCAGAATCTGCCCTTATCTCGAACACGATTTTTTTCGCGATCACCATAGGCCTACTTCCATTTGCTTACGGAACATGGAAGTAAAAAACATAAACCATAAAAATTGTATACAGAAAAAACACACTGTTTGAAAATGATTTAGAGTTTAAGTTCTGTTTACGTAGATTTTTTGGCCATTTCGCTAAAAACTTCTTGGGTCAATGAATCGATTTTCCTATAAGCTATTTCATATTTCAAGCGTAGGCTATCCTATGCACATGCTGTGTAATAAGGTGGTTTGTATATTTTAAAAAAGATAAACTACTGTATTAGCGTACAAAGCTGGAAAAGTTACAGATCAGCTTAAAAATTAAGAGAAATGTTTTTGACCGTCTGGGGTTCCGACCCCGTTCTTCCCCCCCCCCCTGTAAACACGCCCTGACTCAGCATAATAATGTTTTTTACTTCCATGTCCCGTAAGGGAATGGAAGTATGGTGATCGCGAAAAAATCGTGTTCGAGATAAGGGCAGATTCTGATTAGGCTATACTACCCTAAAACATGAAGAAATGTAATTTTCCGAAAAGTGTCTGTGTGTAGAATTTTTTCTATGGCGAACGATAACTGCCGAAAATTCAAACAGAATCAAGTAATTTCTTGCGTATGTACCCGAGCCGTAGAGGACTCAAGACATTTTGATGATTTTGGTGAAGATCGGTTAAGGGGAAAGGTAGTTTTCCTGCAATGTTTTACGTTTTAACAAGAGTAAAGTACTTAATTTTGATAAATAAAGTATAATGAAACGAGGTCGTAATAATCCACTGTAGAAAGGTAAATGAAATATCTATAAATAAGAAGGGTAGTTGAAGGTGGAGGGGTAATTTTTTGTATTGATATTATAAATTTATTCGACCGAAAACTTGAAAAAATTTCAATAAAATATTAACAGTTGATATCGTACCACGCTATCAAAATATCGTTCCACGGATACGTAAACAAAATAATTTTTCGTTTTCAGAAATTCACAGATTACAAACGCTGGGCGGTATTCGCTGTCTTTCGCGTTGTTTAAATAAAAGATAATTTAATCCAATTAATTCTTTATTTTTAAAATATTAACAACTAGGTACAATTCCTATTTTGATTATCTTTCTCAGCGTTTTTACCAAAAGTATGATGATCTCTTTAGTTTCGTTCTGACTGTAGGCCTACATATTACAAATAATTTTATAATTAATTAGAACATGAAGTCATGTATGGTTCTCCATACCGATTTTTACATTCTGTAATGAAATTAAATGAAATCTACCTCAATGGTTAGAAACTATCTTTAGCCTATTAGAAATTCAGAAGTGAAATTCGATGATAATTCGCCGCTCTATAAAATTGATGTTCAGTTACTGTTGTGTATCCAACTGTTCGTAACGGTGACATGTTCCTGTTACCAAAATATGTAGACCTAGGATATAATTTCCACTTGACATTTAAAGCTAAGAGTCGATGATGTGATACGCTAATTGTTTCCGTCCACTGACGCCGTCAATATTAGACCTATACCATAAACAGTACGTCTCAACCAGTAGCAATAGGCCTAATGTGGCCGTCTTCAGGCGAGCTGATAATGTTAAATACTGCACCTTATAACAAACAAATATAAAAAACAAATACAGTATGTCGAAAAATGAACAAAAGATTAAGTAAGAAATTATGAATTAAATGAAAATGTAATTTATAGTTTTCGTCATAGCGTCTGCAATCTCTCGCGCTAAACCAGACGACGTCTTGTCAGGTGGAAGGTTGTTTAATTCTTAACTGTATCATTATTTATCAAAATCTGTATAATATTTATCGTATTTCTTCCGTCGTGTGACTTCGTGTTCCGTTCGATTGATTTACGCGTTTAGAAACAAATGTTTCGTCTTCAGAAATAAAAAATCACTCTAAGCGAGGTCGTTAAATATTAAAATTGGAAATATTGAAAACAATTCCACACATATCCGCGTTACATGAGTCGAGTGCGCACATCCGACTCGAGTGCGCACTCATGTAACGCGGATATGTGTAGAATTGTTTTCAATATTTGCAATTTTAATATTTAACGACCTCACTTTGAGTGATTTTTTATTTCTGAAGACGAAACATGTTATACAGATTTTGTCAATAAGTGACTTGGATACCAATTCAAACATGTCTTTCATTATTTATCATTTCCATTGTTTCATTTTAATTTTTGAAGTGAGAAATTCATATGGTGACCGGATCACCTCGCGCTTCTCGGCACACCGACCTCCATGCAACCTGAGAAACAGCAGTAAAAGGGTCAGTTATCCAATGTCAGCTGTCAGACCGTGTCTATACTGATCGTTGACTTGACAATAACGACACCTATTGAAACGTCATAGCATGGGCGAAACGTTTGGTATAAATGTTACCGGCAAAGTACAAAATCAGCCATTTTATAGATTGCCAAGGAATTTCATACAATGCCTGAATCCAACCGGCAAAGTATGAAATAAAACATATTTTATACATTGCCTAGGCATTGTATAGAATGCCTAACGTCTTCCAGGTAATGTTTAGAAGACAATGTGTGCGCTATGGTTTTATGTTACAACATGAACCCCCCTCCGTCACAGGGGGGACATTCAGTAACGTTCGAGATGTCGCAACCACGTGCTGAATGCAAACTGAAGAAAGAAAAAGGTCAAAATCATTTATCGTACTTCAGGCAAAGAAGATGAAATCTGATTCTGACAATAACTTTCTTCCAGCTCTTGTGGGCGCGTCTGTTCGTGTTCCAATTCCTGAAGTAGACAAGGGGGGGAGAGATCTTCGAAACATCCTAGCAATCGTCATGAGTGTGACAGAAGACGGATTTACAAACTGGGAACCACTAATGGATTGCTAAAGCAGCTGCACACAAGTTCGCAGTTCACTGTATGCCCAAGACCACTACTGGGGGGTTCAAAAGTTCAAAACGTTCCTGAACAAGAAACCACACTTCGTTCTGCTGCTACTGGCCAATTGTCAGGATCCGGACAAGGGTTCGTAAAATGTGTTTGCAAGACTAAATGTCAAAAAAAAATGTAATTGTGTAAAAAATGAAAGAAAGTGTGCTTCACAATGTCACAACTCTCTGTCCTGTTGTAATAAGTAGAATATATTCCATATATTTAGAATTAATAAACACCAATAATATCTAATGTGTTTTTTTTTAACCAGATTGGTTAAAATGTTCTCATAGCCTACAGTATAATTTTAATAAAATATTATCTGAACATAATTAAAAAGAGAATAGGTAATCTCGAAATGTCATACAAAGTCCTCTTCTGTGTAAACTCGAACAATTGTCTGTGATTTTGTAATAAAATGTTTTCTTTTGAACGTAGTAAGCTTATTTTAAAATTTTGCCCAAAGAATCACTGGCATTATGTAGAATGCCTAGGCAATGTACAGAATACCTGGGAAAAGTATACAAGACATTTGAAAAGTATTCTATTCTATACTTTGCCAAAAAAACGTCAGGCATTGTATGAAATGCCTAGGTATTCTATAAAATTCCTGGCTTACATACTTTGCCGGTAACATAAATAATATTCGGTAAATTGTAATTATATACTAGACAAGTGTTGTTATTAAAAATCTCAGGAGCACGTGTGAAGAAGCCTAGTTCCTAATAACTATCAGCATAGACCATAAATATGCTGCTATAGAGAAAGATTGACTGTTACAAAACCGGTCTAAAGATTAACATTCGTAACCCGTTGCTGTGTACTAATGTGTTCTTAATTGCACATTACTTCCCGGAACTGTCTCTGCGCAACAATCAGATTGCACCGTTATTAAGGTAAGATGACATTAGGCCGTAGTTGGTATTCATCAACGGCAACTTGTCGCCTTCAATGGAGACGATCCATTCATATGTAACTACACTGGTATAAGCAAAAAAAAAAAATAATAATAATAGGCCTAATAATTACCACGATCATTACAGTACAGTAGTGAAGCCAGAATGCCTATATGCAAGTGAATGTCTAGCATTGAATTATAATTTAGACAAACTAGAAATATTGGAAAGATGAATTATTAAAAAAAATATTAGGCCCACGAAAACTTCAGAAGGTTGGAAATTAAGAAGTGATGATGAAATATATCCAAGTATAGAAAATATAACAGAAACAATGAGAAAAAGAAGACTATTACTTTTTGGACATTTATATAGAATGGACGATAATAGGTTAACAAAGCAGATCTTTAAATATCTGTGGGGGGAAGAAGTCAACATCAAGTTGGATTAAAGAAGTCCAAAAGGATTTAGAAAATATAATATAAACGCATAAGAAGCAATTGAAAGAGACGTTTTTAGGGTAAAAGTGTTAAAAATGGAAGGAGTCCAGGGTAGGAGAGAGAAAAACGTAGGTTCAAAGTGAACTGAAGACAGGAAGAAGAAACACAGTGAAAAGATGAAAGAATATTGGAGAAAAAGAAAACAAGAAAGAACATAGAAGTGTATTGGCATGTGGTCCTTAGATGGCAGATACAAAATTTAAAAAAAAATTACCACGATAACAGTTGCTTGGCGCCGTGGGTAGCGCTTTAAACGAGAGATAGGCCTACCAGATATAGGATACCTGAAACCGTTAGTTACAAAAAATATAGTTATCGGCATTAAAAGAAAAAAACCGTAAATGTTTCGAGCACTGTTTTTGTTTGGTCTGTTAGGATGCTACGCAAAGCGTGTATTCACCTAGGCCTAATACGTAATTTACTAATTGATGGCGTTGGCTCCATCCGTTAACGTAGCCACATTGAAGATTACTGTAATCCCTTGCGTCATTTCTCTTGGAACGTTTCGCGTTTTCACTTTTCGCGAGATTTGAAGCTGGGTCGCAGCAGTGATTTCCGATCGCATCGAAATGTTCTTGTTCTCTCTTTCTGCATTCTTCTTGTTTGAGGATGTGTCAGTCATTAAGATGTTCCAACCATTTTAGCCGATACTGGGCAATTCTATCGAGTATACTCATAATATCCCGTTCCTGCCGTTCATCGAGATTTCTTTTACCATCTTGAAGAGTACATCTTACGTGACTTGGAAATCTCATTTCAGCCACTTGAATACGACTGCGCTAAAAACATCGGTCTATAAAAAAATGTTTCATGTGTGTGACTGATTGTGTAAGAGAGTAGGCCTATATCGTAAATTCATATTTCTGCACAGCCAAATCTGTAAACCTAATGACGCGTACAACGTAATCTGTAATATTGTTTTTTTCACGCTTCCATTTGAGTTCTGTTTGGTAACAATGAATGTTGGTGCATTGTTCATTAATTGGTAAGAGTCATTGTTGTTTTCGTACCCTTACCAAGTCACAGCAGAACAATACATTAACGACAATAATTATGTATTAACCGCGTTTACTGCCTTAAAAAAAGAAGAAACAAATAGGCTATGTACAAAGGAACATTGGCTGGTTATGCAACCAAAACGGAGCAGGTTTAAACATTCGTGCGTAGGCTACCGTTACTTCACACTCGTTGTAAGCAAAAAAGGAATTGCTACGATGATTTTAGTTTAATTATGGGCTACGATGCGATCTGATTATCTAACAAAGCGTAGTATCTCAGACCCACTTACTCAACAACCAGACGGGTTTAAACTTACATGTCTATTGAGTAGGCCTACTCTAACGGACGTTTCAGAGTAGTAGTTTTTAACGTTACCCGTTCATAAGGCAGCTTACTATAAATAAATAAAGACACTCAGTGGCGGGGGTAAGGTCTTAGGGCCCCCCTGCGAAGGGCTGAAGGGGGTTTTTTATAAATTTTTTTTATGAGAACGTGGAGTAATTTTATAATAAAAACATGCAACATACTTCAACATATTTTTTATTTGTCACGTGGACGAAATGCTTCAATATCAAACCGGAAAACTTCATTGTGTAGTTTTATGAGGTAATTTGATGTCATTTTGTTTTCTTACCACAGTCAAACAGGCTGCAAAGACCGGTTGGCCTATACAGCAATTTCCTACAGGAGGAAAAATTTAGTTCTTACTATAATTTTCACCTTATGGACACCATAAAATAAATATTATAATTATAGTCAATTTATATTAACTAATTAACGAGTTAATATAAACAACAAACAAACAAGGATACAGTCACACAATCACCCACTTCATATTCCTTACTTCACATCGCAGAGACAAACAGCTGACTCAAACGTAGTAATCTGCTCCGGTAATGACAACAAATAATAGACTGCGGTATCACCTCTTTTAATGCTTTAAAACTGGGGTCCCCCAAAATCGGGGGCCTCCCGCTGCACGGGGTCTGCGACATTCTTATCGCCGCCTCTGAACAGACTCAACAATAAGTAACAATCAATCTAATTTCAATTGACACCTAACAAAACAGCTATACTAGACAGACATTAAAAAAAAATACTTAATGTATAGACTTTTAAACAAACTTTCTATACTGCATCTTAATCCGTTGATAATAAATCAGTCTCATCCATGTCACGATCGTCTTCACTACGGAAATTACACCACTGTCTATAGGGCGACTGTTTCTTTGATTAATCTATCATCCCAGATTATAGTTGAAAAGTTTTTTAGGATTCGTTTCCTTCTCAGCCGATTTACATGTGTCTCCACTTTTATTTGCATTTAAAGCCACATAACTTATACACATAGGTCTGTACGTCTTCATTCCTTATCAAATATCCGTGTGAGCAATCCTTCACTCTTCTCACAGACTTCATCATAGCCTATCAAATATCCGTGTGAGCAATCCTTCACTCTTCTCACAGACTTCATCATAACCTATCAAATATCCGTGTGAGCAATCCTTCACTCTTCTCACAGACTTCATCATAGCCTATCAAATATCCGTGTGAGCAATCCTTCACTCTTCTCACAGACTTCATCATAGCCTATCAAATATCCGTGTGAGCAATCCTTCACTCTTCTCACAGACTTCATCATAGCCTATCAAATATCCGTGTGAGCAATCCTTCACTCTTCTCACAGACTTCATCATAGCCTACATTACTTTGCTGTTGAATGTTAATGCATTGATGAAAGCGTTAACACATCAGTAAGTTAAAGTAAAATAGCGTCTGTCTACAATTTATTTAAGACTTTAACGACTACGGCAGGCGTATACGACTTCTCACACGTTATTCAGGAAAATTGTCTCTGTACCCTTCTTGGCCGATTTCTCTGTATGACGCGGCGACCTCTTTAATCACTGTGAATACAGAAATGTATTTGGCCTCACATTTGCGATCTTTATAAAATTCTTATTGTAGCCTACTTGTTTTTTGGTAACAGGTTGTTTTTCGTTTCTGAATATTATTTTCTTTGTGTTTCATTATAAAAAAACATCTTTGAGTATAATGGTCATGCCGTTACTGCTTCATGTATATTGATCAAATCATATCTTTATAATTTTTAAAAGTCATAAGTAAGGTAATAGCTTCACCTGAAATTGAACGTGATTTCCTTTTCTCCGACACCAGATGTATCATTTTTCGGTTTGTTTTATAAACAACGAAACAGCGAACTATAATGAAGACAAACGTTTGGCAGTTTTGAACTATGATCTAATAACTGCCATGATAAATATTCCACTACTAGGAGAATACTTTATTTTTACACAACATTCAAAAAGCGAAATAAGAAAAAAACACGTTGCAAATTATAAGCATATACTAAACAGAAATATGAATGTGAAAAAGAGGAAATGACTACTTTTTTTACCGCAATTTGAATCAGTTTGTTATCAATACAATTGGATGTTACTGATATTGCGTAACGATATCGGACGGCATCGTGACGCTATACGTGAGGCAAACATCAAACACACATACAGGAAGCTATGCGTAATAAAATATTATTCATTGCATATTCCTTCAGTAGGTCTACGTGCCCACGACTGGGCTAACGATTGGGTAGGATGAGGGCCATTAGACGTCGACACAAACGAAGTGGTCTTATAAACGGAAAAGTTATATCAACCAGCTATGAGGGACCTATACGACAGTTTCACGTTTTCTTATATTATTAGACTCATAAAGGACAATGAGTGACTAAATACTATTTTTCACTCGATTACAAAAGGTTGACGCAGTTGAAAAATAAACTTGGTCCCCCAGGGAAGAAAAATGAATTTTACCGTGGTCGTTAAAGTGTTGAAAGTGAAAACATTCTAAACATCATATAAATCTACACTATATAAGCATTATACTACAAACTTTTGAAAATACTCAACAACAATATTGTTGAAGAAACTTCTATAGGTTATTTATTATTACAATAAACAGAGTTTTCCTGCGTCAAGACGGTAAAGTTCTGGCTCAAAAAATAATAAAATTATCGCGCAATTCATATTGTTGCACGGCCAAATCTGTAAACCCAATCACGCGTATCACCTAATCTCTAATATTGTTTTTACACGCTTCCATTTGGGTTCTGTTTGGTAACAATAAATTGTTGGTGCATTGTTCATTAAGTGGTAAGAGTCATTGTTGTGTTCGTACCCTCACCACGTCACAATACAACAATACAGTAACGATGATAATTATGTAGTAGCCGCGTTTAATAATAGAATTAGTAGTGACACGAATTTTATAATGTATATTATACACACACACACGCTCCATTTACCCCATTTAACATTAAAAAATACCAGTGTTTCCCCTCCGAACACTACAAAGCATAATATTCCCTTCGTTGTAAAGGATATCAGTATGTAGTAGTAGCCTATTTCGTATTTTAAAATATATTTCATAGATATTTTCACAAAACAGAGGGTTTCGTTGCACCGAATTCAAAAATATTAGTTCTATGTACTGTGTTCACACTACGATCTTCAGTGGTGAGGCCACATTTCTTTCCTTTTAAATACACTATAACTGATCTTATACATACGCGTAGGCTACACACGCATTAAACAATTTCATTCTTTTTCTCATTTACCCACAGCTTCATAAAACTAAAGTCGTTTTGTTCGCATTTATAAAGCCGTTTTGTTATTGTTATAAAAATTTCATTAAGTAATGTATCACTTAATGAAGCAAAATTTCATTATTGCTACCTGTATTAAACAACAAATTCAAATAACAACAAAACAACACGATTTAATTAAAATCTTAAACATCACTAAAATCAAATAAAATTAATAGCTTTTCACAAATTTGGATCTCATTTTTGGGTCTTGGGGTCCCAAAATTTTGAAATTTCCAAAACTTAACACTTTATTCAGATGTTAGTTAAAATCGTCTTTAATTTGATAGCCTACATTAATTTTTGTGATTTTATCAAAATCTTCACACACGTTTTGGGCCTCGACGTCTAAAGATTTTGACAATTAAAACAATGAACAACATATTCAGATCCTGGTTAAAATACCGTTTAACTGAACGTCCTAAATGAGCTTTTTTTACAATTTTGTCTCGCCCCCCCCCCCTATTTTTGAGGAGATGAATCCCCAAAACAATAGGATTCTGTAGGATAAAAGTATAGACATGGATGCCAAGTTTTATAAAAATCTGTTTAGGCCTACCCCAAATAGACAGAGAGACAACGGTCGAGTTAAAACTGAGAACTCGTTTCGATCCTTCAATAATATAAAAACTTTTCAGTTTCCTTGTGAAAAGGAGAGATACAGAAAAAAAATTAAATTATTTTGTGAATTTAATGGCAATTTCTCTCTTTTACAGTATTAAAACTTCAGTAAAAGTTTAGACTGAAAACTATGCACTTAATAACAATTCAGATTAACCTTTCCGATACTGTTTATCAGAATTTGTCCTTGCGGAGGGGGGGTCTAGGTTCTAGTTGGTTTCACAGAAAAGAAAAACAAAGTTCAGACTAATCAACTTCAGACAAATCAAGTTCACAAACAGAATTAACACTGTTGCACACCACTATAGAAAAATTATTCCGATTAGATATTTCAAGCTTCACAGCACGGAAAATCGGAAAATCTTTTGAAAATCTATATACAAAGCTTTTACTGTTGTTGGTGTGCAACAGTGTTAATTCTGTTTTTGATTATAACCACTAACACAACTATATTAATAAAATCAAGTTCAGACTATCTTTAAAGTGGCTCAAAAACCTGTGATAACATCCTGAAATCAATCTCATTAAAGTAAACCGTAATAACACAATAAACGTACGTGCCGTTGAAACATTGTTTATAAGATAGAATACTTATTGACTGAATCGAGTTTCCTATATTTCATAATTAAAACGTATTCCCGCCAACTTTGTCACTACTTATTGCAACACTCCTAAATACTTCGTTCTTGACAAGGCCTTTCGGTGTCTCCACCATCTTCAGGCTTGACGATCATCGTTTAAGACGTCGTTTAAAACCTGAAGATGGTGGAGACACCGAAAGGACTCGTCAAGAACGAAGTATTTAGCAGTGTAGCAATAAGTAGTGACATGACAAAGTTGGTGTTAAGATGGCTGCTAATAAAACTAACAAAACTTAAAACGTATTCTTTAATACTGTGTAAAAAACCTGTTTCTATATTTTAAAAAGAGATACTAATAGGCTATATATTAGAGTACACAGCTAAAAAAAAATATCGGTATGGAGAACCATACATGACTTCCATGTTCTAAGATTTATATTTAAAATCATTTTCGAAATTAAATATTTCCATAGAAACTACTTCTTTCTACTTACTGCTCCAGCCTTAACCACAGTACTGTAGTCACTAACGTATACCACCTCACGTTATCGCACTCGATTTTCACTGATGATGGAAGTCAATGGCACTGCCGAAACGTCTGGTTTTGCAGAAAACTTTGGTCTACACCCAAACAGGACGGGAAGGAATTTTAACAACAAACTACTTCTTTGTTGCCAATAACGTAGTACACATAAAAATTATCCCCTCCCCTTCAACTATAATTTTCATTTATAGAAAATTACCCCACCCCGTTCAACTAGGCTCTTCATTTATAGCTATTTCATCTACGTTTCTACAATGGATTATGAAGATCTTCTTATCAGGATTCTTTATTTATCAAAATTAAGTACTTTACTCTTGTTATAACAAAAAATGTTTCCGGTAAACTGCCTTTTCCCCATAACCGATCTTCACCAAAATCAAAACGCCTTGTGTATTCTACAACTCAGGGATGCATGCAAAACATTATTTGATTCTGATTGAATTTACGGCAGTTATTCGTCATAGAAAAAATTACCCTTGTTAAAACATAAAATGTTGCAGGTAAACTAACCCTTTCCCTCAACCGATCTTCACCAAAAACAACAGATCTTGAGAACTCTACAATTCAGCGCTGTATGCAAAAAATTATTTGTTTCTATTTAAATTTTCGGCTGTTATCGTTTGCCATAAAAAATACCCATGTTAAAACAAAAAAAACGTGGCAGGTAAACTACCCCTTTCCCTTAACTGATATTCACCAAAAACAATAGGTCTTGCAATCTCAACAATTCAGAGTTGCATGCAAAATATTATTTGATTAAATTTGAATTTGCGGCAGTTATCGTTTGCCATAGAAAATACCCTTGTTAAAACATAAAACGTTGCAGGTAAACTACCCTTTTCCCTTAACCGATTTTCACCAAAATCAATAGGTCTTGAGAACTCTACAATTCAGGGCTGTATGCCAAACATTATTTGATTCTGTTTTAATTTGCGGTTGTTATCGTTTGCCATAGAAAATACCCTTGTTAAAACATAAAACGTTGCAGGTAAACTACCCTTTTCCCTTAATCGATCTTCACCAAAAAAAAAAAAAATAGGTCTTGAGTACTCTACAAATAAGGGCTGTATGGAAAACATTATTTGATTCTTTTTGAATTTGCGGCTGTTATCGTTTGCCATAGAAAAACATTACCCTTGATTTAAAAAAAACGTTGCAGGTAAACTACCCCTTTCCCTTAACCGATCTTCACCAAAAAACAATAGGTCTTGAGTACTCTACAAATAAGGGCTGTATGCAAAAAAATGGTTGATTCTGTTTGAATTTGCGGCTGTTATCGTTTGCCAAAGAAAAAAAATCTACAGACACGCACACAGATAGACAGACAGACAGACACACACACACACACACACACACACACACACACATTTCGAAAAATGACTTTTTTTCATGTTTTGAGTGTAGTACAATCAGAATCTGCAATAGTCTTGAACACGATTTTTTTTCCCATCACCATACTTCCATTTCCTTAAGGAACATGGAAGTAGTTATAAAACAACCTAAAAATTAAGAGATTAACAAAATTCGTCAACTTTTTTCGGCCCTATTGGGGGGGGGGGGGGTTCTGGTCCTGTTCGTCCCTATAACAGTTTTACCGCATACGGTGATTTATTTATTATTACTATTGTGTATGAATATTTGCATGAACATTTATTGTAGGCCTATTATAAATATTTTATTTTATTCAGAAAATGTTTTTAAAAAGCAAGTAGGTCTATAAATAATATTTTGCTTAATATTGTCGAAACAAAAATTAGGCCTACGTTTTTACGTTTTACTAATGTAGCTCAATTAGTAGCCTATGTTGCTCAATTTAATCAAAGCCGTTTTTGTATATTTCAAGAATGAATCACTCGAATACACTTGCACGCACATATAGCCTATTATTTGTAAACACATTAACACAGGCCTACACATTAACTACTTCATAATGTATTCATTATTAAATAGTGTTTTCAATTTAATCAGTGCTTAGTGAAAACCCTTCTGTATACAATGGCGTATCTGGAATTTAACTTTGGGTGGTCCGGGGTCGGATCGGCTTTATATAAAACAAAAAACAAGTTAATACTAATCAACATTACTATCTTTTAAGCGGCTGAAAAACGCGTGATAATATCTTGAAATCAGTCCCATTAAATAAACGGTAAGAACACAATAAAAATACGCGTTATTGAAACATTTTTAAAAGATACTTATTGACTTATATACCGTGTAGGCAGCAGACTCCGCTTCAAACAGTTCAATCCGAGTTCACCTCTATGGGGTCCTTGATAGGCTACTTCTCAGTGTCTAGCAGGAGGGTATTTCATCCTATTGTGTATTTCACATCTCAAACGTATACCCTAATGCTGTGTAATAAATCTTTTTGTATATTTAAAAAAGAGCTACTATTATATTATCTTACACAGCTGAACAAATAAAATAAAACAGCCTAAAAATTAAGAGATCAACAAAAGTTTGTCAACTTTTTCGACTCTTTGGAGGCGGCGTCCGGTCCCGTTCGTCCATCCCACTGTTAAAAGATAGTTATTGACTAAATTGATATTGACAACATTTCACATTTCAAACGTATTCGCTAATGCTGTGTAATAAACCTGTTTGTATGTATATTAAAAAAAAAAGCTACTACTATATTAGCGTACACAGCTGAAGAAAAAACAAAAAAGAGCCTAAACATTACGAGATTAACAAAATTCAGCAACTTTTTCAATCCTCTGGGGGGGGGGTTTGTCCCCACCCATAAATACGCCCCGTCAACCCAGATCCAAACAACAAATTTCCAATATTTTTTAAAAGAAATTTATTTAAAATCAGTTGACTTTAATCATTGCGGTCAAAGTCAAGCTAGAGTGTTAATGTTGTCGCCTAGCAGTGATCGTGTCAAACGGTTTGGCCTCGCGTCGCGCGCACAGCTTTCGGCAACAACACATCACGACAACGCTAAGCTGATAAGACGTAATTCTCTCTCTCTCTAAGAGCAAAACTCCGTATAATAGAGGAGTCGACTCCACCCCTCCCCTCGCTATCGCTTAATGCAATTCACTATTGGCAACAACTGAACACACAGCGAGGGGTAACGCGCCAGAGATGGCACTATTAAAAGAAGATCATCCCTTGTGTCTGGGGTGAAGACGTCATTAGGGCAGTTTTCCACATGGCTCGTCGACTGCTACTTACACCCCACACCCCTGTTACCGGTCGGTTACTTGTACGACAGTAATCTGGAACTGATTCCTGTAGCCTACACTATTGACTGCGCGCGCACACACATGTAGGCTTCTCGTGTTCTCGGCACCATCAACTAATTAATATCAGTATACTGCATAGATATTGCCCATCGATCAGGATGCCCATACCCATACCGTCTCAATCTTTATCCATCATTTATACCGGTACACATAGTAGGCCTACTGTAATTATTTCTTTGATTTCTCCATTTTAAATTTTGTCTTGCAATCAGTGGCGGCTAGTCTTTCTAACACTTGGGGGTTCAATGTCTGGCTGTTTCTACTAAGAAAAGCCGGCTACGCACTATCCATCGCCGCTGTCCAGCATGACCGACGTCGATGATGGATGTGCGCACCACACTGTCGTGCAACTCGTCCAGCGTGCCAGACGTTCTTTAGTTCTCGTTGTATTTGTAAAAATCATTTTTTTTATTTTTTCTGTATTAAAATTAAAATTGTTCTGGTTGCACCTTCTGCTAGCACAGACATCATATCTTGCAACGCTGTCATTCTTTTATGTTTATTCATGTAAATCAGCCGAAGATACGTCGCACAGACATCTATTTAATTTATATTTTTCGATAAATTTTGATGTTATTTCACGATCCATTATGAATTGTAATTAAAACAAATTAATAATAACAATATTATAAATAATAACTGATAATGATATTTGAATGTATTATGTAAACGAAGAATAAACTAAACTAAATATTAAACTGAAATTTTATCTGAATCGTTACCTACTTATTAAATATAAACTAAAGAATGAATGTAACGTAAATTAAACAATAAATATGTATTAAACGAATGTGCTCTAAAAACATGTAGGCCTACTGTACTTGTTCGAAAATTACGATTTGTTAGACAGCTAGCGTACGCATGATCAAACATGCATGATGCACGATCCATCAACACTACACACGGTCCATCCGCACGTCGTGCGGCTTGAGCTGATGGTCTTGCTGGACTCATTTTTCGTCGTGCACATCCTTCAAAAAATACACGACGTGCGGATGGATGTCAAAGCTACGCAGTCGTTTTTGACTTGCTGTCCGTCATGACGTCCAGCGGGGATGGTTAGTGAGTAGCCGGTTGTAAGAGCAATTATCCCATTCCGAATAACTCAAGGGATGGGTCGGAACATAAAGACATAACTATTGACAACTTTTAGTAGGCCTAATATTAAGTTGTGTTTATGCTATTTTCAAATTATTCTAAAAATGTATGTTTACAATAAAAGGATAGTTAAATATTTCTGTTTAATATTTAAAACGGGAAGTTCCTTACCGAGTTCCTTAATTTTGCATCTATTTTTAATAGAGAGAGAAGAAAACTTTGTTTTTAAAATAGATTGAACACTATTCATTTTACCAGTTCAATGAGCTGAACACAAAAATAAGAAATACCTGAACACTTAACACAAAAAAAAACCCACCAAACACACTTTGAACACGCTTCGGTCTGCTTAACGTTACTATAATTATTTAATGACTACATTAAACACATTTTATTTTCGGAATACAATTACTTCACTATTTTATTTGATTTTAAGACTTTACTGCACACACTTTCATTGCATTCTAAATGAAATAGAGAAATCTGACACAAAACTGAAGGTAAACAGACAACTCATGTGGCAAAAACCATACTAATGGCGAATGGCGGTATTATGAAAATGTTAAAATTCCCGGTCAGTGCGGTTCGGCTCTCGTCGAAACTATTCGTTTCTGTCGCTAACACTCGGGATTAGCGACTGTTGAATGTAATTTTGCGTATACTGATTTCCCCTTCCAAAGCTGTCTACACAGTCCAGGAGGTGCAGAGAGCTGCTTTGCACCTATTGTATGGAAGCAATTTGCCTATTACACGAATCCGTTACTGTTCAGTCAACAAGGTTAATCCCGCAAATCTTGTTGTTTAAATATGAAACCATTATCTCAACAAACCTTAAACATATTTAAATTGGGGGGGGGGGGTTCACTGAAGCATTGAACCTTATAGACGAGCCGCCACTGCTTGCAATGTAAGCTTACAGCACCTTCTCTCCGTGGCTCGTAATCTTTTCCTCTTATGTTCTGTAGTTTCCCACCCTATATGTTACAATACTTTCCACTGTTATCTTATATACTTATTTAGATTTTTGTTTCGAGCCTTAGTTGATTGCTCCATAAGGTAGAATGCAACTGCCCCGTCATTTGTTTCCATTGTCTTATGCTATTCCGTTTCCTTATCTTACACTTGTGCCCTCTTTGTAACCGTGACACCAAGATATCTACTCCCTCCACAACTTCTTCTTCCAACAATATACCTCTTCATTTTTTCCCAACGACAATGTATTCAGTCTTAATGGTATTTATCGTTAAGCTCTATTTCTCGTATTCTTCATCTGGCTTCCGAAGCATATAACAGATGTCGACCTCATCTTCAGCTGTAATTACGTGGTCGTCTGCGAAGTGCAAAGTGGCGAGCTTGTCGTGATTATAGTCGTTCTATCAAATCTGTAGAATCAATCACAGGAATATACACTTGCAAGCACACATATTATTTGTAAACACACTTACAGGCCTACACATAATAATGTATTGATACAACAAGCTATCCCCATGTTGCGACACGTGCGTCTACAACTTTCTTAAGCTGAATTCAAGTCTTAAATAAAGTGGGTGCTATAGCACAGATTTGCCGCAACCGCTTGGCGAATGGAAATTCATCAGATAGTCATCAGCCTATCTTTATACTGGTAGTAATGTTGGTATACAGAATTTCCACAGCTCTAAAAAAAAAGCTCTGACACAACAAATTTTTTTAAATAAAACTGGCGATAATTTATTCAACGGAACACTGTCATATGCCTTCTATAGAGCTCTATAAATGCTAAAAGGATTTTTTGCATTTGTTGTCAATCTTTTTTCAAGAAAAAATCCTGATTTATAAGCCCTATATGGACGTACGGCACTGAACTGTGGCCCAAAGAGGATGTCAATCCAAAACACTGGGAACAGGAGTTAGTCTAATGCACCTTGGTATGTTGCAAGTGAAACGCTCCATACTGATCGCGGAGTAAGTTAGCCTATGTACTGTACATGGTAGGTCTACACCATAAAAGCAGAAAACGTTATGCTAAACACGGAACCCACGAGAACAAGTCGATACAAGATAATAGGAAACTCAAAACAAGATGGCCAATTGACATGATGTAGTCAGTGCCGGATTTACCACTAGGCCGCGGCCTAGGGTCGCGGACTCAGAGGGGGCCGCAAACTACAGATTTTTTTTTAACAGAAGTATTTTTATAAAAGTAGGAGGCACTTTGATTTATTTAAATATGATTTTTTTTTAAATTAAATGATAAATTTTTGTTAATAATACAAATGGAAGACAGTTCTTATTTAGATATTGCGCGCTTATTTTTAAAACGTTGGCATCGTTGAAAACTTTTGAACGTCCGCTATAAGCTTATTGTCCCCGATTTTATACGACCGTGGTACCACCCTTGTTTATTATCATTGTTAATCTGCGTTCTGACTGAACGGTTTGCGATTCAAGTTTATGTTTTTATTTTGTTTTGAATGTAAAAAAGGTTTTTAGCTTTGTGTCGTGGGCAGCGTGTTGTTTCCTTGATATTGTATAGTATATACACGTACTATAGTACAACATAGTATAGAATATAGTATATACTATATAGAATATAGTACTATATTGATATAGTAGCCTACTGGTTTTAAATTTGGTATTATTAATCTGACATCAAATTACTTCTGCAGTACATATATTACTTCAAAGTCACAGCCGGGGGGGAGGGGCTCAGAAAACGTGTAGGGCCTCAAAATCTTAAATCAGGCACTGGATGTAGTCAAGGAATCGTCTCTGCGCAATCCCCATTTACGTCATACTTGTACTTTTTTGCTTCCATGTTCCATAAGGAAATGGAAGTATTGTCATGGCGAAAAAAATCGTGTTTGAGATAACAGCAGATTCTGATTGTACTACCATCAAAACATGAAAAAAGTCATTTTTCGAAAAGTGTGTGTGTGTGTGTGTCTGTAGAATTTTTTCTATGGCAAACAATAACAGCCGTAAATTCAAACAGAATCAAATATTTTTTGCATACAGCTGTGAATTGTAGAGGACTCAAGGCCTATTGATTTTGGTGAAGATCGGTTAAGGGAAAGGTGTAGTTTACCTGCAACGTTTTACGTTTTAACAAGAGTAAAGTGCTTAATTTTGATAAATAAAGTATCCTGAAAAGAAGGTCATAATACTCTTCTGTAGAAAGGTAGATGAAATATCTATAAATGAAAAGGGTAGTTGAAGGGGGAGGGGGTAATTTTTTTTATTTAAAATGGTAGTTGATGATGGAGTAAGTAAATTTTATACATTTTATGTGTAATACGTTATTGACAACAAAGAAGTAGTTTATATGGAAACATTTCATTTCACTTTAACAAAATTCTATATTTTTCATTTTAATTTAAATCACGTACGAGTGAAAATATATCGTTCCTGGGAGGACACACACACACACACACACACACACACACACACACACATACACAATTCGCGTTATTTCTGGCCTCAATAATGTTTATTTCCTTATGTTTGCATGCTTTTTAAATGAAAAGTGCCGAAACGCACACCAACACAACGCGTGCAAGCCGAAAAGGTGGAGAGCTGTGGATCGCTGGGCACTGTTGTATTAAAGCAATTAATACAATCTGTCTACTTATTTCTATTATGATATGAGAATTATAAACTAATATGTGCATGTGTGTATGTATGAAAAATATATAAATATTTTTCTCCTTTAGAAAATTGTTTGCCCCTCCTTGAAAATATTTTGACCTTCCTGATGGCTAGTTATTTACTAGCCTGTGTGGAATATAGCGTTATGACATGGATCAGAATGGTGGGTGTTAAACAGGAGACACAAACGTATTAAGGAAGAAATGTTTTGCTGAGAAATCAGATCGCAGCTAACTTTAGCTAGCTCTTCGTTCGACCTACATACATTTTATCCAAAAGTACAGTCCTTCCTCACCAGGGATGTAGCCAGGATTTTGCTTGGGGGGGGGTCCTGATGTGTGTGTGTGTGTCTTATACATACCTTAAATATACCATAGATTAATGTAAATTATTTAAAAATATAATGTTTATACACATAGGCCTATTATCAAGCATTAAGTGGTTAAAATTTAATCTTAACAAATTCAGTACCTGGAATTTATAATATTTATTGCTAGACAATACAAAAATTCTTATAAAACCTATAGACC
Source organism: Magicicada septendecula (assembly GCA_034769895.1). Lineage (NCBI taxonomy): Eukaryota > Metazoa > Arthropoda > Insecta > Hemiptera > Cicadidae > Magicicada > Magicicada septendecula. The sequence goes on from CM068371.1 coordinate 45,612,452, forward strand.
CCTAACATATATTTGTCTAATGGCAGAAGATATTGGTAAAAAAAAAAAAAAATATACGGTACATAATCTTAAATGTGATATTTCTAAATCCAATATTTTTAAGTATAAAACTGATTAACCCAGTTTAGTACGATTCCAAGATTTAAATTATTATATTATAATTACTAAATTAAATAGACACGCATACAGTTTATACGTAGTTTTGAATAAAATAGCAAATAAAATGAAAATTGTACTCATATGGAACGTAACAGTATAGTAACACAATAAAACTCATAATAGCCTATACTACCAGATTACTGGAATAATGCACAATATACACTAGTAGTTGTTTAAAAAAATTATGAATGAAATAGCTATTTTTTTACAATAGCAGCCTTCTCTTTCCATTATCTGCCATCAACTTTAAAACGTCTTCAGCAGTAAAAGGTGCAGGGTAGTGAATGGTCATCAGAGCCAATCCTGTAAGTCGTTCATTTTCCATTTTATTTAGTAGAAAACGTTTAATCCTCTTAAGTGACGAGAATGATCTTTCTACTTCAGCTGTTGATACAGGCAGGGTCGCTAACACAAATAATAGCATTCGGATATTTGGATAAAAATTTTTATCACATTTATCTAGAATCGTCAGTAGTTTAACTGGTTTTTCCTCTTCGCTCTTCCATTTTTCACACCACAGCAAGTATTCTGCTTTGACTACCGATTCTGATGTTTTATGTTCATAATACATTTTTAATTTTAATATAGCATCCACACTTTGGGGATTAGCATTCCTAGGTAACAACACTTGAAAAGCAGACAAAATGTCTCTGTTATTATCAAAACGGGCAACTAATGCACTTATAAGACCATGTATGCATGGAATAAAAATAGACCTTGGAAAATATTCCTCTGCGGAATTATGCGGATGGTTTTCTCTATATTGTTGCATTTTTGCTTGTCGTGGCGGAATATCAATAGTAGTAAACAAAATCTTCTGCGCCATCAATTGTGCTTTTACAAAAATATTCGAGAACTGTTACACATCAAAATTACTTGCAAAGTGCCTTGATGATATCATCAGCATACTTTAAGGAAGCTGACAGGTCATGCTCAGCTTTTGCAGGTAGTTAGAAAGTGGTAGCGTCAAGCTAAAGACATATTCGCAAACCATCAAAGCCACTAAGAAACTTCCTTTTTCAATGGATGCAAGAAGAGACGATGCACTTATTGAAATCGCTCTACTAACACAGGACAACTCCTGGAGACTATTTACTACGGCAGGAAATATTTCGATAAATGTATTAACAGTTACTTGACGTTCAATGAATCTTGTCTCGCAGAGCCCTACTAACCGAGATTTTTTTGGTATCAGGTACTAGTTTGATAATGTTTGTTTTTAATAATTCACTTGCTTGAGAATTATTTCTAAACAAAGTAGAAATTTCATTAACGACACCAAGGCAATTCCTGATGGAAGGCACTGAAAGAGAATCACTAAGTACCAAATTCAACCTATGAGAAGCACAGTGTACGTATATAGCTTTTGGATAAAGCTCCTGTATTCTCTTATGAACACCAGTGATGTGACCACTAAAGGTTGAAACACCATCATACCCTTGGCCTACAAGGTTGTCCATATTAAGTCCCAAATTTTTGCATGTTTTTAGAATCACATTAAAAATATATTTAGCAGATAATCTTTTATCTGGATAAAGGTAATAAAATCCTCTCTTAACTCAGGCCTTACATCATCAGAGACATATCTGATACACAATGCAAACTGTTCCTTTCCAGAAACGTCTAGTGTTTCATCTCCCAAAATAGAAAAATATTTAGCACTGTTAACATTATTCAGAATTCTTTTTTGGATTAATTGTCCACAAATATTAATTATTTCATTCTGAATATCAGGGCTTAAATAAGATGCATTCCGTGGACAGTTAATAATATTCTGCCTTAGATCGTTATTAATATCAGCTCGAAATCTAAGTAAAGCTCTAAAATTCCCATCTTTCTTCCTTGGCTTTTCCATGGTTAAAGGCCCAGAGTCTGTATCACCTCTTAAAGGCAACTCATTTTCACCACAAAATATTATTGTGTCTATAATTGGCTTATAGCTGCTCTATTTCTTTGGCGTTCTTGCTCCTTACTGGTATCTAGCATAGTCACCACATCAACAGTTTTTCCGCTCAATACTTTGAGAAAATTTTCTGCAGCAATAGTTGCAGACTTGTGATAACTTAATATTGCGTGACTTTCAAACTTACCGATACTGTCTTTCCATTTGCGTAACTCACGCCACCAACAGTGTATTAAGAACTTGAGTTTAACTGGACCATTGATTAGTCTAGCTTGAGATTTTAGTATTTATGGTTAGACATTTTCAATTTTTCGGGGGGGGGGTCGGACCCCCCCGGGCTACGTACCTGTTCCTCACTAAGGTTGAGGATAGTCTTAATCCACCTGACATGGTGGTACCATTTTAGCTGATACGTAATTTCTTCAGAACTCAAGCATCCACTTATTTAATTAATATTTAAATGATTTTAAATATAAATTTTAGGACATGGAAGTCATGTATGGTTCGCCATACCGATTTTCTAAGTTATAGAATGTAAAATTCTGATTGGTAATTCAGAATAAAGAGAGAAAAACTGAGTGTGTTTTAGTGTACAGCATTAGATATTAGTAGGCTCCCTGAGCTGCAGATCTCGCTCAGTATTTCTACGGGAATACATTTATTCCCAGATAAAATCACATTCTTCTTCTACTGGCGTTAAATCCCAGTACGGGTTTTATCCTCTTCAACGATTTTTATCCATTCAGCCCTCTCATTATGTAGTCTTCCCCGTCTTCTTATCACCATATTCCTCGGATCCGCTTCAGTGTCCTCGATTCATCTCTTCCTTGGCCATCCTCTTCATCTCCTACCTACTGGTCTACATTCTTGAATTTTTCTCTGGGAATTGTGTGTCCCTCCCAGGCTATCCTTCTACTTGTTATAAACCTTACTTTATCTGCTTCGTGTATTAGGTTATTTATTTTGTGCTTCCTTCGTTTTCTTCACGATCCGCCATTATTTTGCACTCAATATTCGTCGCTATTTGATCGTCAAAAATTTGTCTCAATATTTGTAGTTCGAATATTCGTAGACACTGTTAGTTTTTCCAGATTAAATTAGCTTAATAAATTTTAATTATTCAAAGCTGTGAGTAAAAACTTCTTTGTATGTGCGTTTGCCGAGAAATACAACGCGGAGGCGAACACATAGGCCTATCGTTTCCGATACATTACGTTTTTGTTTTCAATTTCTTTTAATTTTTATATGTTTTGTATACATATAAAAACAATAAGGTCTCAAATAATATGGTAATTTTCTCAAAGTTTATTATTCTATATACAAACCAAAACTATTACGGTACTCTTAAGTGATTTTATAAATGCCTTACATAGTATATTTTACATTACTTGAAAATTTTGAATTTCGTTTCTACCGTTTAAAAAGTACAGTTAAAAAGTTTTCAAAATAAAAACCGTCCCTCGGACATACGTTTACATGATTTACACAATTTTAAAACAAATGTGTTTACAGTAGTTAATAAAACAATGTATCAAGTTCAGTGGTAGGCCTACAGGAGCTTTATTATTCACCTGAAATTTATTTTTGCTTATAAAAAAGATCTGCGGGATAATCCGCCATTTACTGTAGGCCTATCTGCATTTGATAGGTGGGAGGAACGGAGATAAGATAGATTCAGTTGGCGCAGGAAGCAGTCTAGTTCAGGAAAGAGCCAACATCCGGGGCACAGAACACCGTTGCTGTAGGAGTGGTCGGTGGTCCACCGTTCTGTTCTCCTGTAGGCTTACAGGCAGTTGATTTTGTGTACGCCAAAATTTGACTCCACCAGGGTAAAAGTCTGGCTGGAGTAGCCGTTAATCCCGGGGTTGAAAGACGTCGAAATACGAGATATTATTAAATCCCGAGGTTGAAAGACGTCGAAATACGAGATATTATTAAATCCCGGGGTTGAAAGACGTCGAAATACGAGATATTATTAAATCCCGGGGTTGAAAGACGTCGAAATACGAGATATTATTAAATCCCGGGGTTGGAAGACGTCGAAATACGAGATATTATTAAAACGGTTAAACGCGGGCTATTACGCCGTGGTCTTATGTCTTCAGAACCAAACGTTTTGGTCTCGCCAACGGAGGCCATCTTCAGTGATAAAAAATATTTGGCAGAGGTTCGCTGTAAAAACCCGAGTACTGAGGCAAACCATAGTCAATGAAATCATTATCCACTGACGCCGGCCGTGGAATCATTGAAACTCTTATCGAAATACGTGGTATGATCAAAAAGTTGTGTAATTTTCAAATTTCCTGCGCTAGTATATTGCCCGTGCGATTAAAGCAAAATGTGATTTTTATGTGATGGCATAGCCTATATGTTAACGATAAACGTCTATAATTTTACCTCTACTGGATGCATGGTCAAGTCTGACAACTAATTAAGCAAGTTGTGTTTTGGAGTAGGCCTATTAGGCGATTACTTCACGTTCTACACTGCAAGACTGAAAAACATGGATTAAAGTTTTTTTTTTTTTTTATTTATGTTAATTATATAAGCTGATTAATACCAACCGCAAAACCAAAATTTCTTACTTTGTACACTTTAAATCTACATGGAGCGGGAACTGACATTTATCCCAGTCTGCAAAACACACACATCCTTCTTATCTGGCGGTACAACTTTTGGTGGGCTTTAGCCTCTTCAACAATACTCCTCCATGCTTCCCTGATCACCGCCCTCTCTCTCCACCCTCTGATTCCTATGCTGGCAAGATCTTCTATTACGCCGTCCAACCATCTTATCCTTGGCCTGCCTCTTCATCTAGTAGTATATAATCTTCCCTTCAGCATTTGTTTAGCCATTCTTTGCTCAGACATTCTTTCCAGCCTATGCAACCTCACTGAGCATATGCATTTGATGAATTTCACTATGTCTTTTCCACGCATGAGAGACTGTAGTTCGTTGTTATCGCGTATGCTCCAACTGCCTTGCCTTCTTCTCATGCTGGGCGATAGATTTTACGCAACATTTTGCGCTCAAATGATTTTAAAGCAGTTGTGTCATTCTCTGTCAAAGTCTACAGCTCAGATCCGTATGCAACAACTGGTCGCACAAGAGAATAATATTGTTACGCAACTGCGACACGTTTGTGCCAAGGCCGCACTCTAGAGTTGTCAAGGCCGCACTCTAGAGTTGTCAAGGACGCACATTATGGAACCCTGCAGGCTGTACATAGGCAACAGCCGCTGCTTAGTTAGTCACTTTACGTTGGGCGAGTTACCAAGTGCGTCTCAAGTGATTATTAGTGAAAAGTGACTATTGAGCGAAACTCTGTTACTTGACATTATTATTGCATGTGGACAAACTTAACTTGAATTATTGTACGAGTATAATGTTGCTGAATAACTTGGTGATTGCAGACTGTTATTTGTGACTAATTAAAACTAGTGATTAGTGACTGCATTGGTGTCTGTATTTTATTTCCACTGTACCATACGACGATCACTGAGACGTCGCCTATGTAGGCTACTTAAATTTTATACCTCTTGTAAAAAGAATGTTTTTAAAGATGTTAATATTTGCAAAGTAGACACATTCCTCTTTGCAACTTCTCATTCCTGCGCTTTCTAGTCTTCTCAACGGGTCGGCCATAACTAATGATAATATCGAATATAGGGCCGTAAAATAGTTGGCAACCACCTTACAAAATTGCATTTGCTTACAGTTTGGATGACGTCGCACTGTATAAAGCAGCACATCAATAAAAACGTATTTAGCCGCATTTTATGCGTGTCTCGTGGGTTTAACTGCGGCGATAGCATTAGTTACGGTGCCGAATTGGTCGCGCATGAATCTGACGGAAAATTACAGCAAGGCGGCGGCTGCTGGTTACTGAGCTGATAATTTTGGCGTCGCGCGTGTCTGATCCTCGCGAAATGTTAAACGACATGAATAAACCTTGTCCTGTCCTAACCGCTGTGAAACTGTTTCACCTCGTCAAGGCTGACTAACAGCCAAACAGTTCAATACGAGTTCAACTGTATGGCCACCTTGATCAATTCGCCGCTACTCAGTGCCCTAATACTCATCCCACATCTTACACGGAAGATTTACTGTCAGTAGCGAATATGGAATTTGATCTTGGAGGGGGGGGTGTCCGATCGAGTCGGCTTCATAGAAAAGAAAAAACAAGTTAAGACTAATCAATATTACAATCTTTAAAGTTGTTGAAAAACGTGTAATAACACACTGAAATCAGTATCATTAAAGTAATAACACAGTAAAAATAGGCGCTATTGATACATTGTTTATAAGATAGCCTACTTATTGACTTAATTGAGTTTCCTATATTTCACATTTCAAACGTACACGCAAATGGTGTGTAATACACTTGTTTGTAGAACTAGATTTAAAAAATATGTTACTACTGTATTAGCGTAGACAGATGAGAAGTTAATAAAACAGCTTAAAAATTAAGAGATTAAGAAAATTTCGTGTCAACTTTCAACCCTCTGGGAAGGGGTCCGGTTCCATTCGTCCCACCCCCGTAAATACGCCCCCGTTTACTATTATCTTTTCATGATGACTATGAAAAACAAAGTGCTCAGATATAACAGATATTACCGTCGTGTTTTAACTTAATTGTGCCCTCTATCTTTGCAGTGTTTATTATCACGTGAAATTCTCTCTTTTTGCCACCACCATTGTCTTCGTTGAAGCGTCCTGCCAGGGTGTTATAGCGAATGTGTTCAAGGCTGTACGTTTTCTTTAATCTTAAACCAGTGATGTAACTAAGAGACGCTCCTGGGTGTAGGGGAAGGGGATGAAACTGGATTAAATGTTGGATTTCTACATTTTCCTCAGGATAAATGACAAATTTAGGACTCTTCCCATGCAATTTTATAAATACATTTTATAAATTCTTAACCTCCCAAAAAGTTTTTGAGCAAATTAACGTGAAGTGTAAGGGTTTAAAAATATGGAAAAGCGCTGATATCAAAATATTCTGCCTTGATCAACTGGTATTCAAATGAAAGGTAAAAAATATCGCGTCGTAATGTATCACTTTAATTAAATACATTTCTGTTCTTAATAGATCTTGGAAAATGACTCTTTCTAAAAATATTAAAAAAAAAGTTTTATGACCCATTCCCACTTTAATCTAAGGATGTTGTATAGGGAACTCAGATGAAAACGTTTATAGCGAGACAATTGTAGCTTTACCTCATTGTCTTGTATTATAACTTGGACGTCCGCAAATAGCATTGTGTTTAGATGTGTTGCGACTGATCTCTGTACTCGAATTCATGCTTAGTGTTTTTATTCTCTAACGAAATCATCTATAGACACGCTGAACAGAGTTGGTGACGAACGCATAGGAAACAAACACGAAGCATATAAAAATCATCTGCAACATCAAACTGGCAGATTATATGTCTGTTTCTGTGATGTGTCTAATTCTCCGAAGGTATTTAGGGGGCGAATTCGAATCGTTTCCACGTTACAAGTACCTCATTATCAGGGTCGAAAGAGAACGAATCGTTTCCACGTTACAAGTACCTCATTATCAGGGTCGAAAGAGAACGAAACGTTTCCACGTTACAAGTACCTAATTATCAGGGTCGAAAGAGAACGAAACGTTTCCACGTTAAAAGTACCTCATTATCAGGGTCGAAAGAGAACGCAAAGTTTCCACGTTACAAGTACCTAATTATCAGGGTCAAAAGGTAACTAATCGTTTCCACGTTAAAAGTACCTCATTATCAGGGTCGAAAGAGAACGAATCGTTTCCACGTTACAAGTACCTAATTATCAGTGTCGAAAGGTAACTAATCGTTTCCACGTTAAAAGTACCTCATTATCAGGGTCGAAAGAGAACGAATCGTTTCCACGTTACAAGTACCTCATTATCAGGGTCGAAAGAGAACGAATCGTTTCCACGTTACAAGTACCTAATTATCAGGGTCGAAAGAGAACGAATTTTTTCCACGTTAAAAGTACCTCATTATCAGGGTCGAAAGAGAACGAATCGTTTCCACGTTACAAGTACCTCCTTATCAGGGTCGAAAGAGAACGAAACGTTTTTCACTTATGGGGTATAACATGGAGGTAAAGGATTATAGTGAAGAAACCAGGGCGGACCAACGTCCGTCGTATCCCTTTGTCCGCCAGTAACTTCAAACTATAAAGCTGCAAGTAACTCTACAAATCATAAGAGAGGCGGATATTACCTAACCTGTAAAGAGGAACTAAGAAGTACAGACGTGGGTATAGCCTACACGTGAAGTGGCAGAAACATAAGCCATGTATTATTCTTGCCGTGCATCATATAAACAATTTTAATTGGCTTTAACTTGAATGTAAGTTGTACTCACTTGTGATGCAGTGGAGCGGAGTCAGCTGAATCAGATATTAGCGTTTCCACGGACAGTCAACGTTTCGCGCATAATTTACATGGCGGAAAACATGAAGAAAGAACACGAAAACAGAGCACAAAGCATAAAAAAGTTGTGCCGGCGAACGAAAAAATAAAGCCAGCTGCCAGAAGCAAAAAAAAGGTTAATCAGTAAGCAAACCCTAAAACCGGTATAGATTTACGGCTGAAACCGAATATAACCGAGTATAAAGATAGGCTCAAGAATATCTGATGAACTACCAGTCACCAAGGGATTGCGGTAACGTTGAGCTATAGCGCCCGCTTTGTTTAAGCTAGGCCTATAGGCCTACTTGAATTCAGCTTTAGAACGATGGAGACGCACCTATCTCAACACGGAGATAGCTATCAATGACGAAATGTTCTTCACTTTGCATCTCGCAGACGATCAAGTAATTATAGCTGAAGATAACAGGATAACATCTGTTACATCCTTCGGAAGTTAAATGAAGAATACCATAAATGGGGGTTAACGATAAATACAAAAAAAGCTGAATTTATTGTTGTTGGAAATACATGCAAAGCTATATTGTTGTAACGGGGAGTTTTGGTGGGAGTAGATTCATACAAATACCTTGGTGTTACGGTTATAACAGACGGCACAATATAGTAGAAATATAGAAATACAAAATTGCATAAGACAAGGGAAACAAGTGACGAGACAGTCGGAGTAAACAACTAATGCCCGAAACTAAAATCCAAATATATAAGACATTAGTGGAAAGTATTGTAACATAGAGGGCTGAGGTGTGGATAACTACAGAACATATGAGGAGCCATATAAATGGGATAGTGGAGAAGGTGCTGTACGGGCCTTGTGCGAGCACATAAGATGGTACCAGCTGTACGTATGCCGTATGAATAGCCAAAGGAATTGCTAGAATGGACCCCTCCTGAAAGGAGAAAAAGAGGGGAACACGTTTACCAGGACAAAACAGTTTATCTCACTTTTTACAGAAAACTTAATCCATGTTCTTCAATCTTGCATTGTAGAATGAAAAAAATCGCCTGATATGCCTAAGGACGACTTACTCAGTTAGCTGCGAAACTAAAACTAAACTATGCATCAAATGAGGTGCACCAACATTACATAAATACCGGACACTTGTAGCGGTGGAAATTGCAAAATTGCACGAATGTTTTGATCAAATCTGGTATAAAGTTTTTATAACAAAATGCTTGAAGCAACTATCAATGTACTGCATCCGGAATGTCGATTACCACAGAAATCGAAGATGCTTAAAGTCATGGCCGGCTTTAGTAGAAGGCCGGAATATGAAACGTGGCAACACTGGAACCAGCTGATATTTGAGGCCGACTAGACGATCTCTTAATTTATGTATTTCAATAATCAAATCGCGTCGTTTTTAATTGCCGGTTAACAGCAGTTTTATAATTCTTCATTTTTACAAATTAAAAATTTATTATGTAAAATACTGTTACACTATTTAAGAAATATAATAATTTACTCATTCGAATTCAATAATTCGAACAAAGTTAATTCATTAGGCCTAACACTAATTCACTAATTTCTTCAAATAAACGTATAGTACTAAGTGCGCACAGAACTATAATTTAGATTTAGCTATAAATATAACATGTTCACTTTAACTATCTTATTACACTATGCTTATAGGCCTCAGACGCAACGTTGCCACGTATAATATTCCGGCCTTCTACTAGAGCCGGCCATTTATAGTCAACGAAGAAATTCAAAATATCAGCGACTGCACGACCGTATGAGAATCGATGCCCTACAGGTTTTGAACCATCAACAACGAAAAAGATTCAACAAGACTAAACCGTTTGAGTTAGTGTAGTGATTGGTGCAGAAGCTTACTTACAACTTCTATTGTTTACGGATTGATACGAGAGACAAGAGTGGCACCACTTGGTGACTTCTTGTTCGAAGTTTAGCATAAGTTTGACTTGGTTAATTTTATTTTAGAGGCACAAATTTTAGATTAGCTGGAAAAAATTGATGCAGTAGAAAACATTAGACCGTAAAAAATTATAAGCAAAGACAAATTCATTTAGAGATAGTAGTAGAATATATAACTTATAATGTGTTGGAGAAATTTGATCTGCAAATTTCAATCTCCGCCTTGTCATCAATCAGTGGCGTGGCGTGGGTACATAACATCTGTTGCCGAGGTTGTGACAGGCCTAAAGCTTAATCTAATTCGAATTTTTTCTAGTACCAAGTGTTCTTTTTAGACCCAAAATATTTTTTCCTATCATTCGCTGGCAGAAGAAGAGGGTCCCGCCCGGTTCAACGGGACCCGACTCTCATTATACTTACACAGAATAAATCAGAACACAAATAATAGAGTTAAAAATAATAAGACAAACAGAGAAACACATGACTAAACGAACAAAACACAAATAGGTACGTAGTATCTGCTGCACGTCAGTTCCGAACACGATCATAGCTGCTAACTGATCGTTTTGACGGTTTATACAACGGCAGCACATTAAGAGGACGAATGTCCCCCCCCTTTCACAGTTTGTACAGTAACAACTACTACGAGGTCAATGACCATACGCAGTAAAACATTGCCGATGTCTGAGCCGGCAACACAAGACGCTTCAAGTGCCCAGGAGTTCGAAAGCAATGCTACGGTTTTCTTCAAGCTTCCCTACTAATATTGTTCGGATTTCAAATTATCCAATAACTAAAGTATTTGTTCTGTGATATAATTAATATAACTTTCCCTTATTTTCAGTAGGCCTACTGTTGCCGCCGGCAACAGCGGTTACATGGACGCCACGCTACTGTAATGGTGTACAGTCCAAGAATTGTTTGCCCACAGTTTGGGTCACTTTTCGGCTTGCATCAAGCAACCGATGTAAGACTTCAAGGTAATACTCTTCGTTGACTGTACGCACTGACGGTAAGAATTAGAATTTTAATTAAATTAGTTTTTTTTTAATATCAAGGAATGATAGCAAACAAAAGGGTGAGAAAATGAATATTTGGAAAAATCTTAATATTTACAAACGCAATAACAATAATTTACTAATTAAAGTGTATCTCAAATACAAAAAACCAAGATGATCTACTTAAGATTATAAATTTACTAAAATAAAAATAAATAGGCTTATATGAATAAAATATTTCCAATATAACCGACAAAGCATTTAGTTAAGTAAATAAACATTAAACAATCAATAGTTAAATTCGAATTAAATCGATTATCCGTTATTTTATATGAAAATTGAAACAAATTCGACTATTCGTTAGTTTTCTTTGTTATATTGAAATCAAATGATTTCGACTATTGTTAATTCATTTACAGTATAACCTTTGAAGGTACTGAATCTATCAGTGAAAGCAACGTCACCATAATTAAAATAATATCAACAACTTGCGGAAGTAATAAAATTTGATAATTTTATAATAATATTAGTCAAGAATATTGCAAGACACTCGTGGACTTACTTATAAAGTAATAATGGATAAATTATATAGCCTATATCTGTATTGGATCAGTTAATGGATCAGCATAGGCCTACATATTGCAACAGAACACAGGATGATAAGATATGCTGTTTATATCAGAGTACATGAATGACGAGCATATTCTTGTTTAAATTTGTTTTGTGTAATATTTTGTCTTTTAGTCATAAGTTTTGTATTTAAAAATTGATAAGCATATAGGTTACACCAAACTCTTCATAAAAAGATGTACTATATTGTCATGTATTTTTTGTATGAATTGGTGCGCGTGTGCGGGTGTGATAATCTGCGATCGCTATTGCGGCAGTGGTAGTTAACCGATTTACATGAAAATTTGACAAGGAATTATTTAAGTAAATAGCTTTGATTTGTGTATACTCTGAGGTGTGTAACTATTTTAGAAATATGGTTTTTTTTAAGTAAAGCAAAAATCAAGTGTAACTCTTATCAATGATAGGGAAATAAAAATTGTAGATAATTTCCATGCAGGACTATGCAAAATTATACAAAGTTTTTCATGAAATTTGTGTATCTAGTCGTTCCATCAATCATGTGACTTGGGCTTGGCCTATCAAAATACACCAAATTCTGTGAGATTCATACGTTGCAGAGCTAGGATGGACACAGTCTGTCTGTCGACGTTGCTAGGGGACGTTGTGCCCGGGTAAGAGAGTTGTTCTCTTACAAACGTAAAAATATCTTATATAAAATAAACCATAAACCTTAAAATTCTTACCGAAGTTTTGCGGTAAGAACCAAGAAGGAATAGAGGAATATCTTATATAAAATAAACTATAAACCTTAAAATTCTTAACGAAGTTTTGCGGTAAGAACCAAGAAGGAATAGAGGAATATCTTATATAAAATAAACTATAAACCTTAAAATTCTTAACGAAGTTTTGCGATAAGAATCGAGAGGGTAAATAATTAGATAAAATTTAAAATATAATACAGTGCTGTTTCGTGTAAGTTAAGATATCCGCTTAGGGAACTTAAAGACACTACAAGATATCGTGGAAGGTGTTCATTAAACGCACCGCAATAGTAAATACCCAGATAAATCCTGAGATTAAGAAATTATAAAATATAAATTAACAATAAACTGAATGAATGAAATTTAAATCATTGTGAGTGAACAATTTATCACGAAACTAATCAATCGTGGAAGCAGTCAAACATAACTACGAGACTCTGTGAAATATCGCCGTTGGAGCCGCTTGCTGTAGAAGAGGACGCCAGGACGAAGAGGACACCAGGAAGGAGTGAAGCTGTAGAAGAGGACGACAAGACGAAGAGGACGCCAGGACGAAGAGGACACCAAGAAGGAGGGACAGGAAGAAGAGGACGCCAAGACGGGACCGACGAGACGAGAGGAGGACGTTGCAGCAAACAAGTAAAATCGATTTATATTATCGAACAATACAAACAATTAAATATATTATCAATACATGACAATTTAAAATACATTATACATCTTTATAAACAATATTTGTATACAATAAATAATTTTTCATCTCCTCCATAATAGACTTGTATCGATTTTTACACACTCACAATATCCTTATTAGAAAATAAAGTTTGGTCTGTTGCAATATAGAACACAAAAATGCATACATCAAACCTAATGTCTACAATCAGGTTTAGCTACTCATACGATAAGTACGTCATACATATACTTCCCCATTTTAAATTATGTAAAATTGTACACACACACACACACACACACAAATAATAGGCAAACGAATACAAAGTAATTGATCATCATCTTCTTAACGGTTTTAGGCTTTAGCGGCCTGTTTCTATTCCACAGTCCACCTTTTCTTAGGTCTACCAACATTTCTTCTGCCTCTAGGGTTGTAATCTTTCGCCATCTTCGGTATAGGGTCTACTATTTTCTTCCATTCTATTGATATGTTGAATCCATTTTCTTCTGTATTCTTTAATCCTTTCGTTGACTGCAAAAATGCCTAATCACTTCTTATTTCTTCATTCCTTTTATGATCTTTCAATTACACCTTTAACTGATCTCAGAAATTTAATTTCTACTGTTTGTATCTTCTGTTCATCTTTTTTCTTTATGACCCAGTTTCAGAACCATACAGTAGTGTAGGTATTGCCATTGTTTTGTAAAATTTTATTTGGGTTACTTTTCTACAATTATTTCCCAACGTTCTCCAAATCGTTCCACACATTTTTGTGAATTCGTCACTTTATTTTCTATATCTCTATCTTGATCATAAGTAATGTCACGTCCAAGATAGGTGAAATGTTTTACTTGTTCTGTGCATATTTTGGTCAAAACCGGTTCATCTTCTATGAAGACCATTACTTTATAAAGTAATTGAAAATATGATAATTAGTCGAAATTTTAAACCAAACATTTAATAACGCATAATCACTATTTAATCTTAAAGCGTTAATTATAAGTTAACGTAAATATACCGATATAACTCAGCACGCCTTTATAATGTAAAACAGCTGATAAACAGTTTGTATAATAAAAATAAATTAAAAATTTGTTAGAAAAGGACCTCAGATGATATCGAATAATTTTGTAACAAAATGTAAACAACACGATCCATTAAAAATAAATAGGGCCTAGTTCAAATGGGTTTGTAAGTTCAATTAATTTGTGATGTGCGAGGTTTTTGGCCTCTCAAAAAAATTAAAAGTTCAATATGGCAATTAAGCAAAGAATCGTAATAAACAGTCATAATGAAAAATAGTAAAAAATTGTCAAAGATTTACGTAAGTAAAACATTCTGTGCGCCCTCCTCATAGACACCTCTATTTAATGATACAAAAACTCGTATTATCTGGAAACTTACATTCTATGCCAAGAAGAAAACAATGGCGCCATCCTGATGTTATTCTGTCAGTTAGTCAGTTTATTTTTATCAGTATGGCTATCGACCATGATGATTGTTGCAACATAATCCTCTTGCACAGATCAAATATAAATACGCCTATATTTGGTAAGGTTTTGTTTGCTTCGCGTTAAAAAAAAAAGAAACGCTATATAAAAAATAATTAGTATAATTCTCGTAATTATAATCCCATAATATTATAGTACAGTAGAGCATCGATTATCCGAACATCCATTAACCGAACGATCTATTATCCGAACTCAATAAAAAGTACAATTGTGTACTGTACAGTACTGTATAGGACACGTGTAGGCGTATTGGATATTTATTGAACATACAAAATTGTATACTATAAATTATTACAGTAGTCTACAGTAATAAATAAACGCTTTAGCTATACAGCCTTACAGCCTTTGAAGACGGCGAGGATGCTACTAATACAAAACCACGACGGCAGCAAAAGGTTTTGACGCACTTAAGGCTGTTCTAAAGTGGGACGAAACAGAAGGCTAGATAGAATGTATTCAGATTGTGAAACTTAAAATGAAACTTCAGTCTTTAGCAGCGAGAACGGGATACAGCTTTGAAGCAGAGAGTGACGCTTTGATTCGAATTTAACTGTACTCAATAACTGAAGTCACTTTATTCACTAAAACGTGTAAGTGTTGCCTATAATTCTGCATTATCTTACTTTTTACAACAGTATGCACAACTTTCTTCTTTAGCCTATCTCTTAAGTGTTGAGCGTTTTTTTAAATATTTTTTCTTCGCCTGAAATAGTAAAACAGAGTCTTTTAAATATTAATAAACATTGCAAAACTATCAATAACTATTGCTTGATTGATATCTTAAACATTATCAACGAGTATAAAATTTTACCGTAGTAAATGTCAAGCTTTCACATTAAAAAGTGGGAAACTGCAATTTACACTCAAAAATTCTGTGTTATCTAAAAAACAAAAAGAGCAAAATCGATATTAAAAACGGAATAATCTTTTAATTGGTACAAATTAATCCAAAACGTTACCTTTGTCACTGATACGCCTCCCTCAGCCTATTTGTAACAACACTCACCATAATATTTGCTTACAATGTACTCAAATTGTCTTGGTTTCTGATTTGATTGTCTGAAACGAAAAGTAATGTAAACAGCTAGATATTTGCTGATTCAGAATCTAGAAATCAAACAAACTTTTCGGTATGTATTTTATTTACAACACATTAATTAGTATTATACGTTATTTGATGTTGTTTGATTTTGTTGTCCATGACGTGTCCGTTGATTAACTAATTATAAGTGTAATACTACTGACAAGTACATATAATACAATACTCGTGCCAGAAAAGATGTAGCTTCAAACAGAGATACATTGAACACACGGAGGCACTACATTCCACCACCGAATCCATCTCCGCGAACCACCTCATTGAAGCAAACCACACATACAAAAACATCAACAGTTAACATGGATATTCTACACGTACACACAAAAGGCCGAAAAATAGACATTCTTGAACAATTAGATATATACAAACACATAAAAACGACATCCTAAACGAACAGACACAATTCAAATCACACGTAATGTTCGAACATATCACACCGCACACACACAACCTCGATCTTTCAAACGACGGCGCCGTCACCAAGAACAGCGCTCCCAGTGGCAGCCTCTGACGTAGCTTGTAACAAGCGAACACTGGTTCAGGATATAAGGTAAAAATTCTACATTTTTACCAATAAAAAAACTACTGTTCCGAGTCAGTAGTATTATAGTTATAATTAGTTATAATAATATTTTATATTTTGAACAAGAATATAAACTATTTTTTAAAATTATTTATTATAATGTTTCTACAGTGTATTATACATTACTTTTATCTTCAGAAATAGAATGTATATTTGTTATAATGTACAAATTTAAGAATAATGTATAACTTTCTTCGTAAAGAAATTAGTGTTTACATTAAAACAGATATAGGCTATCTGTTAGAGTTTTCTTTTAATAATATCAAGATTGCAATTTTTGATAATATCCATATGTTCTTTTCTTCACTTAAATACACAAAAAACTGATTAACCTTTGATATTCACAAAGGTTAAAAATGATTAAAAAGCACACCCACCAGCATCACCAGGATTTCTCAGGAACTGGGAAGATGATGCGGTTTTAAATTTTTTGTAAATAAAATTACAAAAACTAAAATATAAGTAATTCGTCATTTGCTATTTATTTATTATCTTTTATTCTTTGCAATAAAGAAGGTAAGCGTGGAAACCCAAGGTTGTGAAGTGTAGGCTAAGTGTAGTGGAGACACAAGGTTGTGAAGTGTAGGCTAAGTGTAGTGGAAACACAAGGTTGTGAAGTGTAGGCTAAGTGTAGTGGAAACACAAGGTTGTGAAGTGTAGGCTAAGTGTAGTGGAAACACAAGTTTGTGAAGTGTAGGCTAAGTGTAGTGGAAACACAAGGTTGTGAAGTGTAGGCTAAGTGTAGTGGAAACGCAAGGTTGTGAAGTGTAGGCTAAGTGTAGTGGAAACACAAGGTTGTGAAGTGTAGGCTAAGTGTAGTGGAAACACAAGGTTGTGAAGTGTAGGCTAAGTGTAGTGGAAACACAAGGTTATGAAGTGTAGGCTAAGTGTAGTGGAAACCGAAGGTTGGTTAGTGTAGGCTAAATGTAGTGGAAATTTTGAAATTTTACTGTAGTACTTATATCATCAGATTTCACTTCGACCATTCCAATACTGCAGTCATACTTTCAAATTTTATGTGACCTAAAACAAAAACGAATAAAAACAATGTTAATTATCTTCAAGTCGGAGTAAGTTAATTCAAAAACGTTATCCGTGTCATTGATAAAACCTTTCGCCACCGTTTACCATAATAGCAGTTTACAATATTCATAAGCTGTCTTGGTTTCTGACTTGATTGTCTAAAACAAAACAAAAAATAGTTGTTATTAATTCAATAATTGATGATTCAATAATTGATTCTATTATAGAATCAATATTGTTGTTATTAATTCAATAATTGATGATTCAATAATTGATTATATTATATAATCAATAATAATTAATTAATCAGAAATACAGCTATGGCTGATAGTACACCCATGAAGAACGAAGTTCCCTCCTCTGTGACAGGATTCCAACGTAAAGTTTCTAGCACGGCTCCCATTGTGGTCAAAGGGCAATGGCAGAGTCACTGTGAAACAAGTGGTCACAAAAAGTCACCAAACAAATTCCTGCATACGTATTTTAGTTAAAATACATTAATGACTATTATTATACATTCATCATCATCAACAGTGGCTCTACAACCCTTGGTGGGTCTTGGGCTGCTCCAAGAGTCGATTCCATTCCTCCCTGTTGCATGCCCTGGCTTTCCAGTTTCTTATGTACAGTTTTCCCAGGCCCTCCTCTTTCTGGTCTTTGAATCTACTTTGGAGTCTTTCCCTTTTTCTACTACCCATTGGTTTCTGGTAGATAATATATTTCGTAGGCTGTCCTTCCTCCATTCTCTCCATGTGTCCAAACCACCTTAGCCTTTGTATTTTGATTATCCTGACAATGTCCGCCTCTTTGTAAAGATGCTATTGTTCATAATTATACCCCCTGCGCCACATTCCATTTTCTTGTACTCCTCTAAATATTGTTCTTAGAATCCGTATTTCACAGCAACATAGAAGTCTCTCGCTATTGTTTGTGATTGTCCAGATTTCTGAAGCGTATGTCAGCACTGGCCTGATAAGATTATTATACATTAACGGATATTAAATATGTAAGCTCTATCATCAACCGTGGCTCTATCATCAACCCTTGGTGGGTCTTGGCCTGCTCCAAGAGTCGATTCCATTCCTCCCTATTACATCTCCTGGCTTTCCAGTTTCTTATGTTCAGCTTTCCGAGATCCTCCTCTATCTGGTCTTTGGATCTACTTCGGGGTCTTCCCTTTTTCTCCTTTTCCATTGGTTTCTGGTAGAAAATGTTCCGCAGGCTGTCCTTCCTCCATTCTCTCTATGTGTCCAAACCACCTTAGCCTTTGTATTTTGATTATCCTGACAATGTCCGCCTCTTTGTAAAGATGCTATTGTTCATAATTATACCCCCTGCGACACATTCCATTTCCTTGTACTCCTCTAAATATTGTTCTTAGAATCCGTCTTTCACAACAACCTAGAAGTCTCTCGCTATTTTTTTCATTGTCCAGATTTCTGAAGCGTATGTCAGCACTGGCCTGATAAGATTATGTTTTACATTTTGAACAAGGATATACAGTAGGCCTAAACTATTATTTTTTCAATTATTTATTACAATGTTTCGACAGTTAATTATACATTGTTGTCATCTTCAGAAATAAAATGTTTATTTGTTATAAAGTATAAATTCAAGGAAAATGTATAGAAATTATTTGATAAATAACAATATACAATAAGTGATATCCAATAGAATTTCATGCTTACGTACCCCATTTTAACTGGCGTAATTTTAGGTAATTTCGTTACCTAATGACCAAAAAATACGCTATAGACTTAACGAACGATTTTAACGGCTGTTTACTTTACCGGAGCTTTCTGAAACAGGTTGTCTACCGTTAAATCCTCAACCACGTGACTTGGACATTTAACAAAACAAGTCTTCTTATCACTTACGAAACATACAGATGTCCAGAGTAACAAATAATACGCAAGATTTGTCTTTAATGAAACATGTGAAAAAAAAACTCATTTTCTCCTAAAAATGATCACATTGCAATTTTACGGCTCAGTATTTTCTTCTTCGCCTAAAAATAAAAAAACAATTACTTCTTCTTTGTCACGGCTGGGACTGCTTAGCCTGTTCCGGCTCCAAACTGGTCGGTCCATCTCTTCTTGGTTCTTACCTTCCAGGCTTCTCTTCCCTGTCGGCTGATACAATAAGGCTACCTTGGGGAATCTGACGCTGCCCATTTTGGTTATGCGTTCTTTCCAGCTTTCTCTATACTTATTGATGATTCCGTTTACTTCTTTAACTTTCAGTTCCTCTCTTATCTGACTGTTTTTTCTTTCATATCTAATTTTGTCTACCCAGCTATGGAAAGCAAAAATTTAATTTCTTTAGCCTAAATTTTTGATATTTGTCAAGCAGAAAAAAATTATTACTACTATTTGTACTTCAGAAAGCATACAACAGCTTAAAAAGCGTATCGGCAGCGCTGCAAGGATTTCCTTCTGGAACGGTGCTGAGGGCTTCATATTTTTATGGACAAAATTACAAAAATCGTAAAGAACGTATTATTCCAACTTTGTTACAATTTATTGCCACCCTGCTAAATACTTCGTTCTTGACGAGGCCTTTCGGTGTCTCAACCATCTTTAGGTCTTAAACGACCCGAAAGATGGTGAAGACACCGAAAGGCCTCGTCAAGAACAAAATATTTAGCAGTATGGCAATAAATAGTGACAAAGTTAGTGTTAAGATGGCTGCTAATGAAACTAACAAAACTGGAAACGTGTTATTGTTATACTTCTTTTATTGTAACTAAGAAGATAAATGTGGAAGATAAGTCACGTACTTGCAGATTTTACGTCTCCTAAAAATAAAAGAAAATCAGTATTAAAAATGGAATAATCGTTAGATTGGTGCAAGTCAATCGAAAATAAATTCAATCGAATTACCTTTGCCACCGGCGGTAAACTTGTCCGCAGGCTTTCTGTGACTGTTACCATAACATTTGTTTACAATGTTCATACATTGTCTTAGATTTTGTTTTGTTTGCCTGAAAATAATATAACTGTTGTTAACATGATAATTCCTGATTCAGATTGTAGACACCGAACAAATTTTTGTATATGTAGTAGAAACTCAGTAATCATATAGTTTTCTAAAGAGAGCGTGACTACAGGAGTTTCATTAACTCATTTTGCTTTAATTTGCAATTTTAAAATGTATTGAGGTTACATGAACCGCAACAGAGGCGTAATTACTTTACTAAAATAACATATTATTTAATAATACCAATTAATGAGATAACTGATGATTAATATAATGCTTGAAGGTGTATTGTGCTTTACAAATAAATCTGACAGTGCTCTGACAGTACAAATAAAGCTGACATTAATTACAGTGATCAATTTGCTGGTTTCGATTCATGAAACTATGACATTTTCTGTATTCTCTATTTTATTTTTATATATTTTTATATTATTATATTATATATTTATATATTATATACTATAATATATATTATAATATATTGTTACGACATTACAGAAGAGTCTACGTGTTTGTCGAATGTGCCAGAAGAAACTCGCTCTAATGTGTGTGGCATACGTGGTTGTCAACGCATTCGCGAGACTTTTCTCGAAGCCTCCAGCCGCGCGGACTGTGTCAAGGCCGCAATTAATTACGTACTTCACACTGGCGCTAAGACGTAGTTTGGAACGTTCTGGTCTGTGAGCGGAGGTATAAATACATGGCGGCAGCGGCCTTAGTTTTCAGTATTAGTTGCGATAAATTACAGTGCGGTTCGAGAGTTTATTGTCGGGTGATTACAAGTTATTATCGGGGGATATTACTGTGTGCGTTCAAGTAGTTATTTGTGAAGTGTTTAATAATCGGGTAGGATAATTGTAATACAATTGTGTTTAATATTAGTGGACATTTTATTGCGTGTGAACAATTTTTATTTGATTTGTTGTAAAAGACTGTTTTGTTAATTACGAACTGTTTAACTGTGAAAATTAAAGCTGGTGATTAGTGACTTAATTGGCGTCTTGTATTTTGTTTCCACTGTACCTACGACGATCAAGTAGACCGTCGTAACAGTGGTGTCAGAAGTGGGATAGAACGGTTAACAGTGGATACTTTGTACAAGACGAGGTAATTCGTAACGAATCGGTAAACAATGGATGCCAGTCAGATGATGGAAGCTTTCCAAGCGCTGCTGCGACAGACACGGGAAGAGACAAAAGAAGAACGAAGACAAGAAAGAGAGGAAGCAGAGAAAAGACGCCGACAGGAGACGGAAGAAGCGGAAAAACGACAGGATGAAAAACGTAAGCAGGAAGAAGATGACATCAAAACGTTAATTCAAGAGCAAAAGCAGATGCAAGAAAATACTACAGCAGCATTAGGTCTCCTACGTGGTGACGTAGGTGAATTACGAGGTGAGCTTAACAATCAAATTACCAGAATATCTGAGGTAGAAGAATCCATGTCAAATAAAATAGCTGAAGTGGAAAAATCTGTCTTGAGTGTGGAAGAAGCTATGTCAACACAAATATCTGCAGTAGAAAACTGTATGGCAAATATAAAAGAGCAAATTAAAAATGAAGTTGAGCAGTTCATGAAAATACAACCAAAACAAAATTCTGAACAGACTGTACCAATGATAAAGACAGAGAAAGACACAGAAAATAAGTCAACAGAGAAGGTCACCTCGCCTGTGGTTGGGACAGTTCATGCCAAGGCCCCAACCTTTGATGGAAGCACTCACTGGGCGACGTATTTACGCCAATTCGAAGCTGCTGCATACGCAAATACTTTGACAGAGAAAGACAAGGCTGTTTCACTAGTTCTTCCATTAAAAGGACCTGTGGCAGAATTACTACAGAAAGTGCCACCTAACAGCCAAAACACCTATGCCGAATTGATAAAAGCTCTGGAATTACGGTATGGTGATAAACATTTGCGAGATGTGTACTATGCTCAGTTGAGAACAAGACGACAACGTTCCGGGGAGAGTCTTCAAGAGTTTGAAGCAAGTATCGACAGACTGATTAGATTGGCCTATCCTGAAGCATCAGAAGATTTTCGAATAAGGTTTGCGGTGCAGACATTTAATAATGGCATCGGAGATTGTGAACTTCAGCAAGTGTTACGAATGGCAAAACACCGAAATAGCTCAGAAGCTCTTGTTCACGCCCTAGAGTTTGAAGCTGCCAAGTCAGCGTCCCGCTACATTAATGGGTTTGTGTCATCACATTGCAGTCAGAAGAACCCTGTATCACATTGCCGTTACGATGGGTGCAGAAAAACAATGATGTCGAACAAACAATTTAGAAGTTCAAGAGAGTCGCAACGATTTGAACGATGGGATAAAGACAGAAGACCGAAATATTACAACTGTGGAAAACGTGGTCATCTACAGGTAGACTGTTGGGAGAAGAAGATACCGAGAGAAGAGAGTGATCGCAACAATTGGAGAAATAAAGCCTCAGAACACCACAGTTTCCACACTACATAAGACCAGTGGAAACTTGATTGTTAATGGGTTTGCGGAAGGTAAACCAACCGCATTTACAGTTGACACTGGCGCAACAGTGTCCATTGTGCGCCCTGACTTAGTCAGCAACCGCCAGCCTCTAATTAGCTCTTGTACAATACAGACTGACTGGAAGCCCCGTCAAGGTGCTAGGAAAGGTAGACGTACGTGTACGCCTGGGTCTTCTCGAGTTTAGTCACCAAATGCTCGTTGCAGACATTGTCGATGAAGTGATTCTTGGCACGGACATTATGAATGCCTACGGATTCGTTGTGGACTTAAGAGAGAATGTCAAGGTTGGCCAAGAGAAGATAAAGGTTTGCATGGATAAAATGACAGGGTCTACCAACCATTCGATTAAGTGAGTGACATTAGTCGAAGAAAAAGTCAACAGGTCTGGTCAAGAGGAACCCTCCCTATTTCAAGCGGAAATGGAGGAAGAACTAGCAGAGGAAATACAAATAAGTGTAACGGCAAAAGAAGTAATTGAGAAGCCAACTATGCATGTCAAGGAAAACCCCTTGTTTGTTCTTGAGTTAATAGAAGCGCCCGGGGGAAACATTGCTGAAGATACGAGAAGGTTGTTAACGAGAACCAAACAGACTCGGATCAGCCAGTGGTGTTTAGGTCATCAGTACATAACGCAGCGGGAGTGATTCCAGCAAACCTAGGGGTTGAGCGGAAGACTCGCATTCCTGGGAACGTGATGTTCGGATCACACGAGACTGAATTCGAAGAATCGGAGAATTTTCTTTCGCAAGGACGTCCACCTAGGTCGCTTGGTCGAGTATTACTTCAGATATAGTTTGCCAGTTCGGGACGAACAGGCTTAAGGAGGAGGCAGTGTTACGACATTACAGAACAGTCTCCGTGTTTGTCGAATGTGCCAGAAGAATCTCACTCTAATGTGTGTGGCATACGTGACTGTCAACGCATTCGCGAGACTTTTCTCGAAGCCGCCAGCCGCGCGGACTGTGTCAAGGCCGCAATTAATTACGTAGTTCACACTGGCGCTAAGACGTAGTTTGGAACGTTCTGGTCTGCTGCCGCGGTATAAATACATGACGGCAGCGGCCTTAGTTTTCAGTATTAGTTGCGATAAATTACAGTGCGGTTCGAGAGTTTATTGTCGGGTGATTACAAGTGATTGTCGGGGGATATTACTGTGTGCGTTCAAGTGGTTATTAGTGAAGTGTTTAATAATCGGGTGGGATACAATTGTGTTTAATATTAGTGGACATTTTATTGCGTGTGAACAATTTTTATTTGATTTGTTGTAAAAGACTGTGTTGTTAATTACGAACTGTTTAACTGTCAAAATTAAAGCTGGCGATTAGTGACGTAATTGGCGTCTTGTATTTTGTTTCTACTGTACCTAAGACGATCAAGTAGACCGTCGTAACAATATATTTTTATATTATATTATATATTATTTTTATATTTTATTTTATTTTTATTCTCTGTATTTTATTTAAAATACATTAATAATTATTACACATTAATACATTGTTATACTTGATAAATAACAATATCCAAGGAAGTGATGTCCAAGAGATTTTCAGGATTAGATACGGCTGTTTTAACTGCCGACAGTTAGCTAACAACCAAAACACGTCCTTTTAATTTAACCAGCGATTTTAACGCCGGTTTATACTTTAACAGAGCTTCGAGAAGCAGGTGAGTTTGACATTTAACAATACAACTTACGCAGAGTAACAAATAATACGAGAGTCTTATTCTTAAAGAAATAAATACACCACAGTCACACATAATAATACCAGTTTAAAATACCAAAAACAAACAGAAAACCATAACAACAACCAACCAAAACACAAGTACTACACAAAATTCAAAATTAAGAACGCTGGGAACAATATGTTTCCCGAAACATGTCCCAAATAAGGGAAAAAACATCTTGAGGTAAAGTAATAATAAACTTTAAATATATTAAAGAAATATGTAACAAAAACTCAATTTTCTCCTAAAAAACTTTCACACTACAATTTTAAGGCTCAGTGTTATTTTTCTTTACCGGAAAATACAAAAATTACCAAACATTTATAATATTTACAAGTGGCGCTGCAAGACTTTCCTTCTGGAACGGTGCTCAGGGCTTCATATTTTCGTAAACAAAATTACAGACACAAAAATCATAAAGAACTCGTTTTTGTGAAACTTCTTTTGTGTAACCAAGAAGGTAAGTGTTAAACATAAGTGCGACAACACAGTACCGCATTACCGTAGTAAATCCTTAGGTTTCGTTTCCATTATAAGAGTACTGTAACTATACTTACAGATGTTATGTCACCTAAAAATAGAAAAAAAATCAGTACTAAAAATTAAGTATTTTTTAAATTGGTACAAATTAATCTAAAGTTACCAATCCAATTACCTTTCTCACTGGAGGTGAAGTTTCCGTAGGCTTTTTGTGACTGTTACCATAACATTTGTTTACAGTGTTCATAAATCGTCTTAGATTTTATTTTGTTTGTCTGAAAAAATATATAACTGTTATTAAGTTGATAATTAAGGTAACGAGCGATTTTAACCAGAGGCATAGCTAGGGGGGGCCAAGGGGGCAGATGCCCCGGGCGGCATAACCAGGAGGGCGGCAAAGTGAGCATAGACTTGAAAAATTGTTTTCAGTTTATAAAACTACAAACAACTTATTTCTTTGATATGACTATTCCTTTCATAAAAGAAGCATAACCAGCGAGCTTGTCTCGTGTTATAAACAGTATTAGTCTATTTATTCTCAAGAATCGCAATTACGGTTCATTATGATAACAGATTTGTAGTGAGTTGTTGTGCTGGAAAGGAGAACTGATAATCATACAATATTAGCTTTGTATAGATAATCTTAACTGGTATTCGTATACAGACGAATATATTATTTACAAACGTATAAAAAACGTTACGTAGGCCTATGTGCAGTTCTTTCCGTTTCGACGCAGCGAACGTGTTGATGAGTATCTTGAGTGTGCGGTTTGTTTTTGATTTGTGCGTCTTGTGGGTATATCTATAATACTTCACGTGTATGTCATCATACTAACACTATTATTGAAAATTGATTTTTTTTAATTTTATTTGAAGCTGATATGAAACGAACTAAACTCAGTGGCGCCCAGTTTCGGAAGAGGAGGGAAGAAAAATTAAGAACTACAACAACTTTCAAAGAGTTTATGAAGTCTTTT
The DNA here is from genome assembly GCA_034769895.1 of Magicicada septendecula. Lineage (NCBI taxonomy): Eukaryota > Metazoa > Arthropoda > Insecta > Hemiptera > Cicadidae > Magicicada > Magicicada septendecula. Next base: position 45,638,705 of record CM068371.1, read on the forward strand.
ATTAAAAGAAAATCGAATCCTGAGTGTCAAAATATTACAATTAACAAGGAATCAACTTGCGATCATAACGTAGATGTTGTTAGCGACGAAGCTGTTGATAAATACAGTAAAGTTAACGACGTGAATACTTCAAACTGTGAAAGTCTCAAAGTACAGTTACAAGATTCAGTTGGTTCTAGTACCATGGTTGATGTTGCATCGCGCAGTCTTGAAATTACAGGCGATGAAGGACAGAACAATGTAGACCGTGTTCCCGGTGTTGGTGTACAAGATATGGGAGCTCATGTAAGTGTTCAGGCAGTGACATTTTTTAGTACAGTAGAACGTCTATTCACCTTCTTTTCCTGTTCCACTTATAGATGCAGTGTTCTTAAAGACTTCGTAAATATTACTCTAAAAGAACATTGTCATACCAGGTGGAGTTCAAAAGCAAATGCGGTGAAAGCAATTTCCTCTCAGCTGGATGAGGTGATTGCTGCACTGGAGAAACGGAGGGTTACACCGACTGAAAGAAGTGATACGAGGCAAGATGCATTAATAATTAATGAGATAGAAAACTTTAATTTTGTGACCTTCCTCTTTTTCTGGGCCTTCCTCTTTTTTTGTGATTCTTTCTTCTATGGACAAAATCAAAAAAATCTTCCAGACCAAAGGAATAAGCTTTATTCAAGCATTGACACTCCTGGAGAAGCTAACGGACAAATTAACGTTTGGAGGAATGAGCTGTGTGACAATGCCATTTCTAAGGCAGAGCAGGTATGTAATGAATGGGGCCTTAATGTAATGCTATGTAATGCGTCAGTATCACAAAAACGATAACAAGGAAGCGCACGATGCCAGGGGAGTATGCAGACGATTCTGCATTAACCGTTAGGCAAGAAATGCTACGTTCTCTAATAGAAATTTTGGACAAACTATCAGTTGAAATTTCAACCCATTTCTCTAACATAAAAGAGTTAGAAAAATGCTTTGGGTTCTTCTGTAAATTTTAGGCATTCCTGAATGATGGGGATATACATTTTAAGAAACAGCTTTCCCAAATCAATATTAAGTGCACAGTGCTTGCAAAACTGTAGGCTATACGCATAACCTAAACAGTGAAGAATTGTTCAGTGACTTGAAGGACGACATACTTTTATTAAAAAGAGCAAACGTTATCGGAGAACAAATGGACTTTACACCTCTAGGACTGCTACAATACATTTGTTCAATGGGATTAAAAGCCCACAAAACAATAGCAACTGCTTTAAAAATTGTTTATTACTTTAACAGTGTCCGAGTTTTCTTGCGGAAAATCGTTTAGTAAATTTAAATTGATTAAATCGTACCTACGATCAAAAATATCTCAAGAGTCAAGACAGGGTATCAAATCTAGCGATACTTTCAACTGAAAACGATATTGCTTCGTCTTTAAATTATAATGATCTAAGAACCGACTTTGCAGCAATTAAGACCAGGAAAGTTAATTTTTTTTCGTTTTAAACAATTATTAAATATTAAGTGTTTATTAATAGAAAACGGAATCATTAACCTGTAATGGTAAGTGATTTATTTTATTACTTTTAATGTAGTCTTTGTTTAACTTTATGTTGCTTTAGAATATTGTTTTGACAATGCCCTTTAGACCTTCAAGGAATTTGCATGTTTATTAGAACATTTTCATGTTATAAATTTTTTATATTACTGCATTTTTATAGCCTACATTTGTTATTAATAAATGTATAAAAACTGAATACTGGTAATATTATAATACATAATTTCTTAATTTTGACTTAACAGATGTTCTTCACACGTTTTCTGGACGTGCTATCATACAAAAATCTACACATTTGCATCTATTAAGTACTTTGTTGACTGGATGGGCCTGTATTGTTGCTCTTTTGACCCTTTTTAATCGTGAAGGCGAGGCGGCCGATGATCTCCTTGTCCCGGGCGCCAAAAACTCTAGCTACGCCACTGATTTTAACGTCTGTTTACTTAAACGGTGCTTTGTGAGCAAGTTGTCTATCATTAAAAGGGGTAAGTTGTCTTAACTATTAAATGCACGACAACTTTTTTTTAAATTTGCTTTTCTTGTTTTATTGCCTGTCTAGATAAAAGGAAAAACCGTAAAAAAATCAAAAACATTTTAACACGTTTCTTAATAAAAACCCTCTTTGTTGCCGAATGGCAACACCATGCATACAGTGTAACTTACTTACTAATACTACACTACTACCATCATTCTAATATATGATAAGTTCATACCTCAATTGACAGAAAAATAATTTTTATTTCGAAAAGTACTATAATAAGTATAAGCAAACTGAACTCAAAAAGCACAAAAATCAGGCTTGCTTAGGTTAGGTTAGCTAACAGCTGACTGAATGCTAAACAGTGACTACACAGCTGCCATCTATCGGAAAATAAAGGTACTACATATTTCCCTGTACGCAGACAAACACCTACATTATGCTGAAACGTTCAGTTACTTTTCACAGTTTATGTAATCCAAACACCTTTCAAAATCTTGAAATAGGCACACAAAATTTAGAGGCAGTAAAAGAGCTCATATATTTTGGCTACCAGGTAACAGCACTAACGACAACAACACTGAAATAATAATAAGAATATATATCGCAAATAAAACATATTATGGATTAAAAAAAGCACCTGACATCTAGCTTCATCTCAAGAAGCACGAAATGCAAAATCTACAAAACACTTGTCAGTGCTGACGTAGGCCTATGCTTCAGAAACCTGGACAATGACAAAAAATAGCGAGAGACTTCTAGGTTGCTGTGAAAGACGGATTCTAAGAACAATAAAAGGCACAGGTTTGGGGGGGGGGTCTGTGCCATTGCCAATGGAGCGATAGGCACCGCTGTTTTATATATTCCTGTTACACCTAATATACGAGCTCTCGCCTTCTTTAGGTTTGAGGGTCTGTGCCATTGCCAAAGGGGGGGTGACACCGCTGTTTTCTATATTCCTGTTACACCCAATATAACAGCTCCAGCTCAGGGCCCCTTTAGGTTTAGGGGGCTGCGCCATCGTCAATGGGAGATAACACCGCTGTTTTCTGTATTCACGTTACACCCAATATAAGAGCTCTGGCCACCTTTAGATTGGGAGGGGGGTCTGTGCTGTTGCCAATGGGGGAGATAACACCCCTGTTTTCTATATTCTCGTTACACCCAATATAAGAGCTCTGGCCGCCTTTAAATTTTTCCATATACTGTCCACGCTGTCTTCCATGTTCTGTCTCGTATCACTTTTAACCATTAGTACTTACGTTGACCTGAGTACGAACGAATTGTGTTGGTTACTCGGCGGAAGATAAAAAAAAAGTCACAGCAAAATAAAATCCCACTATACAAAGTCATATTAAGCCTGTTTGTACAAAAATAATAAAATTATGGAGTTACAGAAGTAAATTCAGCAGAGCCTTTATTCAACGTGTATAGTCAAAACTGTACTACTGGCGGGTCAGTAGACCAGTGGGTATGGCACCTGGCTACTAACCTAGAGGTCCCGGGTTCGATTCCCGGGCCCGCGCCATAAAATCAAGGTGCGTTTTTCAGCCCCCAGCTCGGCTCACATAAGACAGCCTACACTGCCTTCTCCTAAGCTACTTCGGTGGTATGCATGGGAAAACTGGAACGTATAGAAAAAAACTCAATTAAAAATTCATAAGGTAATGGCGTACCAGTGTTATTGTATGGTTCTGAAACTTGGGTTTTGGGAAAAAAATATCTGAGCAGAATACATACATCGGAGATGAGAGTTTTGCGATCTGTTAAAGGCTGCAAACGAAGGGACAGACTATACATTGAAGATATTCGTAAAGAGTTGAACATTTTTAATATCAAAGATCGCATTGCAGAGAACAATGAGAGGTGGATTGCTACTCTGAATAAGATGCCAGACGACAGGTTGCCTAAGAAAGTTATAGCGATACAAACCTGTTGGACAGCAAAGTATAGGAAGTGCTAGGAAGCATTGGTTTAGTGTACATACGTATATTCCTTTAGGACCGGAACAGGTGATTCGCCTAGTCCTTGATGGAAGAAGCAGAAGGAGAAGGAGAAGGAGACAGAGAAAGAGAAAGAGAAAGAGGAAGAGGAAGAGGAAGAGGAAGAGGAAGAGGAAGAGGAAGAGGAAGAGGAAGAGAAAGCGAAATCGAAAGAGAAAGAGAAAGAGAAAGAGAAAGAGAAAGAGAAAGAGAAAGAGAAAAGGATAAGGATAAGGATAAGGATTAGGAGGAGAAGGAGAAGGAGAAGGAGGAGGAGGAGGAGGAGGAGGAGGAGGAGGAGGAGGAGGAGGAGGAGGAGGAGGAGGAGGAGGAGGAGAAAAAGAAGAAGAAGAAGGCAATTACAAATAATTGACGCGCCATTATACGTTACGATACTTTCCAGCAGTGATTTGTGCAAAAGTATATAACGCTGGAAGACTGAAACGTGTTGGTCGACAGACCGTAAACAAGGTATTAATAAAGGTATTTTCACTGGAAAAGCCTCACCATAACATGAGAGGAACTTCCCTTTCCTTTTTCTGCCGTTACAACCCAGCGTGGGTTTTAGCCTGCTCAATAACTCCGCCCTCTCATTACACATCCGTCTTCATCCCTTCAAGTTCATACATCTCAAATCATCCGCTACGTCATCCAACCATCTCTTTCTGGCTCTGCCTCTAATTCTTCTTCCTACCGGTCGCCAATCTGCGATTCTCCTAGCCATTCTTTTGTCATCCATTCGCCTTACGCGGCTCAGCCACTCAAGCCTCCTACTCTCAATAAAATGGACTGTGTCGGCACCGTGAATCAGTTGGTCCAGTTCATGGTTCATTCGAATCCTCCAGTAGTCATCTTCAGTTTGTAGAGGTCCAAAGATTTTTCGCAAGACTTTTCGTTCAAATATTCTTAGACGTTGCTCGTCTGTGCTGGTTAATGTCCAGGCTTCGTATAAGAGGAACCACTAACAACCAGTTTCTGAGTTAGCAAAACAGCTTACATAATTATTAAATTCTTTGGTGCTGTACACGTAATTTAAAAGGTCTTCATCATGTATGTCTTCGAGAAGAAGAAGAAGAGGAAGAAGTATTCAATCAGTCCAGCTGCATCGTTCCTTCGCTCATTCAACATCTTGCCACTTAAAGTCACCAGACGAAACACAACGCATGAATCAATCCTCTGTATTGTATCAATATAGCTACTCCACCTTTTCAACTTAGTCTGTTTAAAATACTCTTAACGTTCATACGTAATCAAAGCAAACAAACTCGTACAATAACAAACCAATGTAACCGAACTATTCAAACGAAAACAATGACTTCCTGCGCACGTTATATTTTTAAATTTTTCTATTTGGCTGTGGCGAAGCGAGGTAAACGGATTTTATTAGTATTTCCGCCATTAGTCGCAGTGATTTATGGATCAAGATGGCAGTGGCAAAAACAGTACTGTAATCGCGGGCACGGTCACCTCCCGCCGTAGAACGGTTTAAGAACGCGCGTCTTGGCGCTGTGACATTTGCAGCGCGGTAATTAAATTTTATGCGATGATTTTTTTACAGCGCCGTTCGGTTTATGTACGCCAACGAGAATCAACGCTTTTTAAGGACAGACCGAGCGTATAATGTGGTATTTATGTGTTCTAACGAGTACGCCATGCGACCCGTCGTGCGACGCACGTACCGCGAGTTCGATTTAGACTTGAGTCATGCGTGCTGCCAAGTCACCTGTTCTTTCCTCTTCCTCTGACCATAAACGGAGCGATACGTCGATCGAGTACACCACTGAATGTCTTTACTCAACTTGTGCTGTAAATATAGCATAACGCAATAGAACAGTGGTTCGCAATGTGGGGTACGCGACAATGTTTCAGGGGGTCCGCAGACACTTTTAAGAAATTTAGAATATATCGTAGGCCTAATATTCTCCGATTTTTATGCTTTAAAATCTAAATTTTAAAATCTTAAAACAATTAGTAGAAGATTCCAGTATTTTTTTTGTTCAAACAAATTGTAATTGTAAAAGTAATTTCAAACTAATGGCTTTAATAATGGCTTTAATAATGTCTTTAAATCATGTGCAGTAGATCTGTTTGTCAGCCGAACTGATTAAACCTCTCTCTTACACTACAAAACGAAGATTCATTTGCAGAACTTTCAACTGACAGTTTATTAAAATTACAGTTTTCGCAATTACTGTAGGCTACAGCTAGCTGACTTCTGGTTATATGTAATGACTGACTATCCTAAACTCGCAAAGAAAGCTTTGAAGCATTTAATTGTGTTTCCGTTTACTTATTTGTCTGAAACCGCACGCACATACTTTAAGTCAGAGTTAAGAAACAAACTTGATGTCGAGAGTCACTTAATGTTGAAATTATCAGGCATTAAACCCAATAGCGCAGAGCTAATTGTTCAAAAGCATCTTCGTCGTTGTGTTTTAAACTATGTTTGATATCATTGATATTATAATGATATCTCTTCTCTTTTCAAGTTAAGAGAATCTTTATTTCAATACATTTTAATTAAAATATAAGAGTTTCTATCATATTTACTGTTTGTTTTCTTTCAGAGCTCAGACGGGGTCTGTGAATTTGTAAATTATTTGGGGAGGGGGGTCCGCGCCGCGGACTGAAAAGTTTGGGAACCACTGCAATAGAATATAAGATTTCCTACTATTTTTCAATAATTTTCTATCATTTCAACGTGTTATATCACCAAAATGAAACCTTTCTGCTCTCAAATTAAAAGCAAAAGATGTATTTTCACAATCTCGTTCTCCTTAAAACCGTACTAGCGTTATCCTTACGCCTGTTTACTCGTACGAGGCGTACACTTGAACAATTAAAACGAACAAATGGCCTGATTAACGCTGGCGACGTCGACCTGACGTTAAGTGAAAACAATAACAATGTATTAAAACTGGTTTCTTTTGTCTACAACAAATAGGTCAACAGAAAATTTTGAACATTTCAATCCCTGGAAGGGATGTAAGGCTTTCTAAATAGCGAAAAGAATCTCAAAAATGTTTAAAAATAACTCATAACAGAATACAACTATAGGAAATTTAGAGGCTCGCCGACACAGTGTGCGAAGTGTGTGGCGCGCACAGCCGCCAAAAATTTCAGGCGAGGAGGAAATATTTGAAAAAATATTATTATTAATTAAGTTAATTGTATTAACCTACGGCAGGAACAGAATATTATGAGTATAATCGACAGGATCGCCCAGTATCGGCTGAATTGGTGGACACATCTTTGCCGAATGGATGACTGCTACATCCCCAAACAACTATGGAACTATAAGCCGAGGGGACGGAGAGGTGTGGGACGTCCGAGGAAGCGCTGGAGTGACCAGCTGTAATATTTGCATATTTGAGACCGGAACAAACCATTCTTGGTTTAAACCTTAAGGATAATGATGATGATGATAAGTTAATTGTATTAACTTTTTCGGTGCTCTGGACGGGTATTCTCGCCAAACGTTTATGACTGTAGGCCTACGGTGCTTCTGACGTGTTGAGTCGCACGTAATTTTAAACTGGTAAAGTGCTCAGAACGGTTTCGTATGCCTATGGCTGTAACTAACGGGACTCTCATTCTGCTGTACACGTAAAACTATATTTGGTGCAATTGGCAAAAGACTTTATTGACAAATAACATAAATTGTAATAAATTGTAATTTTAATAAATAATTAGTAAATTGGCCTTTAAAGGTAAATATTCAGTGAGGACTATGATAGTTATAAACAACAGCACTTTAGAACAAGTGAGCCTTTTCAGATATCTCGGCTGTGCAGTAACATATGAATCTGAATATGATATAAGAGCGAAGATAATTAAATTTAGAAATATTTGTGGTACGATTCATAGAAATCTTAGAAATAAAACAAAGAGGGTTAAATTTTATAAGACAATTGCAACATCCACATTGACATATGCGAGTGGGTGTGGGTCATGACAAAAAAAGAAAGCGGCAAGACTCAGAGTGCTGAAATCCTGTTTCTTCGAAATACTTTAAATTATACATTGAAAAAGAGAATAAAGAATGAAAATATCAGAGCAGAACTCGAAGTAAAGAACATAAATGAAATTATTTCAATTTACATAAGACAATGGTGGGATCATCTGCAAAGGATGACAGAGGATCGATGCCCAAAGCGGCAATGAACTACATAGCCACTGGTAGAAAGACCTGGGTCGTCCTAGGATGAGATGGGTGCCAGAACAGGTTTACATAACCTAACCCTTGTAGAGGAGAAGAAGAATAACGTAAATTACTTTATTTTATTCTAAATTATTTTGGATGTTTTTGGTTTTGTACCCTTCTTGTACGTTTATTGCCTTTTATAAAGTTATTTTTGTAATCCCTGGTTTTTGTTCAATAAACTTATAATTAATATATTTCGTTTTTCATTTGTACTCACTCATACGTTTTTATAAAGTAATTTTTTATTGTGGAGGAGGAGGGTATGGGGGCGCCAACTAAAGTTGTGCACACAGGCGCCGGACAGTACTGGCGCGCGTCTGAGGAAACTCATAGAAAATCTAGAAGGAACCCAGTTCAATTCGGAATGGCGTAGACACAAGAGGAGCACTGTTCACTGTCAATACGATGTTAAGACCGCAGGTAAGTCTGCGGTTGGACCGCAGTGAACTTCCAGATTTTCGTGAGAGTTGCCCGAAAAGTTGGAAGAACAAAAGGGGCAGAAGGATAGGGAATCATCAAAAATGAAGAGGTTTAGGGTCGTCCCCCCAATTTTTAGGAGGGCGGGACAATAAAGATGGTCGGTGGATTGACACTGTTTTTGGACGTCTTGGCTTGGGACGACATATTAGGGAATAGCCCGGAGTCAGAAGCCTTGGGCAATAGGTCTTCATGACTTGCAAGCCTGAGGGATGGTGGTGGTTCTGTGGGGTTTCGGCCCCAACCATCTGTTAACGTGATAGCCAAATTCCCCAAATTACTACACTGCTAACTAAATCTGAAAAAGGTGGTAAACTATTTAGGCTCAGATGTAGTCTTGTGCGATGATGTATATCTCACAAAACGTTAAATGTTATGTTTTCAAGGGAAAGTCAAACGTAAAAGACAGAAATACTTGTTGAAATATATTTATTTTAATTTTAATAAAAATACAGGAATAATCGATTTAGAAATTTTATTATTTTTTCAATTATTTTCAATTTATTTAAGCGTACATAATTTATTGTTATTGTTGTCAGTTGTGTTTTACGTTTCAATTTTTGTAATTCATACTTCTCCGTCTAGAAAAGATGAGAAATTTTTACAAATGTTTATAATAACAGATGACAAAATGGAATTAAAAGCGATCGGAATAATGTGACTGGGAAAAAATTATTCCGCTATTTAGATAATATCGCTTATAATATTTAGAGTAGGTTCGCGGACAGCGTAGGCAGAAAATGTCTTACGGGCGCCGGTGGTGAAGTCTGACGAAGAAAAGGAACTGATTATCAGTGTTCAGAAAGGAAAGTTGGAGCACTCTGGTGGTATTTTGCGAGAATCCAATTATAAAGTTCTACAAACCATTCTTCATAGAGCATATTATGCAAATCTTAATCTTCTCAAGTCCAAGCTTCTGTCGCGTAAAACCAAAATGAATCTCTACAAAAGCTTGATCAGACCAGTCGTGACTTACGGAACTGAATCATGGCCACTGACGGCTGTATCAACAAATTGATGATCAAACGCAGCGTCACATGCCACTAAGTCAGCTTACCATCATGGAGAAAGCGAGAAAGCATTTGTACTTATATTTAGGACGAAAAAGCAGACAAACCAGAAACATTTGGAGCTAGTGGAGGATGGTTTGTTAGGTTTAAGAAATGTTCAAATCTTGACAACTTTAAATAACAGGTGCAGCAGCTAGCGCGGATAATCTGGGTGCTTTGGAATTTCCTATATTTTATCATTAGGTTTACGGTTTTAGTAATGTATCCACATTATGTCCTGTTTAAGTGATTAAATTAAATTTTATTGTATTAATGTATAACATTTCTAATAAAGAAAAAAATGTTTTCTATCCTCAAAAAGTACCCTCAAAATATTTCGGTGAAAAGACACATTTACTATTTTCTAGGTATGTAGTACTAGAAAAATCAAATAAATTAAAATATAAATAAATGAAAGTAAACCAATAAAGATACAAAGAAGTAGTAAACAATAATCATTGACAAAAATCGACCCCGTACAGTGTTGCTTCGTGTAGCGCTTTATGATCGCGGAACGCACCGACCCCGTACAGTGTTGCTTCGTATAGCGCTTTGTGATCGCGGAACGCATCGACCCCGTACAGTGTTGCTTCGTATAGCGCTTTGTAATCGCGGAACGCATCGACCCCGTACAGTGTTGCTTCGTATAGCGCTTTGTGATCGCGGAACGCATCGACCCCGTACAGTGTTGCTTCGTGTAGCGCTTTGTGATCGCGGAACGCACCGACCCCGTACAGTGTTGCTTCGTGTAGCGCTTTGTGATCGCGGAACGCACCGACCCCGTACAGTGTTGCTTCGTATAGCGCTTTGTGATCGCGGAACGCATCTCAAGCGCTAAACGGGGTTTAACTATAAAAACATTACGAGTTCAAAATATTTGACTATTCTTTCCAAATATTGTTCAATGCAACTACGAATTCAGAATCAACGAGTTTCTAATTGTAATAAAGTTAGTTATAAATGTGTGTGTCCGCGCGCGTAGAACATCTCCAACTTTCAAAAGAATCGATTGTTTATAATGATTCTTTTTTATTTAACTTGTTCAAAGTAGTTCTGTGGCGCATTTTAGTTCAAACAGTAGAAAAATAGTCTACCTTCATTTTATGTGTTGTAGGTTACATAAATGGTGTAATTCTAGCTTGAGTGCGAATCCAACAGTTTTATGCAGTCTATACAAATCTAACTATAACAGAAAGTACCTGTGCCATCGAAATATTACGAAGAATCTGATTTGGATTCAAAACAATAAAGGAGACACATACATGAAAGCATGAGAAGAATCAAATGTTAAGAATGTAAATTTTTATAGTACGTTAATCTACGCAAATAATGTAATAATGCATTTTTATAGTATAGTAATCTGTTCACTATTAGGCCTAATATATATAACTGAATATAATTTAAACATAACTATTTTATACAATGTTATTCAACATTTTGTTATTATTTGTTAGTTATTGAATACTTATTTGTATTTTACCCAAGTTCCAACAAAAATAATATAAATGAAGACATCATGAAGTCAATAAAATAGAGAAAGTTTGAAATCAGTAATGGTTTAGGACAAACAAAAATTTAATCTAGTTTAAATGTGATGCGCTTATTTAAAGCTTTAGATAAACAATTAGATTTTCGCCAAATAATACAAAACTTGTGTAAGTAATTTATATTTTAAAGTTTTTAGTTTTTTCTAAAATGCATGTTTATTCAGTGGCGTATCTAGAATTTGTGTTTGGAGGAGATCCGAGGTCGGGTCGGCTTGATACAAAAGAAAAAAAACTTAAGATTAATCAACATTCTTTAAAATAGCTGAAACTAGTACAATTAGAGTAAGCGGTAATAACACAATGAAACACGCGTTACTGGAACGTTGTTTAGAAAATATTTATTCAATGAATTGATTTTCCTATTTTTCATATTTCAAAAGTAGACCTACACGCTAATGTCGTGTAATATATTTACAAAACAGAAAAGAGTTACTATTATATTAGCGCTCATAGCTGAAAATATAATAATAATACAGCCTAAAACTTAAGAGATTAACAAAATTAGTCAACTTTTTCGACCCTCTGGGGGGGGGGGATCCGGTCTTGTTCGCCCCCCCCCTGTAAATACGCTCCTTTGTTTATTATGCTTTCAATGGCTCATTTACCAGTTTTATCTCACCGGTAGTTCATCAGAGTCTGGGATCAGGAGATCATAATATCACTGTCTTTTCTAAATCTTCTGTACACTCCATTAATATGTCTGTTAATCACAGGACATAAAGAATTACTTTATTCAAGTCATATAGTATTTTTGTATTATATAGTATAATCGTATGATATTATATACAGAATCCAAAGCGGAAAATTTAACAGTCAATCTAACCATTAACAGGATTTTCTATGTATCCTGTAAGCATTCGATTTAATGATGTGCTTATCATTCCCTATCTTAAAGTTTCAAAACAAAAATTACACCAAGCTACAAATTATTTATTCCTTGACAGTAATTACTGTTGATACAAAAATACGATCAAACCATTCACATTAAAAAATAGTAAGTATTACAAAAGTTCGATTTTCACAAGCTAACTGTAAAATTTCACTTCCACTTTGGGAAGAGAGTTCTTTTTGATCTCTGTCTGATCTTAATTGTGTTCACAGACCCAAGACTTGTAGCACTATATGCCTGGCACAGCGTTATACAATGATTCCGTAATCTAATCATGATCAGACAATATTTATTGTACTTTATTTTCCGTTTGCGTTGAAATTATCATGTATCTTTACGATCTTGTTCTCACTAACAAACGGGCAATACTATTGTGCTGACGATACGATAATAATATGAATGTATGTGCGAGTCTAATAACTGGGTGTGGGGAACAATGAAGTTTCCGGTGACCGACAATAATTATTATTTAGGTTAATTATAGACATGTCGGAGAGGGCGGGTGAGGGAAGGAATCAATCTGTGACCCGGTTCGTCATCAAGTCACTGTTGACTGGATCACGTCCGCTCTAGTCCGTTCCGACGACGACGACAACAGTTACGAGAAATCGTGATGCTTCAGAAAAATAAATAATTGACAAAGAGGTATCCGCCGCCCGCTGGGGAAATAGAAAAACATTTTACTCGAGAAACCGCTACACAGACGGACTAGTAATCTAAATTACACTGAATAAGTAATCGATTGTTTTATATAAATTGCGAAAGAGGATTAAATTATCGAAAACGTGCTAAAATTTGTGAAACTTGCGCAACCAAAGTTTAAACTGAACTACTAGACGTTACTCGTCTGGATTACAAACAATAGAACTAAAACGTTTTACATGTCTACGAGTAATTTCCTTTGTAAAATTATACCTCGTACTTGCTTGTATTTTAATGCGACGAGTCTGAAAAAAATTCAGTTTTATGGAACAGAAACCCATTAACAGCTTTGTTTTCGCAGTCTACTAATATTCGTGACTATATTTGTATAACAATAAATATTTATCTTTAGAATAAACGTAATTTTCAACGTAATGGTTCAATAATGAAAAAATAACACCCTCAAATCCAAATAAAATCTTTTCTTAATGGAAGAAAAAATATAAATTTCTAGAGTAATGTAGTAATAATAAAAATTAGGTACTTACCCAATAACCCATTACTTTACCAAGTACCCATTAGGTACTTTCCCGCATTCATTTTCGATATTTTGATTATGCGTTCATTGACATCGATGAGTAGTGAACATCACATATAATTCTACTTAGAAATATAAATCGTGAACATTTATTTGTGTAGGCTATGATATAAAATAGTTTGCTGACGATTACAATTGCGTTTCATTGTCATATTTTTGACGAAAAATATTTCTAGCAGTAACTGCGATGTGCGCCTGTGACGCCAAAGGTAACGTTATTATGTTAACATGCACACTAAAATTACACGTGAAAATCAATATGCCTTGAAATAATACTCGCTCTTTGTGAAAAACCAAGTAAAAAACTGGAAGTAAGGCGAAGCAGCTTGCCTATTACTATACATGTTTCCATTTTTGTGGTAGAGATTGTTTCCCACTAGTAGGCCTACTCGTTTTTCAGTAATAGGTTACTCGGTTTTTGCGCAGATCATTGGAAAACCAACCAACTCGGAGTAAGGCCAGGTGCTATACATGTCTCCCATTTTTTTTTTTTTTGTATTTAGCAGAATTTTCGCCTCGAGTGAAATTTTCGAGATTTTACCGAATACCGGTATCATAAAGAATGTTGACCGCCTAACGAATACAAAATTTTATTTTCATTTGTTAATACGTGTTTGTTAAGTTTTATTTTAAATCTTACTTTTCAGAAATAATTGTATTTTTCACTTTACATTGTCTGTTGTTCGTTTTGTTAAAAATACGTTATGATCTTTGTTTTTAATGTTACTCTCTTTCAAGCACTGTGTATACACATTAAACGTGATATTTTTTCTAATCGTGGCTTTTATTACTTTAAACAGTAAACTTTAAACCAAAAACGATTATTACCTACCCTTACAAATGAAACAATACGTATTTCGGTTTACGTTAAGAAATAGAATAATTAACAATCAGTACACTTCTTCTTCTTCACGTCGTGGTATATCGATACAGTCGCATATTCGAAACATGGAAAATGGGTGAGGGTACGGATATTGGGAAAGTGTCGAAACATATTGTTATTTTAATGAACACAATAGACTATTAACTCACATTAGCATAAACTTTACACTGTAGAAAACATCAGATAGATTAATGAAGATTTTTAGAATTCAACAGTAAGTCTATATCCGGATTAAGTGATAGGCTATAAGTTTCGGTGTGAAACCATGATTCTACTAAAAGATATTTTATTTTTCAAGAATAAGTAATGGCAAAAATGTATATTTACGAAAACATGTAGACGTAAATCTTATGAAACATTTCGAGGCGTTTGTGGTGATTTAAGTTAATTTTTGCGAATTTTTATTCGAAAATAATTATTATTGACATTGCTCTTGTAAAAAGATCAGCTAAAATTATTGGTTTGTAATGTACAGTATTTGACGCTACTCTTTAGTAGGCCTATTTATAATATTAAACGTTCCCACCTATTTTGCGACTCACTGAGTGCAGTCTGAGATAGATTTTTGTTTAATAAATATTAAATTCTGAAACAAAACCTTAAATTTACAGTTATATTATGATGTAATATATTTGCGCAGCGTTCAGCGCAACCTAAGCGCCACTTTTGCTAAGTGTCTCCGGTTAAATCTCTTCTATCCATCGCTGACTTAATTCCTGTCTTCGCTTATTCCTTCGCCGCCTACTTTCCTTTCTCTATGCAGTATTCACTTAAAGTAATCGGAATCCTGAATCGGAAAATATTAGTAATGTAAATTGTTTTACTAAAGATTAACCAACTTGCTGGCCATCTTGGTAGTAATAAAATCCCACATCTGACAGACACATCTCACATTTCAATCACTAACCAACTTGGTGGCCATCTTGGTAGTAATAAAATCCCACATCTGACAGACGCATCTCACATTTCAATCACTAACCAACTTGGTGGCCATCTTGGTAGTAATGAAATCCCACATCTGACAGACACATCTCACATTTCAACCACGAAGGCGACTAATGTAAAACAAATGAAATAATAGTCAAAGTCAGGATATAATAAAAATCGCGATGACAAGAGTAAACTGGTCCCCCCGCCCAACGTTGCAACTCTAGTGTCACATTCAATTGCACGTTTCTACGGATCTCTCAAGGAATGAAAATAAATTAACACAGTTTAGACAATAAATCATAATCAAGCTGAAACTTAGCTTCATAGTAATTCACAGAACCTGTAATTTCACTACGCGTGAACCGCTCTAGGCAGCAGTAATGGGTTATCGTTTCCAGTGAAAGTGTATTCGTGGAAACACGATAGGTCCACAACAGCTTCCAGCGACGAAGATGCTAACATTCGACATTATGATAACATCGCACGCTGGGTTGAATTGAAATGCGAGGCGATTTCAAGCGTTTACGATGTGAAATGAAAAGAATTTCACCTGTAACGTGACGTTAATACAGTGGAATCTTCAGTACTCAAGAAACTGTAGTATGGGCTGGAGTAGCCCATTCTAACCAAAATTCAAAACTAATATACAAACTTATAAAATATTTCTTCAAATTATAAATACTTCAGCAAGTAAAATTTATCGAATTATGTTATTATTTTTTCACCTGTCGCACGTTTCACAGAATTATCTGTACTTCAGAGGTTCTTATATGAACGAATAATAGATTTGTATATATTATCATATAAATTAACGAAAAATCGATTTTATTCTATTTAAATTGTCGATTGTTGTAAAGATTATGTAGTCAGCTGTTTATTAAAACATTTAATGTTTTAATTTTCATTATTTCAATACATGTATAATTTAAAATAAATCATCTTGTTTTGTTTTTATTTGAATTTGTTCTTTAATTAATAAATTATTATTACGGAGATTTTCTCAGTCATTCATTTTATTACCTTTTAGTACGTTTTTAATTAATTTGACGTTTTGAGTGTCTGGAAAATGGATGGTTGTTATTTAAACAGTGCGTGACTAAATTAGACTTGTAAATATAAAATATTTCTTCAAATTATAAATACTTCTGCAAGTAAAATTTATTGAATTATATTATTGTTTCTTCACCTGACGCACGTTATTCTGTATCTTCAGAGGTTTTTATATAAATTAACGAATAATCGATTTGTATTTATTATCATATAAATTAAGGAATAATCGATTTTATTCGATTTCAATTGTCAATTGTCGATTGTTGTAATGTTTATGTAGTTAGCTGTTTATTAAAACATATAATGTTTTAATTTTCATTATTTCAATACATGTATAATTTAAAATAAACCATCTTGTGTTGTTTTTATTTGAATTTATCGTCTAATTAATAAATTACTATTATTGTGTTGTAAATATTGAGGTTTTCTCAGGCATTCATTTTATTATCTTTTAGTACGTTTTTAATTCATTCGACGTTTTGAATGTCTGGAAATTGGTTGTTAGCTATTTAAACAGTGTGGCTAAATTAAACTTGTAAATATTCGGTTTTAAAAATGCACTGCGATGTTGAAGGAATCTATCAAATAGGTTTTTCCTTCGTCTGGCCTACGTAGAATTTATCGCAATCCGGGCATGCTATTTTGAAAATAGAATGGAATTTTAATATAAAAATTCCATTTTTATTGTGAATGGAATTCAATATTTTTTACTAACAGAAGTATTTACGAGTATAATTTGAAAAAATGTTGATAATACAGAAAACCTGCCAGTAATATTGAAGAGTTACTTACAAAATAAAGATAAACTTATAAAAGCGTAAATTTGTTTTTTGTCACACACAAGTTTTTCATCCGGCCTCGCTTTAAATAGTGTATGTGATTACTCTTGTTTCTGCTTACTGTTTAAGCAGCTGTTGAATAAGGACGACAAAAATTAGATCTGTAGAATGTATAGGCCTAATTCAAAAGAACCGTACATTCCCAATACCCGTACATACATTCGTTTTCGATATTTCGATTATGCGATTACTGGCATCGATATGAAGTGAATATCGCGTAAAATTTTAGTTAGATAATAGAAATCGTGAAAATTTATTTGCGTATATTATAAAATAGTTTGTTAACGATTGCAATCATGTTTCTTTGTCATATTTTTATGAACAAAGTTTCCAGCAATAATATAGCTCTGATGTGTGCCTGTGACGACGAAAGTTGATGTTGTTAGGTTAACGTGCAAAGTAAATGTACACAATATGCCTTTAAAACAATACTCGCTTTTGGCGAAAACCACGTAAAAAAAAACTCGAAATAAGGCGGTATAGTAAGGCAAGTTAGCACTTTAATGTTACTGTACATGTGTTCCTTTTTGTGGGAGAATTCGTTTACCACTAGTGCTCGTTTTTTCACTAACACTCGTTTTTTGTGCAGATCACTGGAAAAGCAACCACCTCAAAGTAACGCGGGATATACATGTCTCCCATTTTTGAGGTGTGAGGCGTGGACCCTCGGCAAAATAGAAGGGACAAAGCTGGGAGCAATGGAAATGGGGGACTGGCGGAGAACGACGAGCACGAGTTGGATGGATAAGCAAAGCAATGAGCAAGTCCTCGCATAGGTGAACGACGATAGATCACTTTTAAAATAATTGGAAGAAAAAGGGCAAAATTGATCTAGCAGGTGTTGCGACACAATCAAATCTTGAGTAACATTTTTGAAGGAAAGGTATTGGGAAGGGACAAGAGGACGACCAAGAGCAGCGTTCTTCAAAGACATGCGAAAGGAGATGAACTTCCTGTCGTAGGCCTACTGCGATTTAAAGAGTACAATGATGTAGAGAGAGACGTGCCTAACACGATAAGGTATGGCCTTTAGATGATGACGAAAATAGTTATCTGTTATGTAAGATGCAGTTAAACATAAGGGGAAGGAGAATCGGCGAGTGTGACGCTGAATAGAGTAGAATAAAAAATAGTATAATATAATTGATAGGCGTTAAATCCTATTAATAACATAACCTCCGTACGATTATTTCGACGAGAATCAGCTGACTGCAATGATCGGAAGGTGCGTAAAACAGCGGTTACGAACCTTGCTTACGACAATCGAAGTTTTTGTGTTCCAGGAATCTGAGACCCGTTACGACTCAGAGAAAACTATCGGAACTATCGCCCCGTTTCAAAAGTATGTAAAAATATCAGTTTCACAAATTATAACCTTCTGAAATTAAGAGAAGAGCTAAAAGTAAAGCGAACTATATGACTACTGGAAAACAATCCACGGACTGAGCTTGCAAGAAGAACAAGAACAGTGTACTGTGCACTGATTAAACTGTTACGTGCACTCTTAGGCAAGTTATAAACACTACAAAATATTACCAGCATAAATGAACAACATTTCTAATGGATTCTTGACACAAATATTTTGCATATTTTATATCCGATACGTATTCGCCTGTACTTCGTTAACACGTTTTCAGACTATATAAAATAAATGAGCACAATGCAAGGAAAGCGGATTTTCTTTGTCTTTATGATCGCTAATATCCAGTACCGTTACCCGTGGTCTCATGGTCATTCGGCTGTACGTATACGGTACAACGGCGACCTTTCTGGAAGTACACTACAGCACAAATACAGAGCAACTTTCCCGTCGCTCTGTTACATACCTACGACTATCGGGTTGCCGTAATAAACTCCACATGACATGCAAACTGTCACATTCTGTTCCTTTCTCTTTTGTTACATAATGTAAGGTTCACAACGCAAGGTATTAAAGTTTTTAATATAATTAACACTGCTACTGATTTTACTGTAACAATTTTATTACAGCCAATGGTCGCTACTACGGTTCATTATGTTATAACCGATTATGGAACAACCACATTGGTTCATTAAGTTACTTTCAGGTGCCCCAAGTTGTACTTCTTAGGTTAGACAAAAACCGTAAGTGTGTTCCGTTTATAAATACTAGTCTGTAAACTTCTACGACCAGTGGCGTATCTAGAATTTGGCCTTGCGGGGGGGGGTCCTGGGTCGGGTCGGCTTCATCTTCTTCTTCAGCGGCGCAACAACCCATTACTGAGTCAAGGCCTCCTTTAACAGCCTCCACCAGTTGTCCCGGTCAAGTGCAGCTGCTTTCCAGTTCCGGGTCCCATGGCGAAAGAAACTGACACATAAAAGGTTTCTGCACATAAAAGTTTTACAGATGGGCTATGTGAATTCTCCGATCCAACCCCCAACCTGGAGGACCAGGAACTTTGATTTCGGGGTGCTCTTCCCCTAGAGAGTTGCTTTCACCTCAGCTGATGAGCTCTCTCTGCCCGGTCGCAGTAGGCTAACTGACTCGGCCCATGTGTGCAGCCGTTAGGCTACTGTAGCCTCCTCCGCCTCCACACTAGATGCACACTGCTGCCGATGTGCACCATCCTGCCCGGCCAGGACCCAGGACCCAGGATACCCCCAGGCTGTCCTGACAGAACCCCCATCTCTCGTTTGCTTACCGATCCACTCCGCCGAAGGGATTGTTTTACGCTCGGCGTAACAGGGCCCATCGACGTGTAGGTGAGACTGCAGTTGGGGTGGAGAGCCTACGGGTTGGCTTCATACAAAAGAAAAAACACGTTAAGACTAATCAACATTACTATCTTTAAACTGGCTAAAATCAATCCCATTAAAATAAACGGTAATAATAATAACACAATGAAAACAAAATTCCTGCTAACAGATATTGGTCGAATAGAGAGGCTTAGAAAATTTAACTACCTAGGAGAAATAATTCAAGAGAATGGTTTAGAAAAATCTGCTATAGAAGAAAGGATTCATAAAATGGAAAGTGCGTATGGTATAACTAAAAAAATTTACAATAAAAAGTGTATATCTAAAAATGCGAAAATAAGCCATTACAGTACAGTAGTGAAGCCAGAATGCCTATATGCAAGTGAATGTCTAGCATTGAATTATAATTTAGACAAACTAGAAATATTGGAAAGACGAATTATTAGGAAAATGTTAGGCCCACGAAAAAGTTCAGAAGGTTGGAAATTAAGAAGTAATGATGAAATACAGAAATGATGTATATCAAAGTATAGAAAATATAACAGAAACAATGAGAAAAAGAAGACTATTACTTTTTGGACATTTATATAGAATGGACGACAATAGGTTAACAAAGCAGATCTTTAAATATCTGTGAGGGAAGAAGTCAACATCAAGTTAGATTACAGAAGTCCAAGAGGATTTAGATAAAAATAATATAAACGCAGAAGAACCAATTGAAAGAGAAGTTTTTCGGGCAAAAGTGTTAAAAATGGAAGAAACCCAGGGTAGGAGAGAGAAAAACGCAGGTTCAAAGTGAACTGAAGACAGGAAGAAGAGACACAGTCAAAAGATGAAAGAATATTAGAGAAAAAGAAAAGAACAAGGAATAAAGAATTGAAATTGCCATGTGGTCCTTAGATGGCCGATATAAAAAAAAAAAATGAAAATACGCGTTATTGAATCACTGTTAACAAGACTGACTGAATTGATTTCACTATATTTCATATTTCAAACGTTAATTCCGTGTAATAAACCTGTTTGTATATTTAAAAAACATGTACACAGCTGAAAAAATAATAAAACATCCTAAAAATTAAGAGATTAACAAAATTCGCCAACTTTTCCGACCCTTTGGGAAGGTTTGATCCCGTTAGCCCCCCTCCCGTAAATACGCCCCTATCTATATATTGCTTCTTGCCAAGGTTTTTTTTTTATTATTTCGTAATCTGTTTTCTGTCATTCTACCAGTTAGCGCTCTAAATATTTCTTCTTCTTCTTCTTCTTCTTCTTCTTCTTCTTCTTCTTCTTCTTCTTCTTCTTCTTCTTCTTCTTCTTCTTCTTCTTCTTCTTCTTCTTCTTCTTCTTCTTCTTCTTCTTCTTGTATTTGTTGTCCTTCTTCTTATTATTATTGTCATTATTATTTCATTTATTGAAAGACACTCATACTCTTTGTAATATCCAACTATTTCTCTTTGCTCTTCTCACATATATTCATCACAATAACCCTTTTTCTTCAGTCCAGTGTATTACATTTTTTTTCTCTCCCCCTCAAATCTTTTTTTATTATTAATTCTGACAAATTAGTACTATATATAGGATTATAACGTCTTACAAAACCTTGCATCGTACTTTACTGACAAATTGTATTTAATGAAAACGCTGGAAACGCGCGAATACGACTTTTTTTTTTGCTTAGGCCTGCAATACGTAAAAACATCAAACTAAAAAGAAATCGTTAATAAAGCTGACACATGGGCGAGAAAAAACTACTTCGTGTAAACAATACTAGAGGAATATCGAAAGCTCGTTTCAGGCAATGAACTCTAAAAAAAAATTGCTTAATTAATTGTTAAAACTGGTCTGACGTCCGTGGCTTATTTTTTCCGAACGGTTGTTGTGCAGCGGCGGCGGCGTCGCGGGACCGCCTCGAGGATGGCTGCGCGACATGACATATTGGGAAGCGGGCCTAAGATTTATTATTAATTTAGCGTTTCGTAAACTCCAAACTTTGTGAAAATTTACCGTTCGTCTGTAACTTATAGCCCGCGTGTTTAAATTGCCACATTCTCGATGGAGTAAAAAAATATCGTTTTTTTCTCAGGAAATCCGGATCATTTTAAAATGACTTGAAAAGTAATTCTTACCGAGCGTTTTTTTTTTTATAATTTCTGTCACGTAGACAATACATAACGTCCATTATATAGTTAAGCCGCGTTCACATAAATATTGCGGTAATTAATATTTTTTTAAAAGCCTTCAAACGGGGAATATTTTGTATAACAATTGGTCATTCTTAGCGGTGAGATGTTTTCAATTTCAAACGAAGCAGCCAGGTACTTAGTTCGTTAATTATCAATTTTCATAAAGCGAGTGAATTACGTATATATCATAATAATATTTTGTTACATAAATTTTCCACCAATTTAATGGTGTAACCAACCACTATCGTGTACTTGGATCTTACGAGCGGACGGTGTTTGCCGTCTTATTTAAAATGTAAATTTTGCCATCTTAAATTGTAATCTCTCTCTCACGTGTAGACGATATCGTGTGGTCTACGCTTAGTACCAACATAACTCATCATATACCGTAAGAATCTGGAACTAGTCTGGTATAGGCTATATACTCGGTAAAATTCTTCTGTCCGCAATGAGTCATCGTTCTCTACCACTTCGTTTTATTTTTATTCTGTTTCTTATTCTTTACAGACGTTGGAACTGCATCTTCTCCAACTCCAATATTCAGGCAGTGTAATAAACCTGATAATATCCGTGGTTTTATTGTGCCTTCCTTAACGATTGCAATAATAGACCTACATGTTCTGCATTTGACGTGGTAACTTCTCTTCATACGCTTCCTGATCCTACTGCTCCTCTTGCTCATAATTCCTCCTCCTCCATCTCTTATACTCCTCCTGCTAATTCTGCTCCTCTTCCTCCTCCCAACCTCTCCCACATCCCTATTCCTCCTATTCTCTCCTATTCTCTCCTCCTTTCTTCCTGATCCTCCTGCTCTCTTTCCCTTCCTTCTCTTACTCCTTCAGCTCTTTCTTCTCCTCCTAGTCCTCCTGTCTTTTTATCCTCGTGAAAGCTTAGTTCTGCTGACAAATTTCAATATCAATTTGGTCTCTTCAGAACCTTCTGTCCTTGTACAACCTACATCAGTCTTCGCAGTGGCGTCACTTGTTTCGTTTGGACTGCTAGTTAAGATAGTGTAGTAACTTGTGGCATCCTGCTTCGCGTACGAAAGATTAAAGTCGGTATGAATAGTTTTTGCAGAAACGAACAGTGCAGTAAGACGCATAATTACATAGCGTGGAAAGGCAACAAAAGTTAGTAAATTACGTATTTAGAAAGTGAAAAGAACATCAAATTATGCCTCAGTGTTATGGGATGTTAATAAAGAAGATGTGTCCTTAATAAAGGTTTTCTGCAGAGGTACCGCAGAAAAACGACGCATTGAAGACTAGGTAATGCTGTCACAAGAAATGGAATGGGGATTTATTTTAATACTATGAATGGTATAGAAGCCAAACGATTATCAGATTTGGACACTTATGTTGTATGCAAAATGACAGTTGGTCCATTGGAGTACTGGAACTAGTAATTGGACATAAGGGGAAGGAGAGCAGGCGAGTTTAACGCTGAATAGAGTAGAATAAAAAATAGTAGGCTATAGTATAATTGATAGGTGTTAAATCCTATTAATAACGTAACCTCCGTATGATTATTTCGACGAAAATCAGCTGACTGCTATGATCGATAGATGCGTAAAACCGCGGTTTCGAACCTTGCTTAGGACAGTCGAAGTTTTAGTTTTTCATGAATTTGAGACCCGTTACGACACAGAGAAAACTATCGGAACTATCGTCCCGTTTCAAATCTATGGGGAAATATCAGGTTGGACAAATTATAACCTTCCGAACTGAAGAGAAGAGCTAAAAGTAAAGCTGACTATAGGATTGTTGGAAAACAGTATACAAACTGAGCGTGCCAGAAGAACAGTATACTGTGCAAATTAATTAATAGAAATTACAGTTAAAATTTTCTATCAACAGATTTAAGAAGTATTGTGATATTATTCAATATAGTTTCTTCTACAACTAGTGTACTGCGTTTTTTCGTTTCAACGCATAATTAAAATTATTATTAACACAAATTATAAAACATAAAATAGAACTTACAGCCAAATACAATATAAAAAATAGTATCGAACTTACGGAACAACTAAAAAACGTAGAAGTAAACAGAAATTAAAAAATACAAAATTATATTATTTCGACCTATCAAACATGTATACAAACATTCCTAATGAATAAACTATAAATATTATAATAAATAAACTGAAAACAAATAACGAAAATAACACATGCATTAAACAATTAACTAATACTTTAAAAATAATTTTAAATCAAAATTATTTTCAATACAACAACAAATATAGCTACTATCAAACAGCTGGCCTTGCTATGGGAACCTCAACCTCCGCTATCATGTCAGAAATCTTTCTACAAAAACTCGAAGAACAAAAAATAAATATAATAAAATTAAACGACCCATTAGGATGTTACTTTAGATACATTGATGATACTCTGTACATTTCCCAAAACAATGGTATAAACAAAAGGAAACCTTCTCAAAGTGATTTAGTAATACCAAATAATTCTAACCATCCTACCCAAAATAAAATGGCAGTATTTAATTCCGTGATTTACCGAATGCTTAGGATCCCAATAAATGAGAAAGAAAGAAACAAAGAAAGAATATTATCCAGCAAACAGCAGTTAAAAACGGATAAAACATAAAAACTATCAATAAA
Organism: Magicicada septendecula; assembly: GCA_034769895.1. Taxonomy (NCBI): domain Eukaryota; kingdom Metazoa; phylum Arthropoda; class Insecta; order Hemiptera; family Cicadidae; genus Magicicada; species Magicicada septendecula. Next base: position 45,663,322 of record CM068371.1, read on the forward strand.
TTAGAAAATAAAATAAAACAAACTCACTAATCAAATTCCCAATAATACTACATCTAAAAATTGACCTATTAATAATAATTTAAAATATACAATCTTTACTTATTATGGAAATATAACTCAAAAACTAAATGAAATATATTAAGATGCAAATTTAAAAATATCTATAATACAGATAATATAATTTTTAATCAAATAAAACCTAACACTAAATCCAATATTCACAATAAAAATGGAATAAGTTATACAAAATAGAATGTCCACATTCCACTAAATTTTAAGAAGGCCACACAAAGAAAAACTACTAATAGATTTCTTCAACACTGCAATGCATTTTTAAAACCAGATATTCATAAATCTAATTTAGTCTCACATTGTCTAAATAATAACCACCACTTTCCAGGCATTGAAAATATAAAATTAATTGAAACCCTACAAAAACATCAAAAAATTAATATTTGGGAAAACCTTAATATTTACAAACACGATAACCATAATTTATTAATAAAAGAACAGACTCAAATAAAAACAAAACAAGATGATCTATTTAAAATGATAAATTTATTAAAGTAAATGAAAATAAATAAAATATAAACATTAAATATTTCCAATATAACCGACAAAAAGCTGCTTAAGTAAATAAATATTAAAACAATAGTTAACTAATCAACTTAAATCGATTATCTGTCATTTTACATTAAAATCGAAACAAATTCGATTATTCATTAGTTTCTATATTAACACAGAATTATTTCGATTGTTATTGATTTACTTACAAACCTCTGATGATGCTAATATTTTTCAGTGAAACGTGCGTCAGGTGTTGAAACGACAAAAACGCAATACACTACTTGCAGAAGAAACTATATTGAACAATATCACAATATTATGTAACTGGTGCAAGAAACTTTGAGATTCGTATATAGAAAATGATAGATTTAAAAAGATGTAAATTTTCTATGATCAGAAAGCGTTTGACTAAAATTGAAGTTCAGATCTTCTTATTCGTCTTTTCGCAAACAGAAACGCTAGATGAAAGAGAATAACGATAACGCAGAAAATTGGAAATGAAATAAAAAGACGCAGAATGTCAGAAAGAAAAACAATTTATTATTAAAAAAGAATAGAGAAAATCTGAAATGGGCAGAATTTCTTTAAAAGATGGCTGTGACGGATTGTCCACATTTGAATTTTAATCTAAACGACGGAGTTTAGTCAACACAGGAAGAAATACAAGTGCGACGTTTCGTCCACCCAAAACAATCGCCAGCCTAATTAGTCTTCAGGCTAATTATAAAGTAATACTTGAAAATTAATAAATAATAGCCTACTCCAACAACTGATAGAGAGCCAACAAAGTAATAATAACAGAAGTTCACATAATGTATGATCAAAAGACTAAATAATACAAATAAATACTTACTAGTGAAAAACGCATAAGGTTGCGGTTACATTGCATCATAATTTGTAGTCGTGAGAACCCGCGAGTAACAGTTCGTACGAAATCATAAGAATGTTGAAACACTTTCTTACGAAATCGTACGAGTGTTGAGTGGAATAGAAGGAAAGATGGATCCACAGCTGAGCTTGATTTCTTTTTGGACTCTCCTGCCATACGGTTTCTTGTAGTGGAAACGTTGAAAAGACGTGAGTGGTTTCAACAATATTTTAAATCGTGAAGTGAGAACGGGGAATCTGGAAAATCGTATGACGAGCTTAGAAGAAACGATGAAAAGTTCCTTGAATACACCCGAATGACACGCTCTACATTCCACTACATTTTGGAGACTGTCGACGCGAAACTTCTGTAACATTCAAACTTTCGGATATGTATTTATCCACAGGAAAAATTGATTATAACATTAAGGTAATTGAAACTATAATTGATATCAAAATAACTGATAATCAAAGGTTCATAAAATATAAGCACAACACACACGCGAAGACTTGCACACCGACAAGGTCAACCAAACACTGCGACGACAATAATCCGTCGTTTAGATTCAACTTCAAACGGTCAGAATACCTGTTACGAATGGAAAAACTGCAATGCGCGAAACAGATGTTCACACACGGAAAACAACGAGAAGAAAGAAAAGAGCACATACTCGAATGGCGGACTCAAGACGAGGAACGTCAAGAAGCAGTGCATGGCCCACGATCGAGACGCCGCGCCGCACATAGTCTTGTGTAGTGTCTTATTGTAATATGTATTATTTTATACTTCGTATTGTTTAAATTAGCAGCCATCCTTACTATTTCTTTTATGAATTTGCTAACTGCTATAATTTTTATTGTTCGACTAAGGTTTTCGTCATCACTGACATCATCAGGTCTTAAACAACCCCTGGTGTTGGTTGTTTAAGACCTGATGATGTCAGTGATGACGAAAAGCTTAGTCGAACAATAAAAATTATAGCAGTTAGCAAATTCATAAAAGAAATAGTATTATTTTGTAATTGAACCGATGAAATGCAGTCGGTTTTATCGATTAGGATAGCAGTCAGATGCTCTTTACAACGTAGGGGGGGGGGAGAGATCCCATGGTGGTAGTCTACTACTGCCGCCGGCAACACACGGGGTTATATTACAGTTGATGTTGAAATTTCTTAAAACTTCAAATAAGCGGAGACGTTAAAAGCGGCGGGACAGACAAATGCCATAATGTGTAAACTGTGAAGATTAAGCGTTAAGAAAGAAAGAAATAATCATCGTCAGCCGTGGCTCTACAGCCCTTGGTGGGTCTTGGCCTGCTCCAAGAGTCGATTCCATTCCTCCCTACTGCGTGCCCTGGCTTTCCAGTTTCTTATATTCAGCTTCCGAGGTCCTCCTCTATCTGGTCTTTGAATCTACTTCGGGATCTTCCTCTTTTTCTACTACCCATTGGCTTCTGGTAGAAAATATGTTTCGTAGGCTGTCCTTCCTCCATTCTCTCTACGTGTACGACCCACCTTAGCCTGTGTATTTTGATTATCCTGATTATGTCCGTGTCCTTGTAAAGATGGTATAGTTCATAATTATAGCGCCTGCGCCACATTCCATTTTCTTCTACTCCTCTAAATATAGTTCTTACAATCCGTCTTTCACAGCAACCTAGAAGTCTCTCGAAATGTCTCGTCATCGTCCAGGCTTCTGAAGCATATGTTAGCACTGGCCTGATAGCCAAAGTGTTTTGTAGATTTTGCATTTCGTGATTCTTGAGATGAAGCTACATGTAAGGTGCTTTTTAAATTCACAGTATGTTTTATTTGCGAGATACCTATATTCTTCTTCTTATTTCAGTGTTAATGTCGTTAATGCTATTTATCTGGGAGCCAAGATATAGAACTCTCTTACTGCCTCTATATTTTTGTGCCTATTTCAACGTTTTGAAGGGTTGTGTTTAGTGGTAGTTTGTTGGTAGCATAGAGATATTTTGTTTTCTCGAAGTATATCTGCAGTCCAATTTTACTCGAAACTTCCTCTAATACTGTAAAGGCACTAATGAGATCTCGTTTTGTGCTGGCAATTAGATCAATATTCTCTGCGTATGCTAAGAGCTGTATACTATTAAGAAAGAGATAAAGAAGAAAACCAAATAGGCCTACTACGGAAAAGGGTGAAAAAAGAGGTCATTATGGCTTCGTGGAATCTTCCTACTCATTCTTGAACAGAACCAAGTCTCTTAAGGCTACAGAGTGTTGTCCTCACTACAGTATAGTTGCAGGGTTGTATTTACGGGTTGAGTATGCACGTGAGCGGACCCCCCCCCCCCGAGGAGTCGAAAAAAGTTTACGAGGAATTATGTTAATCTCTTAAATTTTAAGCTGTTTTATTATCTTTCTCAGCTGTGTACGCTAATATAGTAGTCACTCTTTGTTAAATATTATAGAAAGATGTTTATTATATACAGCATGCGCGTATAGGCCTACGTTTGAAATACGCAATATAGGAAAATCAATTGAATCCCCCCTGATGATCATGATATGGTAAAAAAATAAGGCGAATTTCAAAACATTTTCAAACCGTGTATTTTTTCTGTATAAAACTCTTGGTTTGCCTTTTCTTTTTATTACAACTGTAGTTATCTATTTATCAGTTTTAAATGTATAATATCAATAAATATCTTGTAAGCAATGTTTCAACAGCGTGTATTTTTATTGTTTTGTTAACGTTTACTTTAATGCGACTGATTTTAAGCTGTTATCACACGTTTGCAGCCAATTTGAAGATAGTAATATTGATCACCTCCCGAAGGCCGAATTCTAGATACGCGACTGTATAATTTAACATACAAGCCCATGAAAAAGGCAATAATGTAAAACTAACAGGAGGCCAATATGCTTTAATGTTATTCAGTAAAATCTCTAAAACTTCACTACAAGTGAATTTTGTGCGAAACACAAAAAAGGGAGACATATTAGCACCTAGCCTTATTTCAACTTACTTGCTTTTCCAGTGATCTGCACAAAAACCTTGTATTAGTGAAAAAACGAGAATTAGTGGAAAACGAGTTCTGCCACAAAAAGTGAGACGTGTATAGTAACAGGCCCAAGACCAATCCCACCTTATTTCGAGTTGGTTTTTATTTAAACATGGTTTTCACAAAATGCGAGTATTGTTTTAAACGAATATTGGTTTCCATGTGTACTTTCAGTTATCATGTTAACCTAATAACGGCAACTTTTGGCGTCACAGACACACATCAAAGCTATATTATTTCTAGAGATATTTTTTTTGTAAAAAATAAGTCAATGAAAAACAATAAAATCATCACTAAGCTGTTTTATAACACACGCAAATAATTTTTTAAAACATCTATTATGAAACAAAAATTATATGCCATATTCACTACACGTCGATGCCAATACATAATCGACACATCGAAAGTGGCTGTGGGTACGGTTGTTGGGAGACTACCGAATATCAGCTGACCGCGATGGTCGGAATACGAGTGTGAAACCGCGGTTTCGATACTACTTGCGATAATAGAAGTTTTTGTCTTCCATGGATTTGAGATACTGTCGTCCGCATTGTTTCCGTTACAGATCAAAAGTTAAAACTGAACAAAAAAAAATTGTACTTTAAACTGAGAAACGACAGTCCTCCGTGTGCAACAATAATTATCACGCTTTTTTTCCTTTTCCAAGTACACGGGTTCTCTTCTTGGCAATTTCTCACTGTAATTACTGTAACTACACAATTTGCACGTCGCAAAAACACTTGTCTCCTCCTTACATCCGGAGCGTCACTTCCGCTACACGCCGACAACCAATTAATACCTGTAGTAATGTATGTTAATAAACTCTCATTACGGCCGGCAAACAGTGGACGCAATTAACGCGGTGAAATTAAACTAATATCAACCGTAATGATATTTAATATACTAGGAAGCCGATTAAATTGGATCAGATTACTTCATCGTGAACCGGCGGCGGTGGCGGTAGCGGTCATCTGATCTCACAACCGGTAAAATGAAAAAGCAATTAAAACTGAATCACACACAAAATCATACATCATCTTTACAACGAAGGGGGGAAGGAAGTCTCTCAGGAAAATGGTGCAAAAGTAAGTTTTACAAAAATTTTGTTCGTATCTTTTCCGCTACTGTAAAGTGACCCGTAAAAGATTGTGAAACCTACTTGTTTATATATTTTACAGAAGCGTTAAAAATTATTTAAATTTACTTCTTCTTCTTCTTCTTCTTCTTCTTCTTCTTCTTCTTCTTCTTCTTCTTCTTCTTCTTCTTCTTCTTCTTCTTCTTCTTCTTCTTCTTCTTCTTCTTCTTCTTCATCTCACCTAGTAGGCACTTTGCCTGTTCCGTCTTCACAGAGTATCTCTCCATCTCACTCTCGGTCTTCCTACATCTCTTGTACCAAAGGGGCAATATTGAAACACAACCTTAGGTAATCGTCCAGCCTCCATTCTGTCCAGATGGAGTAACCATTCCCTGCGACATGTCTGGATCTTATTATTTATGGAGAATACCTGTAGCTCGTCTCTAATAACATCATTGCGCAAACGATCCTGTTTCGTGCAACCCTTTGTTCTTGTCAGAAACCTCTTTTCCGAAGTTTGAGTCTGGTTTTTAATCTTCTTTCTAGGAACCCATGTTTCAGATCCATATGGTATAAAACAGGCACTCCCATTGTTGTGTATAAAGACTCACAGAATTTCTTCCTCTATTTCTTCTTTTACTTTTTGGTAGGCTCACATCCCTGTTATTCTCTTCACCTTTTCCCGGGACTTCTTGGAAGTCTCCTCCCTGTTGATTAGACACCGTTTCGCTGTCCTGTATATCCTCATTTATAAATCCTGTCGTAAACAATTATTATACTATAATTTGGTATATCAGAATATCAATAATATTATTTTTTTAATTTTCCACAGAATATTTTTTACATAATATGTTTTACACTGTTTCGACAGTATTTTTGTTACTGTCGTTTAATACAATTTAAAATCAACTGTTATTAAAAGCTATTTTTATATACTCAAATTAATAATATGTAATTTTATACCCACTCAATTAAATAATCATACATTCCCAAATTTAAATTGTCCGACAAGGTTTTTACTATAACGTCTCGTTTCTTTCGCCTTTTTTTATACTTATTTTGTTGTTTGCAAAGATACTTCAGATATGTTTCATTTTTGATATGTTTCAGTAATTGATGGTTTATCATGAATGGTATCTTTAAACGTTACGTAAAAAAACTACATAAAATTTTGTATTATATTATATTGTACTGTATTTCATTTTTACAACCAACAAACGTTGGCTGTGGTATATGTATTGACTTTAAGAAAAGTGTATACAAGTAATATGCCTACGGTCGATCTGTCAACAAGCCTGGTGCGTACGCTGGCAAGCGTGAAGGTACAGGCGGAGAATTGACCATCGGCGCAGTTGACGATTTCTCCTTAAGCGCAGGCGATGTCATTACAAGGGGTAGAGGATTTTCTTTGCCCCGATCAGTGAACCATCAAAGAAAAAACAGAACGATAAATATCTAAGAATGGCATAGGCTATTACGAAGCAAAAGAAATACTGAAATGAGAAGAAACACTTAAGTTAATACAAGCCCAAACAGTCGCTGGTGGTGAGCAGAAGCGAAATAGGTCCAGCTGTATTGAAGTGAGAAGAAGAGGGATGCCAAATACTTGGTGGTTGGATCAAGTAATGAGGGTGAGGGGGTGGTGGAGTTGTACGATGAAAGGATCAAGTATGACGAGGTTACACGGACGCGTCCTCATGACAGGATAAGAATTTTAGGACCTGATGAAGGTTACTTGTTCCCGAAATATATCGTATTAACGGAAACAGTAAGTCGCGAGACGGACAGCATTATTAAGGTAATTAATATGAGACAGGATGTGGAGGAGGATATGAGGATATAAATTTACAGGCGAGGGGCTTATCTACAAGGTTTGATCAAAGCGTTTGTGCAATTTACAGGCGAGGGGCTTATCTACGAGGTTTGATCAAAGCGTTTGTGCAATTTACAGGCGAGGAGCTTATCTACGAGGTTTGATCAAAGCGTTTGTGTAATTTACAGGCGAGGGGCTTATCTACGAGGTTTGATCAAAGCGTTTGTGCAATTTACAGGTGAGGGGCTTATCTACGAGGTTTGATCAAAGCGTTTGTGCAATTTACAGGCGAGGGGCTTATCTACGAGGTTTGATCAAAGCGTTTGTGCAATTTACAGGCGAGGGGCTTATCTACGAGGTTTGATCAAAGCGTTTGTGCAATTTACAGGTGAGGGGCTTATCTACGAGGTTTGATCAAAGCGTTTGTGCAATTTACTGGCGAGGGGCTTGTCTACGCGTTTTGATCAAAGCGTTTGTGCAATTTACTGGCGAGGGGCTTATCTACGAGGTTTGATCAAAGTGATTGTGCAATTTACAGGCGAGGGGCTTATCTACGAGGTTTGATCAAAGCGATTGTGCAATTTTGCAACTTCCACCGCTACAAGTGTCCGATTAAAAAACTGTTTTTATGTGACGTTGGTACACATGTTAGTGACAATCGTCAAAAATGTTGGACCTATTTGATGAATAGTTTATATTTCAGAGCTAATTGAGTAACCCTTCCCCCGGTGTATTAGGATTTTTTGTCATTCTACAATCCAAGATTGAAGAACGTGGGTTAAACATTGTGTAAACTTCTCTGTCCTGGTAAACATGTTCAGAAGGCTTCTGGCGAGACGGGTGAGCGTGAACAAGCAGTTTACACAAGCTTCAAAGACTGCCGTAAATGAACTGAAAATCGTGGTTGTTAGATGAAGATTATGTTTTTGTGTCCCACGAAATTTCGTCGCCAGGCGTAGTGGTAAATAAAGAGTAAGCTACTATTCGGACATTGTATGCCATTTGTGTGAAGCTATTCGTAGAAAACGGCCAGATTTACGGAAGAATAATTTATGAAATTTGCAGCCCGATAATTTCGCCTGGGCTCTCGTCATTGCTTGTTAAGAAGTTTGCCTGGCTAGGCAAAAGAAAACGTCATAATGATGACACGGCAACTGCCGTATTCACCAGATGTGTTCCAACGCAATCTTTACTCTTCCCAATAGTGATAATTTTCACGTAAGGACAACGTTTCATAACCGCTGAAGACGTAAAACGAAAATCGCTAAATGAGTTAAAGAATGTACAAAAAAGTGCAGGCTTGAAATATTTTGAAGACTGCAAAACGGCTGGCTAAGCGTGTTACATTCGACTGAGTATTAGTGAAAAAAAACGAGAATTAGTGAAAAACGAGTTATGCCACAAAAAGGGAGACATATATAGTAAGAGGTCCAAGAGCCATCCCATCTTATTTTAAGTTGGAGTTTTTAACATGGTTTCCCCCAAAAGCGAGTATTGTTTTAAACGCATATTGGTTTCCATGTGTACTTTTAGTTTACATGTTAACTTAACAACGGCAACTTTTTGGCGTCACAGACACATGTCAGAGCTATAGCCTATTATTGCTAGAAATGTTTTTCGTAAAAAATAAGATAATGAAAAACAATTTGAATCAATACTAAGCTGTTTTATAACACAGATAAATTTTTACGACTTCTATTAACAAACAAAAATTATATGCGATATTCACTGTACATCGATACCAATAATACCATAAACAGAATTATCACTGTTGCACGTCACTATAGAAAAATTATTCCGATTAGCGCTTTCAAGCTTCTCAGCTCATCGTCAGATCGGAAATTTCCGATCTAACCGGAATAATTTTTCTATAGTGGTGTGCAACAGTGATAATTCTGTTTGTGATTATCACCACTAACACAACTTTCCTAATTAAAAATAATGCCATAATCGAAACATCGGAAACGACTGTAGGTACGGTTGTTGTGAGAGTAACGATTATTTCGACGAATCTGGCAAAAATCGGCTGACCGCGATGGTCGGAATACGAGTGTAAAACCGCCGTCGCAAGATTGAAAATATCGGTATGGAGAACCATACATGACTTCCATGTTCTATCGGTATGGAGAACCGTACATGACTTCCATGTTCTATCGGTATGGAGAACCGTACATGACTTCCATGTTCTATCGGTATGGAGAACCGTACATGACTTCCATGTTCTATCGGTATGGAGAACCGTACATGACTTCCACGTTCTATCGGTATGGAGAACCGTACATGACTTCCATGTTCTATCGGTATGGAGAATCGTACATGACTTCCATGTTCTATCGGTATGGAAAACCATACATGACTTCCATGTTCTATCGGTATGGAGAACCGTACATGACTTGCACGTTCTAAGAGTACTATTTAAAATCATTTTCGAAATGAAATATTTCCATAGAAACTACTTCTTTCTGCTTACTGCTTCAGCCTTAACCACAGTACTGTGGTCACTAACGTATACCACCTCACGTTATCGCACTCGATTTTTACTGATGATGGAAGTCGATGGCACTGCCGAAACCTCTCGTTTTGCAGAAAACTTTGGTCTACGGGCAAACAGAACGGGAAGGAATTTGAACAACAAACTACTTCTTTGTTGCCGATAACGTAGTATATATATAAAAAATTATTCCCTCCCCCTTCAACTATAATTTTCATTTATAGAAAATTACCCCCCCCCCCGTTCAACTAGCCTCTTCATTTATAGATAATTCAACTACGTTTCTACAGTGGATTATTAAGATCTTCTTATCAGGGTACTTTATTTATCAAAATTAAGTACTTTACTCTTGTAACAACAAAAAATGTTTCAGGTAAACTACCCTTTTCCCCTAACTGATCTTCACCAAAATCAATAGGCCTTGAGTCCTCTACAACTCAGGCACATATGTAAAAAATTGTTTGATTCTGTTTGAATTTGCGGCTGTTATCGTTTGCCATAGGAAATAATTACCCTTGATTAAAAAAAAAATTGCCGGTAAACTACCCCGTTCCCTTAACCGGTTTTCACCAAAAACAATAGGTCTTGAGAACTCTACAATTCAGGGCTGTATGCAAAACATTAGTTGATTCTCTTTGAATTTACGGCAGTTATCGTTCGTCATAGAAAAAATTACCCTTGCTAAAACATAAAATGTTGCTGGTAAACTACGCCTTCCCCTTAACCGATCTTCAACAAAATCAACAGACCTTGAGTTCTGTATAATTCAAAAATGTATGCAAAAGAGTAATTGATTCTGTTTGAATTTACGGCAGTTATCGTTCGTCATATAAAAAACTGCCCTTGTTAAAACATAAAATGTTGCCGGTAAACTACCCCATTTCCTTAACTGATCTTTACCAAAACCAAAAGATCTTGAGAACTCTACAATTCAGGGCTGTATACAAAACATTATTTGATTCTGTTTGAATTTGCGGCTGTTATCGTTTGCCATAGGAAAAAATTACCCTTGATTAAAAAAAAACGTTGCAGGTAAACTACACCTTTCCCTTAATCGATCTTCACCAAAAACAATAGGTCTTGAGTACTCTCTACAAATCAATGGTGTATGCAAAAAAGTATTTGTTTCTGTTTAAATTTGCGGCTCTTATCGTTTGCCATAGAAAATACCCTAGTTAAAACACAAAACGTTGCTGGTAAACTACCCCTTTCCCTTAACCGATCTTCACCAAAAACAATAGATTTTGAGAACTCTACAATTCAGGGCTGTACGCAAAACATTATTTGATTCTGTTTGAATTTGAGGCTGTTATTGTTTTCCATAGAAAAAAAATCTACAGACACACAAAAACAGACAGACATACAGACACTTTTCGAAAAATCACTTTTTTCATGTTTTGAGTGTAGTACAATCAGAATCTGCAATAATCTCGAACACGATTTTTGTTGCCATCACCATACTTCCATTTCCTTAAGGAACATGGAAGTAAAACGGCTGGCTTAATCCGTGTTACATTCGACTACGACTACTTTGAAGGGGGTAGTGTAAGTGTCGATGAATGAAGGCATAATTTTAAAAATAAACAACAACTGCATGAATTACTTGATCAAATCTTATATATATATATATATAATATTTAAAATTTATATTTATTTTTAAGGGAAAGTTATTTTTCCCTTATTGGAACATGTTTCGGATCCTTAGTGATCCCATCATCAGCCTTTCTAAGGATACCGAAACATGTTCCAAATAAGGGAAAAATAACATCTTGAGGTAAAGTAAATATAAATTTTAAGTATATTATATACATCAAGAAATATAGGCCTACTGCAGCAAAAAGTGTTTGAATATATATATATATATATATATATATATATATAAGAAATTTAAATCTTTATTTCCTTTACTAATTCTATGTTGGATTCCCTGTACTCGGCTACGTATATCGTTTCCTGATCCTGCATTATACTGGCGAGTGTGCGCGTACGCGTGTGTGACAGTAAACAGACAGATTAGTGGGTGCGTGTTAACAGGGAAACAACACACACACACACACACACACACACACACACGACACGACGACGGTACCGCCGTATTAATAGTGGTGTGCGGCCCACTTTACGAGCCGAACCACATCAAAGGGGCTGCTGCTGCTGCTGGCAACATGGCCGCCATGTGTTGTTACAGCTCGAGATAAAGTTGTACCGCTTTTAATCTTTGACACTAAATTTAATGTTTTCGGTAATAAAGCGTCGGGGAGACGCTGCGAGCGCGCGAGCGTCTGTGTACGTGTGCGTCGGGCTACCCTTTGTGTCCGTCCCGGTGTCAAAAGAAATGGAAACGAGGAAAAGACGATTTATAAATAATATTAACTATAAAAAATGTTTTTACTTGTAAAGATTTTCCTGCAATAAGCAGCTTTTGATCCCTTCCGAATCGGCTAATGTTGTAACTCTGGCACGGCCAAAAGTATGACAGTCGGTGTCAAAGCTCGCGTTATCAGTGGTAATTAATTTTCAGTCTCACTGTATCAGTGTAGTTACGTTGTTGACATGTTTCTGGACTAGAGGTATGTTAAACTAGTATTTGAAAATAACAGGTACGAACGAAATCGTTCAAAAAAAAAATAACACGTACAAATACCTGCCTTTATACGGTATACTTATTATACAGATGCATTTATTATATATTTTGTTATAAGAAATAAATTGGAACTAAAAGTATTAGCAGTGTTATTTTATACTGTGACTTTATTAAGCTGTTACTGTTTAAAAAAAAAAAACAGAATTTATAGGCCCGTCTCCCTTTGGGAATACTAATTTAAGTTTTCACTAGGAGTAAACAAACTGACATAGATTTAATATTAAATTATTGATTTCTTTTTGGTTAGACAAATCAGTTGCGAAACTCAGGCAATGAAATTCAGAGTGCACGTAGTAGCACAACAAATAATGTCAAAAAGATTACGGAAGATGTGCAGTGAAGTTAAAAAAGTTAAAATCACCTCCGAAATCACATTGACAAAAAGTACTATATGCCCTATGAACTATTAGTAGGTTATAACACAATATAATTCGCTGTATCAAAATTTACCAAGTTGGTGACTAGTAAGTTATAATACATAATTTGTTATTATAATCTGTATTATATATATATCTGCATAACACACGACACTAAATGTAACATCAGAGTATGACTTTTTTTCATCATCGTCATCATCATCTTCACGGATTAAAGCAAGAGTGGTTTGTTCCGGTCTCAAATAGGCAAAGATTACAGCTGGTCACTGCAGCGCTTCCTCGGACGTCCCACACCCTCTCCGTCCCCTCGGCTTATAGTTCCAGAGTTGTTTGGAGATGCGGCAGTCATCCATTCAGCAAAAATGTTCCCACCAATTCATCCGATACTGGGCGATCCTGTCGAGTGTACTCATAATATTCAGTTCCTGGCGTATGTCTGTGTTTCTTCTATGATCATGGAGATTATACCCTGCCACGTGCCTCAGAAATCTCATTTCAGCCGCTTGCATGCGACTGGCCTGGCCTTCCGTTAAAGTCCAATTCTCAGACTCATAAAGAAGTGTGGGAAGAGCCATCACCTTCTAGAATGTTAGGAGGCGTATTCCTTTACTTGCTGACTTAAGGGTTCGCCTAATGGTCTCCCACACAAGGTTGAACTTATGCAACTTATTCACAACATCGTTGCATGCTTTATAAGACACACTGTAGCCCAGGTATTCAAAATTGCTAACTTGTTCCAGGACAGTACCATTTATAACAATTTTTGCCCGTACGGGATCAGTTCCACGAAAAGCTATCACCTTGGTCTTACGTGTGGATATCTGCAAATGAATTGTTTTTTAATTTATTAAAAACAGCTTCGTCTCTTTGGCATAGAGATATTCTGAAGAACCTCGCTGTTTTGCTTCGTTTCGTACTTGTATGACAATCGGCACATGCGCAGAATGAAGTATTTAGTACCAAAAAGTGACTTTCTATTCGTGTACTCGTAATACTCGTAGTACTCGTTTATTCGTTATTTGCGTAGGGGGGTCCCGCGACTAGGAACCGCGAGGCCGCGAGTAATAGGAACGGGTATTTCGACTTTTCAGTTTTCAGTTATCGTTGAATCGGAACAGGTATTTGTACTTTTCAGTCACTGTTATATCCGTTCCACAAAATTAATCGTTCCAAAATACCTGTTATAGGTATATCGGCCCAGTTCTAGCCGGACAGCAGTTTTTTACATTAAAAAGCAGCATTTATTATGTCCGTTCGATATCAAGTGGTTGCGTATATATACGCCTACTACATATTAAAAAATAAAACGACATCAGCTTGTTTCATACATAAGATAGGTTTATTGTCATTACAATTACAAACGTAACAAGATATAGGCCTATGAAGTAACATATGGTGAGAAAATTAATAGAACGGTACAGCGGAGGAGAATTGAATCTGAACATCAAAAACCTGATTATTTAATTTTAGGAACTCAACTTGCTAATCTTCAGTTACGTGGCAAACATGACGATTCATAAAAACGCGAGCGATACACGTGTTTGGGAAGTATTATTGGTTAGGATGGAACCTGTAAAGATGTCTTGTAAAACATCGGGTGAATGTGTGTAAAATACGAAGTTACTGTCAACGATACCAAGAGCTCCGCGGTGCTATTCTCCAAGCGCCGGAAGGAACCGCGACGACAAGTGAGACTCGGTAGAACGTACGTGCTGTGGTCGAGAGAAGTTAAGTACCTCGGTGTCCTCCTTGATCGTCGGCTCACCTGGCGTGCCCGCGCCGAGACGATGTAAACTAGAGCGTCCGCTCGTCTGACGTCTCTGTTTCCGATATTTGTCAACAAGACTATGACCCGCAAGCTAGGTAGGACTAAGTTATCGTTAACGCGTACCCGTTGCTGATCATCACCTACGTCATCCCCGTCTGGGGCTACCTTGCCGCTGTTGATAATAAAAAATTAAACCTGGTAGTCGTGGGACTACCGGTAGACATGGAATATGGGCAGACTTGTGCTTTGGGAAGGAATGAAGGGTTGGTTAAATAAACAGCTACATATCGCCGTATGATTTGCACAGCGGCGGTACGTTGCCTTGTTTGAGACTTGCAACACACGTAGAGCACACGCCTTCCATATTACTCGCACTTGAGTACTCGTCCGCTCCGAACACTGTGGCCAAGAGACTTATGTATGATGGTACGCACGGTCTTAGATCACTCTTGAACCACAAGCGATCGCAGATCCCACACACCGAGCCGAACGGATTGTTAATAAAGTGCTTAGAGAATTCCTCGTCGACTCCTTTGAAGCGGCGACTTGGACCGGGCTGTTCTGCGAAGAGCATCTAGGGTCCAATGTTGTCGAAGCACAAGTTATTAATGTTCTCATCGTCTGTTTTCTTGCTAGCTAGCCGTACGCTCGATCTGAGTCGCTTTGGGGGCACGCCGGATGACCCAGGTATCGGAGATGCGGGCCGCTTGGGCGCTGACGGGATTTCGTCAATCTTCAAATGGTTGCCATTTTCTAAGTTCTCGGCCGATTTCTTTGATTTTAGTCTCAAACGATAGGCCTGTTGACGCTCTGCATAGGATTTGCCGGTTTTCGGTTTGAAATTTTTGGTTCGAGTTTTATCGCGATTTTTAGGTCGAGGCATTTCAAATTTTTGAGTTCAAATGTTGTTATTATTTTCTGTGAGTGCTTCTGGTACTCGGAATTGGTGTTATTGGAGAGATTTAGTTCTAAGGATCACAACGCACTTTGTATTTTCGCGATCGGACTTGTAGTTCCCGAGATATTTAAGTTTAAGTGGAGCAATTTAGAAATTTTCGGCGCAAAAACACCCTCACGCAGACAAAGCCTAGAGGCGACTGAAGTCAGTTGTCAAAATTCTCAGTACTATTGTTGGAAGGGGGCCGAGTGACTCGATCACCTGACACCTGGTTTGCTGGGATTGGTTGAGCGGTTCGTGAGATAGTGGTATGCCGAATGTACATTTGAAACATAACGGTCGATTTTCGCGAAACGTGCGAGTAAGACATTACATACCTATGGATTCCATGTCAAAAAGTTGCGAAGTGTTCTTGATAGGGATCTTCGGCTAGCAGCCAAAGCCGCCAATCGGTTTCCTTCTCGTCTTTTGAGAAGTGGACTCGGTGTCCGCTACTTGGATGACACAGTGCGGCGACTTCCACGTAAATTTTACGTCCGAGCGGCAAGGACCCAGACAAACCCCTTGGCAAGTACCGACCACGTCCAGATGATTCTTGGAAACGGCCTTGGAAAATACTGTACTTGAACGATCTAGTATGAGCATGTCGTTGTAACGGCCCCTAATGAAAATATTTCTACTGGACCGGACCACTAGGCAGGAGCTCCTTTCGGAAGCTCGGAACTAGAAAACCTTAGGGACGTCTCGGACGCGCATCTCTACAGCTCTAGCAGGCCGCAAAACACGAGGATTGAAGGTTCCTTTTCTAGATGCATTTGTCCGCTGCCTTGCGCTTAAACTATTAATCGGTGGCTCCACATCTCATTACCACCAACTCCGTCGTTTTAGCCCACCACCACGAAGACACAAGACTCCTCGAGCCTTGCTCGATGATGCCCACCGCTAACACTGATTTTCCCTCACCGCCGCCCTTGCAATATTTGACGTTCCATCCTTTCGCACGATAAACTCTCTTCTTTGGTCTAAAAGATCGGACTGAAAACATAGGTGAACGTCTTACAACGCTATTGTGGACCTTATTACTATTTACCTATCGGAATGCTGGACGACACACACCAGGAAATGGGTGAAGCGGTAGAAATGGATATTTTCATATAAGCTTCTAGAGTATCACGCTTAGAACACAAAATAAATAAGTAAATACGACCAAGAAGGAAACAGTAATTTACGGCATAAGAACGGAAACAAGTTTATTGTCTTGTAAGCAAGTGATGAGAAGGTGAAATTACCTAAGAGCGTGCTTAACTGTAAACCAAGCGGCAGAAGACGAAGGGGTAGAAAGCGCTAAAGTGATTCCAGAGAGTGGAATGAAGATCTCAGCAAGGGAACACGAAGATACCAGCTGGAGAGAGGTTGTGAGAAGGGATGGGCAAGCCGGTCGCCCGCTATTGCGCCGCGGGGACCAAACAGACTCATGGTTTTCTAGACGCGGCGTGCTATCGAACGTGGTTTCTCAATTAGATGCGTCTAACTGAGCGCGAGGGTTCGCCGAGACCGGGTCCAAGATTCACCTGGCGCAGAGGAGAGTGGTAAATTGCGACACAATCGTATAAAACCCGGTCAGTTGCGACCGACGTAGAAATTTGAACCCGGTAAATTGCGATCAATTCATTTTCATGTTATTATTATTATAAAAATACAAAAATTACCGTTATAATTCTATTAATTCCTAGCCTAACCTAACGTAACCTAACATGACCTAACCTAACCCGACCTGACCTGACCTGACCTAACATAACATAACCTAACCTAAATTAACCTAACAAAAATACTGGAAGAAAGAGGTTACTCGCGCAAATAAAAAGTTGCAGAATTGAAATCGCATCGGAATTCAGAATAGCGACGTTTCTAAATGACGGATTCGTTCAATAAGTGAAAATGAGGGATGCAATTGACCGCGTAAGAATGGGTAAAAACGTTGTTTCGTCCCAACTGACCGAGACCGGACCCAGAACTGTTTTGACCGAGGGCTCTTTTGAGTGGATTGCCCTGAAAGCGGGCACAGCGGCAGTACAACTTTCCAGAAAGTATTCGTATAATGGCGTTCAGGGAACGGACACGTAGGGATAGTCTGGTTTGATGTTAGACAGTGGCCCAGAGCACACCTTGGTCCAAGAGAAACTGAAGCTTTTGCTAATGGGTCTTAGCCAAGTAGCCTCACACAGGGATCGCATCCACAAAGCCCAGGTTTCCGAGCCATATGTCCATAGTCTCCGAATGAAACTTTTTATAAATTGTAACCATAAGAGATCTTTCCCCAATAGCTAATATCCACCAATTGTTGTATGTCAGAGGTTCGGCTATATGGTTACATTAAGGATTCACCTACAGCAAGTTAGAGCCGTACTGTTGTGGGGGGTGGGGGAGGGCACGATGAGAGACTATGCACAGGCGGATGACGCTCGCAAGGAGGAGGCACTTGCTACACATCTTGCGGTTCATCGTGCTTGGGGCGACAGCCCAACCGAGGCGACTCAAGCTGATTCTGTTCTACCTGATTTAATTCTGGCAGACGCTGAGCTAGCTTGTACCAAAATATACCTCGTAGTACCTAAATAGTACCTAACTACTACCTAGATACATTACCTACATGGAGAAACATTTATTTCTAATTATTTTTTACCGAGGGGGCTAGTTACTCTGTGCCGAGTCTAAGAAAGATCGGCGCGTATTCGGCATTTAACGCCAAAGCTGACGAAATTCTAAAATCTGTATTCTCAATATTGTACTGTATTTAGCGGTAGATATACGCATACAATCTACATCAGTGGTAATCAAGCTGCGCTTGATTGGTGCTGCGCTTGATCGGTGCTGCGCTCTGGTGCTCGATACTGATTGCGAGCAAACAAAAGCAAGATTGCGTTCTAAAAGGTTGTCTCTCGCTGGTATTCCAAACGATCGCCTCGCCTGCATTTCTTCTCCGACAGAAAGGAGCTTTTGTTGCACCATCTTCTACCTATGGCAGGATAAACAAATACAGATCTGCGGGTCCCTCGCTGCAAGACGAGGAACAGCTCCATTCCTGAACATGAACATCTAGACTCTCTCTCAACTTCATCTGCCGGAGGAGAATAGCGAGGACGGACCACAAACACCCTATCATGTAGACCAGGAGACCACCTCTTCACACCATGCAATATATAAGGTGACATCAATCCATATTATTTTTACACAGTGTGATGTAACCCACTAGAACCAGTGGACATAAAGTCACTCTACACCAATGACTTTATGCTTTAAACATTTTAATTGGGTCCCCGGTTAACGGGACAGAATAGTGCGCGGACTTGGGGGGGAATCTTTTGTACATTTTGTATCTTTGTTTGTATAATCTGTGAGCCCAGAGGTTGACATGTATCTGTGGCTGCTTCCCATTCAGGCGTGTAAATTTCCTTCTTATTTTCAGTATAAGGGTTTCCTTAGTACTACTAATTCATTCAATCAACATGTAATTTCTCTGGTTCAATTTAGTTTTCATTTTTTGTTTTAATTTCTCATTTTTAAATTCAGTTTGAGTCATATAGGGATAGAAGTTTCTTTGGTAGTTAAGTCGGTCACCAGTTTAATCCCGTATAGGTGCATTTTCATGCAGACTTGAACATACTCTTGGGACAGGTTGAGTTATGCACTATCTTGCCTAGGAACATGTCGGCCTTTGGGCAAAATTAATTTTAAAAAGGTTATAAGGCTTTATGACACGTTACTGTTTTCAAGACTTAACAAAATTTATCTATATTTAAATTCTTTTAATTAATTATGATCACTGGGGTGTTCACTGTATTCTAATTGTAATTACTCCAAGTCTAAGTGCTCAATGTGGCAGCACTTTATAATAGTATCAGGCACTATGCCAATTCTTGTATTTAGTATGTCCTGGGGCCACTGGTGTTACAAACATAATATATTATACACATATAATATGTTATACACAGATTAGGTATTAAGACCTTGCATTGGTGTTACATGCAAGGTTATTTATAAATTGTTAATTATGTACCTCATGGGGTGGAAAAAGGTGTGGCAAGATTTAATTATGGAAAAGGGTGTGGCAAGATTTAATGATAGATGTTATAATTGTCCTGTGTTGTGGAACGTGTATATGTATTGTATATTCGTGTGTATTTTTGGGGGTCAGATATGTATTGTATATTCTTGTGTATTTTTGGGGGTTAGATATAGGGTTAAAAGGAAAATATAAAACATAGATTTTATATAAATTTATTTTCAAATACCATTTTTAAAAGGAAAATATAAAACATAGATTTTATATAAATTTATTTTCAAATACCATTTTTAAGAGGAAAATATAAAACATAGATTTTATATAAATTTATTTTCAAATACCATTTCTAAAAGGAGAATATAAAACATAGATTTTATATAAATTTATTTTCAAATACCATTTCTAAAAGGAGAATATAAAACATAGATTTTATATAAATTTATTTTCAAATACCATTTCTAAAAGGAGAATATAAAACATAGATTTTCTATAAATTTATTTTCAAATACCATTTCTAAAAGGAGAATATAAAACATAGATTTTATATTTATTAATTTCAAATGACATTTTTAAAAGGGGGAATATAAATTTTATATTTATTGATTTTGTAAGTAACCATTTCGAAGGAGATATAAGGAGTTTAGTTATAATAAAAAGGTTTTATTGGTTGTTAATTTTGTGAGTTTTAATTGCAAGTCCCGTCTCACTGGATCCAGCGCATTTTTGGCTTCTCTAGGCTTTGGCCTAGTTTTAATTATCTTGTGGCCCCTCTTTAGAAAAAAAAAAAAAATTTTTACAAGTAAAAGTTAAAGAGGGGTTATAACTATTTGTTATTTGTTACTAGTTCCATTTGTTAAGTTTATACAGCGAAACTGTAAATGTCTGAATAAAATAATTAGAGACGAGTCGGGTGTCTTGATGCGCTGTGTGAAAAGATCTCATTACGCATGCGTAGCTGTGACGCGTTTCTTGGGGACCAATTATTTTGTGTTCAGAACAGCGATATGGTTGGTGTGTCACATGGTTTTGTGTCATGGTTGGTCACCTCATACCCCACAGTCTTCCCTACCGCCACTACGATCTGCGCGAACCGTTTCATGTCTCACTATGTCATCTGTACTTTATAATATACCGGTATCCCTCTTTTGTACAAATTTGTTTATCTTAAATTAGAGTTTTTTTTTTAAATCGTTCCCAAAATAATAAACCGCAGCCAAACCAACTTTACACTTTACACGTAAACTTAAACGTATTTCGTATATGCATATTTTTGCAAACTATTAGACTAATATTTTGAAAATCGATTGGAAATTTCTTTAATCACGGCACACTGAATTTTTCGATTATATCTTGTTACGACGGATAAATACTAAAAATTTAAGGAATACTAAAAATTGGGCGTTATAAAACACTATACACTGAAGATGTGTATTAAAGTAGTTGTTGAGCTTTTACCTTCAAACACCTTAAAATTTAATATTTTTTAGTCGTGTTTGGTGTCATTTTCATCGTATTATTTCGCTGATTTCAAATATAACAAATTTTACCAGTATTGGGCGAGGCAAAAAAAAATTGTTTCATACTGGACGCACAGTGAGGTGACTCACGCGGCAATTAGCTGCTGTCGAGCCCGGGCGGAAGTATTACAATGGGGGAGAGGCAGCAGGTAGGCTAAGGGTCCACACGCCAACCATCGTCATACAGAGCATAATTATAACACAACAATCACTTTCCTGTAATCCGCAACAATCACTTGATCCGCACTCTACAAGCCGGCCGCTGTTTCATATATAGATCGCGCAGATGTTCCAGAATAATATTCCCTACTCCTGGCCGTGTGCCAACATAATTTGCGTAGTCACAAGAGCTCTCGAAAAGTCTGGAAGCTACTTTAGTGCATGCCCTTGACAGAAACGTGTACAACGTTTACGTAACTGCACCTGCCGACTTACGTAACTGGACCTGCCGACTTACGTTACTGGACCTGCCGACTTACGTAACTGCACCTGCCGACTTACGTAACTGCACCTGCCGACTTTTCGAAAGCGTTACGTAATTCTCGTAGTAATATTCACAAAAGAAGAATTATTATTGGTTAACGTCAATGTACGCCATATAAGCTAAGAATATTGTCAAACAGGGGCGAACCTAGGGGGTGATATGGGGGATATCATATCCATCCCGAAATCCGAAAATATTGGAATAAAAATTTTAAACTGGTTGCGAGTTTTTTAAATGTAATTAATTGAAAAAGACTGACAATCATTATATTTTTTAACAAAATTATGTAACATTACTTTACATGTTGTAAAATTTATATCCACAGCAATTATAGACATGCTGGTAACCCCCACTTTCTTAATTTTAACGTTCTCTTTAAAGCATTTATAGACTATTCTACAGAACGGTATTATTATGCTTGGAAGACAAACGGGAAGCCTATTTGATGTATGTTTTTAATTTATTTTAATAAAGTTAGTGAATTACAGCTATTATTCACAAACTCGGTGGTGCGCACAACCGATATCGCGTGTGTCTCAAGTTTGGGTATTTTATGTGTGGTTTTTTTATGTTTATATTATATTTATTGTTATGTGTAAGATTGTATATACAGTGTTTTTAATATTTTAACGATCGACGAACTTCAACAAGGGATATTCCTGATGATGGGGCATGTGTCCCGAAACGCGTTGAATTAAATATAGAGAAAAGGCCACCAGACGGACAAGAAAAAGGTAAACTATTTTACTAATTATATACTGTAAGTGGCCTGGATACCGAAAAACATGGATCTAAAAACATGGATCTATTATTCACCTATTAGTTTTAATTTTTGGTACGATTTTCATTATAACATGAGAAAAAAAATACTCTAAGAAAATGATATGTGGTTTAAAAATTCCCCCCCTCCCCGAAATGGAATCCAAGGTTCGCCTCTGTTGTAAAATATTTTCGATATGTTCAGGATAATGAATAAACTATATAGGCCTTAATATTTATTGAACGAGTGAAACGAGAAAAAGAGTTCTGCAACTTAGAGACCATACTAGTGTAAGAGATACATTATGTGAAGACGAATTCAATGTTAAATTGACTACAGTGCAAAGTTCAGCAATATCGGCCTGTAGGAAAGTAGAATCCACTAGTCCTCAAAGAAGTACTTGATACATCCTACGCAATTTTTAAAATCGCTTATGTTATGAACACAGCCGGTCCGAGGGGTAACCAAAGTAAGCAGCCGCTGAGAGCGCCGCATAGTCAAGGGCGCCGAAGGCGCGATTTAAAATTCATGTAAATGGACTCGCCCATACATTGACACATAGGCGCCAAACGCCCTGTCACGTCTAGCTGCGCGTAACCTAACCTGTTCGTTCGCCGGCGTCTGTGAAATTGCCTTCATTCATACCGTCAGTACGATATCAGTTCGTTTTGAACAGTCTTTTCGTTAAAATAAAAGAATGGCTGGCAAGAAACATTCCGGTGCATATTATCGAAAAAGAAAGCTTCTACACTCGAAGGCAGATGAAAAACAAGCTGAATCGTTAAAAAAGTTTTTTTCGGCTCCATCTACTCCAACAAAATTAGACCGTAAAAGTTTAACAAACAATAAGTTGTCAAAATCAGTGGATTTGAATGAAGAATCAGTTGACCCCGATAACGAAAATGAAGAAACAGCTAGTGAATATTGTCACGATGTCACATCTACATCTTTCCTGGAACCCTCTGAATCTACGGAGAAAACGGAAAATTCAAATGGCCCTTCCCAAAATATTGATGAGGTAAGTTTAAATAAAATTAATCTTAATCAAGATAATATTGTTTTAATGGTTTTTTTCAAACGAAGCTTACAACTAAAAAAAATTATCTATACTAATATATAAATATTGTGTAAAATTTTTCGTTCTGGTTAATTTAAAGAGTTACCGTACTATTTGTAACGTCGGCATGGTATGGTTTGTGCACATAAGAATCGTACACTATAGTATTGTACACGAAAAATTATGCACCAAGTTTTGTGCACAAGTACAGAAAAAAATTTTTTATTATGCACAAGTGTTTACTATTAATTTTCTTAAATATGAAGTGTGAAACACTTGTGTACAATAAAAATCTTTTTTCTGTACTTGTGCACAAAACTTGGTGCATAATTTTTAGTGTAAAATAATATCGTGTACGATTCTTATGTGCACAAACCATACCATGCCGCAACGTCAAGCTCGTATGTACACATTTCTGTATGACCACATTCACGTCACGTGCCCGCCGTGTGGAGTAAGTCATCGCAACGATAAAGGATTACGTTCGCTCTATTTAGGGTAGAGACCACAATGGTGACCACCTTAAGGATTGTTAGCTACTTTTATCTTTATTTCGATATTTTTTTAATTAACGAAATACTCACAAGTGACCACCTTCATAGACGTGGCCATCATTGTGGTCTCTACCCTATCTTCCGTCCGTCCAATTCTCAAAATTGGTGCTGCTCTTAAATTCGGAGTTTTTCGCCGAAATGGTACGCGGATAAAATTTTTCTGAAGAGAACTGTGATGTCATTTTACTGAAGAGAGGCAAGTAGGTAAACTAAGAGAATCAAAGGGTATTTTTTTCGTTATAAAGAAGTGGAGGAGCAAACGTTTCTTAATTGTAGATTGACAAAAATGAAGCTATGAATATTTCGACGTTTCGGGATAATCGAAGAGATAGCTAAAAAATATTTTAAATTACTACTAACAAAAATCCAACGAACAAGTCTTTAGGTTTCTTTTCCTGAAGTCAGTATTTCAATCAGAAATATTTTAATTTTTATGACTATTTATATCAAAGCATACTGGTTGCAAAATAATAACTTTGTAGTATATTAGATTGTAGTATAATTCAATTTTTGTATTGAATACTGAATTAATCTTATTTGCCCAACAGAAGTGCTTTAATCATTATTTTTTACAGGAAGTATTGAGAGACAAGTCCTCGCCACTATCAACCGACTGCGGAGAGTGGCCATCTAAAATCACCCGGAAGTTGTCCGGAAGTTGCTTGTTGAGCGAGGTCCAATACAAGTAAAAGACATAAACTTTCCCCTTGACTCTAAAGGTAGGAAATTTTCTCCAACTCATTATATAAGAAAACTTTGTAATGGGGAACGAGTCCAAAGAATGTGGCTGATGTATTCTATATCAAAAAAATCTGTATTTTGTTTTGTCTGCAAACTTTTTAGAAATCTAGATTCATCTCTTGCTGGAGATAAAGGGTATTCAGCCTGGCAGAATTTGTCAAAGATTTTGAGTAGTCATGAGAAATCTCCAAACCACATAAAGAATTATCAATCCTGGCGAGAACTGTGCTTACGTTTACGTTTAGGTAAAACTATTGACAAGGAAAATGAAAGATTAATACAAGCAGAAACAGAACACTGGAATCAAGTACTCAAAAGATTGTTGTGCATTGTTCAATTTCTCGGCACCCAAGGTTTGGTATTTAGAGGAACGAATGATACTCTTTTCATGAGTAATAATGGTAATTTTCTTAAACTAGTCGAGTACACTGCTAAATTTGATGTAGTTATGGCTGAGCATGTTAGAAGAGTATCATCTGAAGAAACACAAGTACATTATTTAAGTAAAAGAGTACAAAATGAATTCATCAGTCTCCTTTCCTCTAAAATTCAAGACCATATTTTAAATAAACTAAGCAAAGCAACATATTATTCTATCATACTGGACTGTACACCAGATGTCAGTCACACCGAGCAGATGACGATGGTTGTAAGATTTGTTCAGGTAAATGAGAATGCAGAAGCGTCCATAAAAGAACATTTTTTAGGTTTTGTGCCCATTAATGACTCGACAGGTGAAGGACTCACACAGTGTTTGTTAAATGAGTTGTCAAGACTCAACATCCCATTGAAGAACATGAGAGGCCAAGGTTACGATAATGGCTCCAACATGAAAGGCAAGCATGTTGGAGTGCAGAGGAGGTTACTTGACTTAAATTCACGGGCATTTTTTGTGCCTTGTGGAAGCCATTCATTCAACTTAGTGGTTAATGATGCAGCGCTGTCATGCCCGATTGCAGTAGACTTTTTTAGCATTGTGCAAGAAGTGTTTAACTTCTTTTCTGCTTCTACATATAGATGGAGTATATTAACAGAAAACGTATCAGCTTTGACAGTAAAACCTCTGAGTAATACTCGCTGGGAGAGTAGGATTAACGCTTTGTTGCCTCTCAGATATCACATTGACAAAGTGTACGATGCTGTGTATGAAGCCTCGCAAGACCAAAAGCTTGACGCCTTTGGCATCAGCTTTGGGAATTGCCAAAAAACTACAGAGTTTTAAGTTTCTTTGCTGTGTTGTTACTTGGCATGAAGTACTGTTCAAAATAAATATGGTGAGCAAGGTTTTACAAAACGTCACATCTGACTTACAAAGTTCAATGGGTCTTATCAAAAGTATTCAAAGTTTTCTTGAAAACATGAGATCTGATGATGGGTTCAATAGTGTAATTACAGATGCTAAGGAGCTCGCAGAGAAAATTGGAGTCATCGCTGACTTTGAGAAAGAAGTCCAAGTTCGCCCAAGAAAAGTAAAAAGGCAGTTCTCTTATGAAAGTGACGATCAACCTATAGTGAACTTGGATAGCAAAAAATCGTTTAAAGTGAACTTTTTTAATGTTATACTTGACACAGCAATAGCATCTCTAAAAGAAAGGTTTGAGCTCATGGAAAACCATAGCAACGTTTTTGAATTTCTGTATAACATTAATTCTCTCAGGACGTGGAAACAAGAGAAGTTGAAGACAGTATGTACAAATCTTCAAACTACACTAACTGTTGGAGAGGATCAAGATGTTGATGGAAAAGACCTCTTTAACGAGCTTCAGATACTCGCACCCATGTTACTCTATGGAAGCTCTCCAACGGAAGCCTTAAGTTTCATAACGAAAAAATTGCTTTGTAGATATATTTCCCAATGTTTTCGTAAGTTTAAGAATACTTCTGACTCTTCCAGTGACCGTTGCCAGTGGTGAAAGAAGTTTTCCAAAATTGAAAATAATAAAAACTTATTTAAGATCTACCATTAGTCAAGAACGTTTAAGTGGACTGGCTTTGATGGCCATTGAAAAAGAAATTCTTGAAGACATTGATACAGATTTAATCATCAAAAACTTTGCTAAAATGAAAGCCAGGAAAATTTCCTTGTAGTTTAATTTCATTGTTTTAGTAGAAATTGTTAAAAAGTGTAATAGACCTGTAGGAAATTACTCTCCAGCTGAAATATAGCTTGTAGTCTTGGAAAAAACTTATGTAACGATTGACTTTCTTGTTTAAAATAAATCTGTGTTAAAGATTTTTCCAGAATTTAATAACAAGTAGTTTTACAGTAATTAAAAAAGATTTAAAACAGTTGTATAACAAACTACACTGTTTGTCAAGTTAGACCTGTTTAATAAAGAATGTCAAGGTACAAAGCTGTGTTTGTTTTTAATGACAATACTATCCTCCACCATCCTAAAAACAGCAAACAATAACAATTATTAGTCCTGCATTTTTTACACACTATATTGAAGACGGAAGGGGGGCGCCAAAAATTTACCCGCTTACACTTAAACAATGCCTTGGACCGGCTCTGGTTATGAATACAATTTATTGAAAAATAAGCCTTACCTACGCATCCAACGTCATCTTCGACGAATCGATACGAATTTACGCCAAGCTCTGGTTTCATCATCATCTTCACAGCACGCCACAGGCAAGGTGCTGTCTGTACCACCTTCAAAGGCACTCCAGCCATCTCTACCCACACATAGATGGGTCATATAGGTATGTGTTTGGCCTGTCTGGTATCTGACTTTCTTTCCACCGTTGTTTGTAATCTTTTAATTTTTCATTCACGTTAAAAACTTGTTACTCTTCTCTTATGGCCTCGTTCCTTAGACGGTCAAGTTTTTTAACTCCTCTTAACAACGCCATTTCCGAGGCCTTTATTTTACTGTCTTGTTCCTTGGTTGTTGTCCATAATTCACACCCATAAATTGAAGGGTGGTAGGCCTACAGGGACCACCATAAATGTGTAGAACTTTAATTTTGTATCTCGACGTACCTTGTTTCTAAAAAATACGGTTGATTGTCCCACAGACCGTCTGGAACTTACCTAACTTAACATCACTATCATAATTCTTATCACGGCCAATATCATTTCCTAAACAATTGAAGTTGCTCACCTGTTCTAGACTCTGATCACTATTCATTAGTTTTGTTCTTATTGGCTCCTTGCCTCGAAATGCCTTTGTTTACCTTTGTTTTTATAGTGGAGATTTTCATATTGTATTGTTTGCAAACAAATTACATTATTTGATCTGATTTTATTTAATATATTATATAACATATTGGGGCCACCTAGCACGATGACGTCATGTATGCGCGCGCATCATGTAACTGAATCAGACGAAATAATAAAATAATGTCGCTCGCGTTGTACAACCACTGTGTCATACCCATGGCAGCCACACAATAAAATACTAATCCTTACATGCCTTATGTCATGGGGAAATCAAATACGCGCGCGTGTGTGTGTGATAACAAGTAGGCAAACCAAAGAAATATGATACTATACGCGACTGTGCGCGCCTTACTGCAAGAATCATCGTCTACAAAGAAAAAATTAAAATAAAAAAGAAATCAACTCCTTTCGGAATAATAAGTAGTGTGTGTGGTGAATGAGCTAGCTCATATTTGTGCGTGTGTGCGCGTGCGTGTGTTACAGAAGGACCTAATGAAGTGACACGTACAGTCAAGAGACGAGCATTAAAGGGGTACTACACCTGCGACCTTAACAAAAAATAAAATAACCAGGTGTTGCCATCGCAGTGTATGTAAGACGACGACGAAGAAGAGATATTTATGGCCGTGAACTCGGTGATTTGTCAAAACAATTTTTCCAGCTTTTTTATTTTATTTATTCATTTTTTTTTTTTACCTCGTTTGCCCCACAAGAATGCTACTACTGCCCACATCCTGAGGTGTAAGCTTCACAGTACGGCACACTTTGGGTGGTACCACAAAAACACTTTCAACTCCTTTTTAGTAATTTTATTTATGACGTTTTGTGTAACCCAATACTGGGCTCTCTGCGGTTAGTCCGGTCGGCTGGTGGTATACTCGACGATAACGAACTGAGGGTGTGATGCTAATGTTGGTGGCGACTGTTCAAGAGGTCTGGACGCGCGCGCGAGCACGGGCACGCTTGCCCGCCAACACTCCAGTGTCAGACACCCTCCCCCACTATGCCGCCTTCTGTTTGTAGTGATTTTACGAAACTGTAGACCTGTAGCAATTAATTTTAATTTTCGGTGTTTTTGAAAAAAAATATATGTTGCTACTTTTATTATGCTAAAACAAGTCATAACTTCCATACCACTGGAACTTCTGAATAAAAAAGTTCCAAGTAACGAAATCCTCCATGTAACGATTTTTTTAGAACACCCAGGAGCGTATTTACATGGGAGACGAACGGAGTTCGATAAAGGTTACAAATTTTGTTAATCTCATAACTTTTAAATTATTTTCTTACTTTTTCAGCTGTTTACACTAATAGAGTAGTAATTATTTTTTAAATATACTAACAGATTTATTACACAGTATTTGCGTATACGTTTGAAATGTGAAATATAGGAAAATCGGTCCAGTCAATAAGTATCTTGTTGACAACGTTACAATAGCGCGTATTTGTATTGTGTTTTTACCGTTTATTTTAATGAGATTGATATTCTTCAGCCACTTTGAAGATATTAATGTTGATTAGTCTTCACTTGTTTTTCCTTAATAAATATGTAACATTTCTGACTCGGATCACAATTTTTTTTATTGGTAAAAAATGATAAAACCTTTACCTGATAGCCTAAACTAGTTTTCGTTACGTTAGAGCTTCTTATCTGTATACCGAATTTCAACTCTACATCTAATTTCGTTTGGCAGTAATCAGTTGGAAAAAAACACGGATAACAAAGCATATTTCGTCATATGTTTATTGGAAATGTTTCCTTCAATTTAATGATATAATCATTTACCGAAGTTTGGCACTACCTTTGCAGGATGTGATAACACAAGAGTAAAAGAAAAAATACTTCACAATATCAGTGAGTGGATAATAATTAACTGAACAGTTCTGTAGAAGAACTGAACAAAAACTACACACTCGTTACCAATATGCACAACTTTACCAGAGTGTAAATGATTTTGAACAAATTATCATGTCCCTTCCTGTAGGCCTGAAAATTAAGATTTTTAGTCGTTTCCAACATATTTCTGGAGTTCATTTTACCCTGAATAGGATAAGGCGGTAAAACGCCACTACACGTAAAATGTCGCAAAGCTTTTGTTAAAACTCAGTAAGCCACAGAAACACGTAGCTGAAATTGAAGGGCGAAGAATCTGTTATAAAGTCAATTCTAAAAAAAAGTATAACAAAAATTATAATAAATTATTGTTTTAGGATTCAGTTAGTGTATGGAAAAATTTAGAAAATAAAGGAAATTAATAGAAAGTAGAATGATGTTTATTCATTAACTGATTAATCTAAAAAAAAAAAAAGATCAAGTACGTAAAAATGTATCGGAAAAAGGCATGGAAGCCTTACGAAAATTAATTTCCAATCTCTTCGCAGCCCTTTCCTATATACATACATCATTAGTGGTGACTGGAGACAGAGAAAACCTGCCAATACTTGTTTTTAATTTAATAATGTCTAATTGTAGAACATTCGCAAACGTTTACACCGCCAAGTGTTCCTCAACGTTTACAAACAAAATCTTCTTAACGAAAGTCTTCCCAAGGTGCAGATTCAGAATAATAATAATAATAATAATAATAATAATAACGGTTTACTACAAGCCGGACTGTTTCACAATTTCGAATCGTAATAAGTCTGATCTCATCATCGGTCTGGGCTAGTAAGCAGACAATTCAGTAAGCACACAAGCCTACCTTTATTCTAATCCGATGAGGATAGTTGGAGTCTTTGTCATGTAAAATAATGTTACATCCTTTTTAAGAGCAGATGATGCAAATGTTACTAGCCATTGCCTCAATAAAATCTGCAGGTACTGCCCAGGTATTAGACAGACATACAAATTCGAAACAGACGAGTTAAAACTTAGAACTCGTTTACTGAGTTCAACAACTACAACAACAACAATAGTAATAATAGTAGTAGTAGTAATAATAATAAAAATAGTAATATTTTGTATTAGTTATAGCCTCCACATCTCCCCTTATAGCCATCCCAACCTCCTTGGAGCTTGAAGGTTTCTATCTAACAGCGAAGCAGAATAACCAGCCTATATTCTGATGTGACGAGAACAGTATGAATACCTTGGTGTATGGTTCCATCCAACTGAGATGTATTTCAGTATATACACAACAAACAATAAGTAGCGTGCATTTATACGCAGCACACATTTCTAAAATGATTAGACAAACTCTCGCTCCAGTATGTTCATAAAATTCATCCTAAAGGTATAAATATTCTGATCGAAACAGTCAACGCCTTCACTATCACAAACTTTATTCGTCATTTTGATGACGGATCTCGCCAATTGAGACACAACACACTCTGTCACAAGTATCTGAACAAGACATGCCTTCTTTGCCTTACATAAGGAACTCTTGTAACCGATCCCCGAGACATCTATCTTAATAAGACCGTGAATGCTATTATGCACAAATAACACATTTTGTAGTGCTCTTCTGTTTTTGAAGGTCGTAATGTCCCTTCATGTTTAAACTTGGCCTCATATGATGAAAAATGCTGACTGGTGCCACGATATTGTAGATAAGAAAAATCTCGTTTTTGGACTGCGTCAATCTTCTAATCGGTGTCATTCCTTATATATACCCAAATCACGGAACAGAATAATAATAATAATAAATTTTTTTTTTTATTTTTTTTTATTTTTTTTTAGGGCTACAGAGGGGAGAAATGCTTTACGCACCGTCAGAGGAGACCGTACTTCCTCCTCTGGTGTGTGAGACTCTCACCAGTAGAAAACCCACCTCTAATTTAGGGATTCATATCCATCTTGGAACCACTTAGCGTATTACTTCAGGATGGAGCCTATTGCGCCCTTATCGGGCTCCTTCTAGTTGTTCGTCTCTTCTGCTGCCCGTTGGGTGCAAGTTGAGCCTGTACTTTTTTTGTAGTAGGGCCCACTGAATAAATGCATTGGTGCGGTCCTACTCCACCTTACCACGAAGCATAAGCGCAACTACGCTCTCGGGCGTGAACTCCCCGAGCTCCATTTCCAGTACCATCCTCTGTCTTATAAATAATAATAACAATACCGGTCGGCTACTGTCTAAGGAATCTCATCTCTACAGTTGGCAATCGACTTTCATGTGCATTCGTCATTGTCCATGTTTCACTACTATGTAGACAGCTTGGAATGGACATCTCCATGAAAAATTAATAATAATAATGGTGGCAATGGAGATAGTTGTCATCGTTTTGAAAAATAAGGTTATAGTTGTAAGATATAGAATTTTTCAGTGAAAGGTTTGTGAGGATCGGTCAAAAATATAACACAAATTTTAACTTATTTGTGTCGACGTTTCGACAATGTTTATTGTCATCATCAGGACCTGTGTATGAATACAAAAGAAATGTCAAACACGGCAGGACAATTATTTGGGTGAAGGTGTGTGGGTGCTATGTACAGTATGTATCACTGTATGTGTGAAGGAGTTGAGATAGTTTGTTTACATATTCAAATGTTTTCTTTAAGAAAACATTGTCGAAACGTCGACGCAAATAAGTTAAAATTTGTGTTATATTTTTCACCGATCCTCACAAATCTTTCACTGAAAAATTCATTGTTTGACGGTCACTATGTAATTATTTAAGGATTTAATTGAATTGAAGGATGTAAGATATAGGTTATATATTATTCCTTTGATCCATTTGATAGTCACTTCAATCGTTGAACTCGCCTTTGACAACTGGATGCTCGATATTGCAGATACTTATTATTTTCTTGTAGATTCTGTTAAAGCCCAGCTCGAGGTTCCGTGTGTTTAGGCCTTCACCATTATGAGAACTGTGGTAATACTTGTAAAACTGATATAGTGTAGGCGTATTGTAGCAGAAGAAAGTAGCTAGGCGGGTCAGCTAGGCTGGCTGGTGTACAACACACAATAGCAGAAACACAAGGATTAGAAGCCAAGCAAATAAGAGAGGGAGGCAGAGGCAGTAGGGGGTGAGTAAGATGAGATTTATTGTGTGGCTGTTGTGTAATGTGGGGTGGCCAACCCCGAGTCGTGACATTGACGTATTGTTTGGAGAACAGAGCACCGCTTTCGCCTTTAACTACACACACAAACAAATAAACAAATAATTACCACACGGTTGTCTCTGTGCGCGCGCTCGACAGATGTCCTCTTGTCCAGCGACAACAACACACTCACACATACTGTACAACGAAAACACGTGTGATAAACTGACGTAGTGCTACATAATTGGATAAGAAACACCATTTTGGGAAACAATACTACTTCCAGAATTTGCCGTAGACATTGTTTCTTTTTATTTTATTTATTTTCGACTCCTTTTGATTTTAGTCAAAAGTGTTGTGAGCTGGAGTCTTTTTTGATATAACCCCGCATTGTAGCCCAGCTCATTGAAAAGCGTAGAGAGTGTCAGCTGCCCACATACATAGCTTTCATCGACTTCGATAAGGCGTTTGACAGAGTGAATCGGAACAAACTATGGGCAGTAATGGCAAGAAAAGGGATCCCACAACATCTAATTAGAGCAATACAGAGTCTGTATATGGAGAATAAACTCTTAATAGAAGCTGGACGAACGACAACAGCTCCTAGAGTTATTGGCCTGATCAATTGTGGAGTACGACAAGTGTGTCCATTATCACCTTCTCTTGTTAATTTATATATTGACGATGTCACAAAAAACTGGCAGATGTGTCTTCCAGATCATTTTATGATTGGTCACTCTACAATTGTCACTTTGTTGTTTGCGGACGATCAGGCTATTCTGTCGGTCTCTGAAAACAGATTGCAGATGGGTATACATTTGTTAAATCGAATCTCCAAGGACTTTGGATTGCAAATATCCGCACTTAAAACCAAGGCGGTGGCTTTTCGTCGAGCTGATCCCGTACGGGCAAAAATTGTTATAGATGGTACTGTCCTGGAACAAGTTAGCAATTTTGAATACCTGGGCTACAGTGTGTCTTATAATGCCAGCAACGACGTTGCGAATAAGTTGCATAAGTTCAACCTTATGTGCGGGACTACCAGGTGAACCCTTAAGTCAGCAAGTAAAGGAACACGCCTAAACTTCTACAAGGTGATGGCTCTTCCCGCATTTCGTTATGGGTCTGAGAATTGGACTTTAACGAAAAGCCAGGCCAGTCGCATACAAGCGGCTGAAATGAGATTTCTCAGACACATGGCAGGGCATACTCTCCATGATCACAGAAAAAACACAGATATACGGCAGGAACTGAATATTATGAGTATCCTTGACAGGATCGCCCAGTATCGGCTGAATTGGTGGGAACATCTTTGTCGAATGGGAATGGCTGCCCCATCCCCAAACAACTATGGAACAATAAGCCGAGGGGACGGAGAGGTGTGGGACGTCCGAGGAAGCGCTGGAGTGACTAGCTCTAATCTTTGCCTATTTGAGACCGGAACAAACAATCCTTGGTTTAATCCTTGAAGGTGATGATAATGATGATGATGATGATGATGATAATGATGACCCTCATTCGTTAACTTCGCCAATTTGTTCATCTTTCATTGTACTATCTATAATAATTAAGAAGATTATCGGGATGAAGTAAACATTATCAAATACATAGCCGTGAAAAATGGTTACAAAAGTGACATGATCGATAATTTGATACATAAACATAGGTGCAAGCAGAACAAAAAGAAAACTGACAAGGATAAACTTCAATTTGTCTCAGCTGAATATACTACTGTGCTCCCTAACGTAATAAAAATTGAGTTTAAGAAATTAAACATTAATGTTTCATTCAGAACTATCAATAATTTAAAAAATATATTTAGGTTAAGGTCTCCAAAAATAACAGAAAATTGCTCAGGCGTATACAGGATGCAATGTGATGATTGTGATAAGTTTTACATCGGTCAAACGGGGAGAAGATTTATTGA
This sequence comes from Magicicada septendecula, assembly GCA_034769895.1. Classification (NCBI taxonomy): domain Eukaryota; kingdom Metazoa; phylum Arthropoda; class Insecta; order Hemiptera; family Cicadidae; genus Magicicada; species Magicicada septendecula. The sequence continues at coordinate 45,698,100 of CM068371.1, forward strand.
CAGATTTAAAGAACATATACCAAAAGAGGATATCAGATCGGCCAAATCTAATTTTGCATTGCATTTGATAAATGAAAACCATAATAACACTGGATTCGCGGAAAATATGATACCCATACACATTAGCAACAAAGGTCGTTTTATGGATGCGTTAGAGGAATTTGAAATTTACAGAGCATCAAAAATTCATAAATAATGCTTGCTTAACGACCAGCTTTCGTTTAAATCAAATACGCTGTATGACACCATATTGAAGATAAACGGCAAAATTTGTAATCAGTCCAGTTGAAATTTGACAGTCGAGCAGTGCGCTTTTCGTGTGTCCTTACGAAAGAACGGGAACTAATACCTACAATAACCACATCCAAATTAGAGAAAGTATTCATTGATATATGTGGACATTTCCCCAAAGTGGAGGCCAAAGAAAATTTAAATACTGAAGGAATATTAAATCTCTTGGCAATCTTTCCTGTGCCATTCTTTTCGTGTGTCCATACCATTGTAATTTTTTTGTTTTGAAAAAATCAACAATTGAATTTTTCACACTCATTCTGTCCTTAATGATTTCATTTCTAATTTTCTCCCGTCTCGATACTGTTGCCGAACGTCTTGTGTGTTTATTAGTAGTCCAAACTTTTGAGCCGTAAGTCATGATACTTCTAACAATAGTTTTAAATATTTTGGTTTCAGTTTCTGTTTTGACACTTATTAAAATTTTAATATTCGAATTATTAGCTGAGCCGCATTTTAGACTTTTTCATTATAGGGATTAGGTTTCTCCAGCCCGTTCAGTCTTCAAATTTGATCATCTCCCTCGGAAGTAACCCAATTGGGCGACTTTCTTAGTACTTGAAACCTAATTTTAATTTTTAATTTTAACAATTTCATTGTTAAAAACAGTTCTGATACTTAATGGTATTGGCTGTCTGCGTTAATACCAACCTGAACGCTTTTTAATAACGTCTATAAACTTCACTTGTGCGATGGTCTTCGTCGACCAAAGTTCTCTTGTCATTAACCTTCCCTCTCCTTTAGCTACTTCTCACTATTTTCTTTTTCATTCGTCACAGACAATAAGGAGATGGTAATAACGGAGAGAATCTTTTTCCAGCGTGGAAACGAAAATTACTGAGTTATATCTAAAATCTGACTTAGATTGCAAATCTCAGAGTGATAACCTAAGGAGGATTTATAGCCTATACGAAAGGGAGAAACAGAGGCGTGTAAAGTAAGGAGGAGGATTGTTGTTGGCGCTGTTCAATTGTGAAATGAAAGGCTTAGTCGATAACCTGAAATTGTAAAGAATGGGTCGTACGCAGATGACTCAGCGAAATACATATTAAAGTTTGAAGAAATTGTGAAAGGTTCTTCTTCTTCTTCTTCTTCTTCTTTTTCTTTGTAGAGCAAGGCGGTGGTTTACCATTATCATACGCGTTTCAAAAATATCAGTAAACGAGGTTTTTGTAATAAAAACACAATTAAGCAGATATAAGGTGCTAAAAATCCATTAAAGTAGAACAGTTATTTTTCTTTTTATTCAGGAGATTTTAATAATGAAATTTTAATAATAACTCGTAAGGCACACCACGGAGAACAGTAAAGCACTAGGCATATATTTTTAACGTTCCTGCAGCTATTTTAAAAAGTACAATAGACAGTGACACGAATCCTTCATCAAAATGCGTGGTTTTTTAAAGTTTCTATAAAAAAAAATCCATCACATGGTACATGTTAGTAGGGTAAATTTTGAGAACCCAACTATTTTACCGTGTTTATGGAACACTCTGCACTTAACAACGAACTATAGTAGCCCATTTCACCGTTCCCTGTAATCAGCTGAGTGCGGAAATAGGTTTTTGTTTCATCGATTTAAGCTAGACCGTTCTTCCGTAACGGATTTGGAACACCTTAACTGACGTTATCTTCTCCTCCTCCTCTTCCGTCTTCTTCTTCTTCTTCTCGTATGTGCTGCTCCTCGTATATCCCTTGAGGAACTTTGTTTTTGCTATTTGCCTGGCTCTCAGATTCCTCTTGCTTCGGTGGTTACCATATCAAAACATGCAATTATGTAAGTTTAGTTGCAATGCATGTATATAACGTTAACGCCGTTTATTAGTAACATTACTTACGCTATAAAATTATGACAGGTGTAATCGTAATGATAATAACACAACGTGAAATTGTTTAGAACCATTTAAAAATTTATTAATTAAAAATTTTCAATTCTTTTGCGATTCAAACTATCATTATTATTCGCACGTGTGTAGCCGTAGTGCACATCTTGTTACTAACATATATGTAGTACCTCGTATTACACAGAACATAATATACATAATTATACTACTATACAATAAACATTTGTTATTATATAATATTGCTCTCGACTTGCTCACTTCTTTGATAACTATTAAATTATCTGATCTCTTTTTAATAATCTATTTCTTTTTATTATTTTTGTTATGGCATATGCATTTCTTTGTTTTAAAAAACTTTACTATTTACTTTCAGATTAATTTAAATATCATTGGTTAAATTATTTATTCAAAATATACTTTCATACGTTTAAACATTAGTCTAAACTACTATACAAATAAGCATTTACATTTTCAAAAATTATTAATTCCACTTTAGAATTATATTGTCGTTTTTTACATGGTTAATTGTCTTTACTTGAGTCTTTTTGTTTTTACAAATACATGGTTTTGTTTCACCTTAGTTGAAGCGGTAATACTCAGCGTATCCTCTTCGGTCCTAGGTCCTCGATCCTGGATGCTCCTCTGTAGTCGTGCAGTTTTGGAGTCCTTGATCCTCGTCCTTCAGATCCTCTCCGTAGTCCGTTGCCTCGTTCCGTACGCTGGACTCTATTCCATGCATTTGGCTGCTCCCTCGTATTACGTCATAGCCTCTGGCTGCAGTGGTGATCTCACGATTTTGATGAGTAGTCGGTCATAGCCTCCGGCTGCCACTGTAGTTGATCGAGAAAGAGTTGTTGTCGTTGGGCAGAGCCTCCGGCTGCCACTGTAGTTGAACGAGAAAGAAAAATAAGTTGGTGTGTCTCGAGTATTTATACCCTAGGGCGCAAAAATCATGTTTTGACAATCCTCTGCAAGTATCAGTCTGTCGTTGGCGTCCCTTTCTAAACACGATTATTTTCAGACTTATTTCGCTTGTCTTCGCAACACACGAAGTCTTTTGCAAATTACCCAATATTCATCTTGTCGGTAATTTTTATGTGTTCACTGTGTATAAACCGTTTTTCTCTATCTTAATTAATATAAGTTTTATTTATATTTATTTTCACTATATTTGCACTTTTTATTATTTTTGCACTATTTTTTGTACACACATGCGTCTTTACTTTATACACACTGTGGCGTATTTGGTCTTGTGATATTATGCACACACTCTTTACAATCTAAATAATTCATATAATTAATAGCGTTTATTTGGAGGTGACGCTTTACAGGAATCAAATGTCTCACACACACACATACAAGATACATGTGTATACACATACACAGCTGAGTGGCGTGATCAACCTGTACAAGCATGAAATTTGGTTGTTCCCTTTACAGTTCAGATTGAAAGCTGAATTATTATTATTACTAACAATATGGATTATTTATTTAATTATATTAATTATCTTAACTAATTATCCAATGCACAGTACCCTATACATTTGTACTGTTGCAATAGATTTAGATTTTCTTCTTCTTTTTATCTTCTTAACGCTCTTTAAAACTGTGATCATTAAGGCTGTATATAAAATGAAGCCAAAATACTTCGAAATTTTTAGTACGGTACAACAACAACTGACCAAAAAATAAATTTAGAAATCATACATTTTTGAAACGTGAAGTACTTACAACTTTATCGTCTTAGTAAGTTATTTCATCTGTTCCTCGGTACGCTTCCTCTTTTACGAGTTCTACTTATTGTTATCGCCTTGTATTGTTTCTGTGCCCTACGTCTTGGTTACGTACTCTGTCCTGATACAGTACACGACACCCTCCTCTATCCTTCAGCGTAGGTCTACCCACGTTTCCCAACAATAAAGCAATCGCATTTTTACAATCGTATTTCAGCGTTGCACTTATTTTACTTTGTACAATTTACCTGATCGTTTCGGCGATTACTTGGCAGATACAAACTGATCTAAGCTTTTGGTCTTAAGCTGACATGGCAGTTAAAAATCTCCTGTTAGCAGTTTTCCACTTGATCCAAATATGCAAAGAATACAATCTGAGAATATCCACCCAGAAAACAAAAGTTATTGCCTTTAGAGGAAAGCATCCGATACGTTCCAAGATAATTATAAACAATCAGGCTATAGAACAGTTATCTCATTTCAATTTTATAGGGTGCGATGTAACTTATGCGTATGACAGGGACATCGATATAAAAATAAATAGATTTCAAATAATATGCGGAACTATACACAGAACACTTGGAAATAAGACACCAAGAAATAGGGAGAGACACCAAGATAAAATTCTGTAAAGTAATGGCAACGCCTGTTTTAACTTATGGAAGTAAGACTTGGACAACAACAAAAAATGAAGAACGAAGAATACAAACAAATGAAATGAAGTTCTTGAGAAAAACCAAAGGTCGCACCCTTAGAAATCAAATACGAAATGAAGATATAAGAACCGAGTTAAATGTAGCCTATATTCTATGGACAGAAGAATAAGGGAAGGACGAATAAAACGGAGGTAGCATGTGGAGGGAATGGAAGATATGAGACTACCTAAACAAGTAATAAGATACAAATATCAAGGAAGACGAAATATAGGTAGACCAAGGAAGAGATGGCTTCAGTGAAGGCTGAACAGGCCGTCAGCCTATACCTTGACGTGGAGAAGACGTTGACACGGTGTCAAGGGCGTCAGCTGTAAGCCTATGCCTTGACGTGGAGAAGACGTTGACACGGTGTCAAGGGCGTCAGCTGTAAGCCTATACCTTGACGTGGAGAAGACGTTGACACGGTGTCAAGGGCGTCAGCTGTAAGCCTATGCCTTGACGTGGAGAAGACGTTGACACGGTGTCAAGGGCGTCAGCTGTAAGCCTATGCCTTGACGTGGAGAAGACGTTGACACGGTGTCAAGGGCGTCAGCTGTAAGCCTATGCCTTGACGTGGAGAAGACGTTGACACGGTGTCAAGGGCGTCAGCTGTAATCCTATGCCTTGACGTGGAGAAGACGTTGACACGGTGTCAATATTCTCCAACACCGGGTCGTTAGGCCGCGGTCATTTGGTGTAAATTCTTGACATCGTCGGCAACGTTTCGTATCCCGCCCTCGAGGATCTTCTTCACGCCGCAAAAACCAACAGAGTGTTACGTAACATAATTACGAACGATACCCGGATCGAACGATACGATCACAGATCTTAGGCCGAACGATACCCGACACTTTTTCGGGTAAAAGCAACAGATTTTAATAGCCTATATATCTGTTTACAATATCCTGATGTTTTTTAAAAGTAACTCACTTTCTGAAAATATGAAATTCCTTCAAAAGCCTTGTTATTTATTACGGTTTTATTTCTGGTAAATTTTCCCTAAAAACCATTACTTCATGATTTCTCTGTTAAAGTTTTCAAATCGTTTTTCTTCATAGTATCTCTCGAAGTTTCTTGTCATAATTTTATGTCGCCAACTTAAGACGTATAGAAAAAATAATAAAAATAATAAAAAACACGTCAGCTGCTTGGGCTTATTTTAATACTTATTTTTAGCATCGGTATTCATTGCCATGTGTTAAGTCAGCCTAAGGGCTTCCAAAGTTTATTTTGAGTAAAATTTTAATGTTCGAATTATTATCTGAGCAGCGTTTTAGACTTTTTCGCTAAAGGGATTCCGTTATTCCTACCTGTTCAGGCTTCAGAGTTAATCATCCCCGGAAGTAAACCATTCGAGCAACTCTTCCTAATTTTCGAAAACTCATTTTAATTTTTAGTTTTAACAATTTCGTTGTTTAAAACAGTTTTTATACTTAACGGCAGGGGGTATTTACGGTAGGAACGAACGGGACTGGTCCTCCCCCCCTCATAAGGTCGGAAAATTTGACGAATTTTCTTAATCTCTTAATTTTGTACGCTGTTTTATTATTTATTTCCAGCTGTGTACGCTAATATAGTACTAAGTCTTTTTTACTTCCATGTTCCATAAGGAAATGGAAGTATGGTGATGGCAAAAAAATCGTATTCGAGATAAGGGCTGATTCTGATTGTATTACCCTCAAAACATAAAGAAAAGTCATTTTCCGAAAAGTGTCTGTGTGTGTCCGCGTGTAGAACTTTTTTTATGGCAAACGATAACTGCCGCAAATTCAAACAGAATCAAATAATTTTTTGCATGTGTGCCTGAGTTGTAGAGGACTCAAGACCTATTGATTTTGGTGAAGGTAGGTTAAAGGGAGGGGTAGTTTACCTGCAACGTTTTATGTTTTAACAAGACTAAAGTACTTAATTTTGATAAATAAAGTATCCTGAAAAGAAGGTCATAATAATCCACTGTAGAAAGGTAGATGAAATATTTATAAATGCAAAGGGTAGTTGAAGAGGGAGGGAGCAATTTTTCTATAAATAAAAATGATAGTTGAAGAGGGAGGGGATTATTTTTTTATATGTGTACTACGTTATCGGCAACAATGAAGTAGTTTTTGTTAAAATTCCTTCCCGGGCTGTTTGGCCGTGGTCCAATGTTTTCTGCAAAACCAGACGTTTCGGCAGTGCCATCGAGTGCCATCATCAGTGAAAATCGAATGCGCTGACGTGAGGTGGTATACGTTAGTGACCACAGTACTGTGGTTAAGGCTGATGAAAGAAGTAGTTTCTATGGAAATATTTCATTTCGAAAATGACTTTAAATATAAATCTTAGAACATGGAAGTCATGTATGGTTCTCCATACCGATATTTAAATATACAAACAGGTTTATTACACAGCATCAGCTTATACGTTTGAAATATGGAATATAGGAAAATCAATTACCCTTTATGAGCACAATAATAAAAATAGGGTCAATAACAATAATAAAATCTAATGGGAAATTTCTTATTTCTTATCACGTATAAGGTGATGTAGCAAATCAAAATGAAATAATAAGGGATGTATTATTATTGTGCTTATCGTGCTTAATCTGGGTAGCATTAAGTCATCATTAAGTGACCTTCCAATTCCAGTATTACCACCCGGTCATCTACAAAAAGTACACTATTTACAGTAGTTGGATTCATTATAAGACCAGGTATGACATTTTTCTACCGCTCAAGAATGAATTCATCAAATGACAATGCTAGGTTGCTCCCTGAGCCGCAGAACTCGTTCACTACTTTGAACGAAGTACATTCAAAAGACAAACACAGTTTAGTGGTAAAGTCTAATTTTTACTAAACTTGTATTGCATTCACAAACACGCAGTTACAGGCCTACTTTCCATAAGCGCTTTCAAGCTTCTCGGCTCATCTTCAGTTGGAACACAACAACCTACCTAGAAACCTTCACCCCTTTATATATCTTATCTACAACCCGGGAGCGTCAACTTAACATAAACAAACATAGTAGGTAAACACCCTTGTTACGCCTTAGCCAACCACCTTCTCTACATTGGAGAAATGTAGAACATAAGGTTGTTAGCAGTCTGATACTTAGTTACTAGGCAGCGATGGAAATGTACTGGGACAAGGGGTGGTGACTCGGCTGATTGTTTGCTGGCTAAGGCGTAACAAGGGTGTTCACCTGCTATGTTTGTTTATGTCAAGTTGTCGCTTCCGGGTTGTAGATAAGATAGGCCTATATAAAGGGGTGAAGGTTTCTAGGTAGGTTGTTGTGTTCCATCTGAAGGTGAGCCGAGAAAGCGCTTATGGAAAGTAGGCCTACAACTGCGTGTTAGTGGTTGCAAGTCAAGTACATTTATTAGTACCGTACTTAAATTTCGATATCAGATAATTTTTCAATTATAAAAAAAATTACAAAACTCACGATTACTCCACTATTTCTTTAGTAACGTAACAATTGTTACACACAATCATACAATAAACACTAAAAATTCAAAACATTCAAATTTGGGTTACAATTCCTTTCTGACGCTCCACTGGATTTTCACATTTTTTCAGATTTTTGTCTCTCTTCTTGTACCATGGGGTCAAAAAATTTTTAATTTACAAAACTGAATACTACATTCAAATGCCAGTTAAAATTTTCTTTAATTTGATACCCCACATGGATTTCTGCGCTTTCATGAAAATTTTCATCCACTTTGTTGCCCACGACGTACACAAATTTTGAATTTTTCAAAGATGAACAGTACACTCATACTGTAGTAAAAAATTCCCTTTGACTTGATACCCCCACATGGGATTTTGCAATATTTCACAATTTCGACCCCTCACATTTATGCCGCCTAATTTTTTGGGGTGTATCAATCTCAAATACAATAGGGTTCTGAAGGGTAAAATTAGGTACATGGATGCCAATTTTTGCGGGAAAATTCAAAATTTGTAGACGCCGGGGCCCCAAAAGTTGTTCAAATTGTTAATAAAATGTCAAGTTTCATATGTGGTATCAAAGAGAATTTTAAGCAAAATCTGAACATAGTGTAGTCTTAGAAATTTTAAAATTTTTGACTCCAAGACCCGAAAAATGGATAAAAAATTTCAAAAAATTGTAAAAACCCATCCGTTGTCAGAGTAAGTGGAATTTTAACTCATATGGCTGTCAGAATCATAAGTTTGAAGCTTTCACGGCGTAAAGCCAGACGTTTGAACTGCAGCTGCGGTAGTCATTTTCAGTGGTATTCTGTTCTGCTCCTATGACGACACGACCCGAAAAGAGAGGACCACGGCCCAACAATAGTTTTACTGAACATCTCGATGTTTGGAATTTTTAGTACTGTATTTATTGCGTCATTGTCTGTCGTACAATATTACTTTACTAAATAAAAATTAGTAGCCCTAGTATAATCGGGATTTTCATAATTTTTCTGATAAAGAGTCTACTGATAGTCTAATAATATAATTTACCTATTTCGTTCAAAATACCGAGAGAGGTCTGCAGGTTAGGGAGTTTAATAGTTACCAATTTATGTACACTTTTTGCCAGTCTAAAGGCGAGACAAACACTTCGAAATCAAACAATCTACTATTACAAACAGCCGAACACAGCCCTACGTATAAATTGGTGTGTCCTATAGTAAAACAAAAACGGGTCGGATGGGGGGGGGGGTAGCAGCAGGTAGCTATATATGAACGCTACATACAGACTGTAATAAAAAATTCCTTTTAACTGATACCCCACAGGGTATTTAACGATTTTTCACAACTCTGATCTCGTCACATTTATGCCCCTATTTTTTTAGAACAGATCAATCTTACAACAATAGGGTTCTGTTGGGTAAAAAAGTATGGCCACACGTCGTGCTAAGTTTTACGCGAAATTTAAAAATTTTAGAGCGCCAGTGCCCAAAACGTAAATTATATCGCGTAAAACGTAAATAAAATCGCAAATTCTATGTCGGGGTATCAATTCGATAGAATTTCAACCAAACTCTGAACATCGAGTAGTTTTATAAATTTCAAAATTTTTCGACCCCAACACCCAAAAAGTGGACCAAAAGTTTGAAAAAAAATTGGAAAAATCCATCCGGACGTCAGAGTAAGTGGACTTTCAACACAATCCGAATACTTCGAATTTTGAATGTTTATTGTATGTCTGCGTGCTCTACAATTTTGTTATTTTACTTTAAAAAACTTAGTAGTGTAACAGGATTTTTTGTAATTTTTTTGATAATTTAAAAACTTTCTAATATAGAAATTTATCTAATAATTAAATAGTCTACTGATATAGTCTACAAATATAATTTATCTACTTCGTTCAAAATAATAAGCGAGACCTAATGAGTATTTAAATAGGCCACTTTTGCCAGTCGAAAGACGAGACAAATATTTCAAACTCACATAATCTACTACAACAAAAAGCCGAACACAGCCCTACGTATAAATTAGAGTGTCCTACAGTAAAACAAAACAGGGTAGGATGAGCGGTGGGGCGGGGGCGGGGCGGGTTCAGTCATAAAGTAAGACGTCTTTGAATGTATTAAGTAAGTGGAGTGTGTCCAGTGTCATAGTCTGAACGGTAAGACATAAACAAACGGACGGGGGATGCTTACCTTACCGGGGGATAGCTTTGTGCCGTCCGACTCACTGACTCATCTTTATTGTCTTACGTCACACACACACACACACACATAACTTTGTCGGACGAAAAGATTTCGGAGTCTGAAGGAAGGGGGGTGTTCTCAACCAAATAGGTTTGTGTTGTGTAGATTTGATATGTTCTTCATAAAGCAACCAATTTATAAATATTAGTAGGAATAGTTACTGACATAAGACGATTACCTATAGCTAATATTAGATTTAATAGTAGTAAACTTCTTACTAATTTTTCCTATATACATTTTTGTCACAGGTCTTTCAGTATAAAATTTCCCAGCAAGCGCCGCCCGCCTGACGGTTCGATTTCGATTGGCCAGCTCTAACGGCTCATCTTGATCCCGGTTCGATAATCACATAATATGTAAACGTACCTATGAGCTCTACCGTCCAGTTGCTAAATGAGAAATAAAAAGTAGTCTATCTTGGTAATCTGTTCTTGTAATCTGAGTGTGTGTATCTGTTTAGAATGTTAACAAAAGATGGTGGCAAACATCAGGAAATGATTCTACTCATAAAACTGAAGAAGGAAAAATTTCCAATAAATACGTAGGCCTACCGAAAACTGATTCTTTTCCGTCTGTATGTCTACATGTGTTTTTGTCTTATTAATTATTGCCGAACCATGTGAGATATTGAGTTGAAATTTTGTACACAGAATACGTTTACTAATTGTTATAAGTACAAAATAAATGAAATTTATCCTAAAAATTTTCAAACAGGTAGCTGATTAAAATTTGTAATTATAAATTTCACAAATACCAGTACCTACTTGTAACAAAAATGTTCTTATTATATAAAACGTTAACACTTTTATTCGTAATCCGGTGGTACCTTATTTATGAATAAAAATTAGCAAAGATAATATATTTGTTGGAATTATTAGTAGCCGAGCTGTTAGCCCGTGGCCTATTGTTGTTCAAGGGAGGCGTTTCGGCCCCCCCCCCCGTCGCAGGCCATCTTCAGTGTCAGAAACGACTGAAACAATTGGCAAGTTGTCCCCCAGTACTGAGGTACAGATTATGCCTCTAATAAGTATAGGCTATATCTAAAATATATTTCCTAATAAAATATATTAAACAAAAGTATTGAAAATTTTCAATACGTACAACCGACAAAACAGCTGGTGGCGTAAACAAACACTGGAAATACAAATCGACTATTCGTAACTAAATTTCTTGGTTTGCAATTTAAGTAGAATTATTTTTCTGCGAATCGTATCCATAATGCAAAATAGTGTAGGCCTAATACACGTGGAGAAGAAGTTTATTTAGTATTGGAGAAAAATATTTATAAAAAAAAGCAGCCCTTTTAAAACAATCCTTTACCTATTTGAGGACTGAAAATCAAGATTGATCTTTACCATTTAATAAAAATCAAAACAAAAATTCTATGATATAACTTATCAAATTAAACCAGTATGCTACCTCCACTGCACAACTCGCTCACTATTTTAGACGATGTACTCTAATTATTACATCAATTTCAATATTATATAATTTTTCAATTATGATAAAAATTACAAAAATCTCGATTAATCTATTTCTTTAGTAATATAACAACTGTAAACACACAATTATACAATAAACACTAAACATTCGGAACACTCGGAATTGGGTTACAATTCTTTTTAGTCTGACATCATGCTGGAGTTTCACAATTTTTTCAAATTTTTGAGCCCTTTTCGCGGCCTGGGGATCCCAAAATTTTCAAATTTCCAAAACCTAACACTACATTCAGATGTTAGTAAAAAAATCTTTAATTTGATAACCTACATGAAATAAGCCACTTTGGGTTCTGATCAAAAAAATTTGAAATTTTCAAAAATGTATATTATGTTCACGTTATGATTAATACTCCCTTCAGTTTGATAAGGCACACGAGGTTTTGCGATTTTTCACAATTTTTTAAACCATCAAATTTTTCCCTCTCGCCCCCCATATTTTTGGGAGTAATTAATCTGAAAAACAATAGACCTAAGTTTCTGTAGGGTTAAAGTCTAGATACACGTGCCAAGTTTTACGGAAATCGGTAGATGAGCGCGAAAAGTTATCGTCAGACATACCCCAAATAGACTGGCAGATAGACAGACAAACAGAAAGATAGACAGACAGACAGACAGACAAATACCAAAAGGTCGAGTTAAAACTAAGAACTCACTTCCCTCATTCAACAAGTTTTTTTTTTTTTAACTTTAATTTACTTATAAACAAAGATGCACCTAGATTACGTAAAAATTTAAATAAATATTTAAAATCTATTTTCCGTCATATTGGGGACACAACAAAAACTATTTTTTTCTTCTAAAATACTAGTGAATATGCGCAGCCATTAACAAAGTGTGCGCCCGAATGGCGGTTGCACAAGTTTCTACTGCATATTTCAGTAATTAAGCGTGTCATTGACGTTGTAAAGAACTATTATTGAAGGTGTTAAGATGCGATGATGATGACCCACGTTGCGAGCGTCAATTTGTAAAGAACTAATTACCAGTGATGAATGTTTTTATAAGCCCCTATTTGCAAGCGGCAATTTGTAATAAACTACGTATGGTGAGTCTTTCTTTGATCAGTCCCCCTCGTAGGAGTCGTCAATTTGTTATGGAATAAGTATGTTGGGTACTAGCGGTGAAACGTCCGTCTTATTCAAACCCTACTGTTGTAACCAATTTTGTAGAGAACTACTTGTTAATTATGTGAGGACGTATGTTATATTGTATGATACCAGCTGGAGACGTCAAATTGTAAAGAAATCTTTTCTATGGGTGTAATTAGTTATAAGAGACTCCTGTGTAACAAATGCCAAGTAATACGTCGTAGGTGGCGATTCGTAACTATTAAACTGCTGTTACCTGGTTTAATTAATATGTTATTAACTAATATACCTTTCGGTTGTGACCGGTGAAACCCTCAGAACATAGATTATTAAGTCAACAAAATTAGAATTATATTCCTGAATTTATAATGGTATTATTCTATAGACTTAACTTAGTTCTCAGTGGTTGTTTAATATGAGCAATATATATGGAGTATTTATTGAATGTAAGTGACATTTGTTTCAACCCTAGTCACTCAATGATAAAAGTTTTGTTCAAATTTAGTATTAAAAAACCAGTTAGTTCAACAATCTCCCGTCCCACCAGCTGCAAATTTTAAGCGCTGTTACTAGAAATAAGTGTACTTATAGGTTAGTTATTCGGAGTGTTTGTATCAATCTGTTTATAAATTATTACACCAACTACATATAGTATTTTCTCTGCAATGATTAAAACGTTATCTCATACAACAAATGTACTTTATTTATTTTTCTCTGGTATTTAACAAGTTACGTTGTCTCAGACAAACAATAAGACGATCCAATCGACTATCCCAACATATATCGATGCTTAATTATTCAAACTCTAAAAACATATACTTTTGAAAATAATGACAAATAATTCTTATCCCAGGGTTCGTATAGTTCTTTGAACCATTAGTAAGGCCAGGTAAAATGCATAATTAAGGTTGTTCAATTTACAAAATAATATTATTTACTTAAATTACAATGGAAGGAAAATAATTTGTTTTTTACCAAATCGACGAAACTTCGGCTGGCGGTGAACGTTTGTCAACAGTGTATCTGGTCAAAATGCGGGTTATCTCGTCTTCCTCCAGTGGAACTGCTCTGATTTTCAATAAAATTGATGGTGGTGTGTACTGGTTAACCCACAGGAACTCTTCTGGCTTCTATTCTTCTTTTACGGTCTTCACAAATCTTGGTCCCAGTGAATTGGAATTAGGATCTCAGCTTCTGCTGCCAATGAAGGTTATTTCGTCAAACCGAGTCTTCTGTATTTCCAGATATTTCCGTTAATTCAGGCTTTAACTCTTTATTGGTCTTCAATTTATAGCAAGAATTGGTTTGATACCAAATTCAGCGGAATTATTTAGTGAATGAGGTGAGACGTTTCAATTCTTTTTTATTGTATTCATTGATAATTTAGAGGGTTATTTAATTTGTATGATACATTAACATTCAAATATAATTGTTTTGCATAAATACTTTTTCAATTTGGATATATATTTTCTTTATATTTATTCATATATTTTAAACATATCGGTCCATCTCAATCTAATAGCTTGTAACAATCAGTACCATCTTTTTCCAAAATCAACAACTTATTATATATCAGTTGCCTTAACAACCACGTTCTCTATATATCCTTGAGCCGGCATTATAGAATATTACTACTCCTTTCCAATAAAATACTCCATGCTTGGATTAATCTTGAATCACATAAAATTCTCCCCTAACCTTCCTTACTAAACAGTAAATGTTTTACCAGAGTTTCGTTGTACTGGTTTAACTAAAAAGGTATTAATTTCCTTTCACTAATATGGAATTTAGGCCTATAGATTCATTTACAACCATTATAACATTATTTGGTTTTTAACTTAATTTTCTTTTTTACCTGACCTACTGTACAATTAATTATTGATTACATAGTTAATTACATGAATTTTAATTTACTGGTGGTTAGTTGTTTTTATATTAATTAACTGGTTTTGGAACCCTTTATTAATTTATGACATAATTGTCAGAACTACTTGTTAGACTTGAAACACTGGTCACACTCCTGATCCAGTTTATAAACATTAATTAGAACAACAGTATCTTTCAATTTTATACAATACTAACAACTTAGTACAGTGCCTAACATTGGTAACTATACTGTGCTGTATAAAAACAAATCAAATATAAATATAAACATAATTATTAATTAAGTATTATTATCAAACAACATCATTTCATTTTTAGCATATTCAACATACAATATGAATACTCTGTAGACCTTAACATGTCACAGTACAAAACAAACATTTCATTACATCCAATCATTCATTGGTCTGGCTCTTTTATATTTTAATATTAGTCATTGCCTCCTTTTTACTTGAGGTACTTCTCAAACACATGAACTATTGAACAACCTTAAGTCAGGGTATGGTCCTTGACCATATTTCATTCAATCTTTTATGTAACGTTGGGGAACCTCAACTATGTTGCGTTACAACGTTAATGGGATATACCGCCTATGGATTTCAGCTTGAACACGTATAGTAAAATATGGATTTTGCTCATCACAGATAAATTGGTGCTCTGTACATCCATAGAAGTAGCAGTTTCAAGTCTGGGAATGGAACATCACGACGGTACAGTACTCTCAACCCGACCCATACTGAGCGCAGCCAGCCGTTAATTGGTGCTCTGTACATCCATAGAAGTAGGAGTTTCAAGTCTGAGAATGGAACATCACGACGGTACAGTACTCTCAACCCGACCCATACTGAGCGCAGCCAGCCGTTAATTGGTGCTCTGTACATCCATAGAAGTAGGAGTTTCAAGTCTGGGAATGGAACATCACGACGGTAAAGTACTCTCAACCCGACCCATACTGAGAGCAGCCAGCCGTTAATTGGTGCTCTGTACATCCATAGAAGTAGGAGTTTCAAGTCTGGGAATGGAACATCACGACGGTACAGTACTCTCAAGCCGACCCATACTGAGCGCAGCCAGCCGTTAATTGGTGCTCTGTACATCCATAGAAGTAGGAGTTTCAAGTCTGGGAATGGAACATCACGACGGTACAGTACTCTCAACCCGACCCATACTGAGCGCAGCCAGCCGTTAATTGGTGCTCTGTACATCCATAGAAGTAGGAGTTTCAAGTCTGGGAATGGAACATCACGACGGTACAGTACTCTCAACCCGACCCATACTGAGCGCAGCCAGCCGTTAATTGGTGCTCTGTACATCCATAGAAGTAGGAGTTTCAAGTCTGGGAATGGAACATCACGACGGTACAGTACTCTCAACCCGACCCATACTGAGCGCAGCCAGCCGTTAATTGGTGCTCTGTACATCCATAGAAGTAGGAGTTTCAAGTCTGGGAATGGAACATCACGACGGTACAGTACTCTCAACCCGACCCATACTGAGCGCAGCCAGCCGTTAATTGGTGCTCTGTACATCCATAGAAGTAGGAGTTTCAAGTCTGGGAATGGAACATCACGACGGTACAGTACTCTCAACCCGACCCATACTGAGCGCAGCCAGCCGTTAATTGGTGCTCTGTACATCCATAGAAGTAGGAGTTTCAAGTCTGGGAATGGAACATCACGACGGTACAGTACGCTCAACCCGACCCATACTGAGCGCAGCCAGCCGTTAATTGGTGCTCTGTACATCCATAGAAGTAGGAGTTTCAAGTCTGGGAATGGAACATCACGACGGTACAGTACCCTCAACCGGACCCATACTGAGCGCAGCCAGCCGTTAATTGGTGCTCTTTACATCCATAGAAGTAGGAGTTTCAAGTCTGGGAATGGAACATCACGACGGTACAGTACTCTCAACCCGACCCATACTGAGCGCAGCCAGCCGTCAATTGGTGCTCTGTACATCCATAGAAGTAGGAGTTTCAAGTCTGGGAATGGAACATCACGACGGTACAGTACCCTCTACCCGACCCATACTGAGCGCAGCCAGCCGTTAATTGGTGATCTGTACATCCATAGAAGTAGGAGTTTCAAGTCTGGGAATGGAACATCACGACGGTACAGTACTCTCAACCCGACCCATACTGAGCGCAGCCAGCCGTTAATTGGTGCTCTGTACATCCATAGAAGTAGGAGTTTCAAGTCTGGGAATGGAACATCACGACGGTACAGTACTCTCAACCCGACCCATACTGAGCGCAGCCAGCCGTTAATTGGTGCTCTGTACATCTATAGAAGTAGGAGTTTCAAGTCTGGGAATGGAACATCACGACGGTACAGTACTCTCAACCCGACCTATACTGAGCGCAGCCAGCCGTTAATTGGTGCTCTGTACATCCATAGAAGTAGGAGTTTCAAGTCTGGGAATGGAACATCACGACGGTACAGTACTCTCAACCCGACCCATACTGAGCGCAGCCAGCCGTTAATTGGTGCTCTGTACATCCATAGAAGTAGGAGTTTCAAGTCTGGGAATGGAACATCACGACGGTACAGTACTCTCAACCCGACCCATACTGAGCGCAGCCAGCCGTTAATTGGTGCTCTGTACATCCATAGAAGTAGGAGTTTTTAAGTCTGGGAATGGAACATCACGACGGTACAGTACCCTCAACCCGACCCATACTGAGCGCAGCCAGCCGTTAATTGGTGCTCTGTACATCCATAGAAGTAGGAGTTTCAAGTCTGTGAATGGAACATCACGACGGTACAGTACTCTCAACCCGACCCATACTGAACGCAGCCAGCCGTTAATTGGTGCTCTGTACATCCATAGAAGTAGGAGTTTCAAGTCTGGGAATGGAACATCACGACGGTACAGTACTCTCAACCCGACCCATACTGAGCGCAGCCAGCCGTTAATTGGTGCTCTGTACATCCATAGAAGTAGGAGTTTTTAAGTCTGGGAATGGAACATCACGACGGTACAGTACTCTCAACCCGACCCATACTGAGCGCAGCCAGCCGTTAATTGGTGCTCTGTACATCCATAGAAGTAGGAGTTTCAAGTCTGGGAATGGAACATCACGACGGTACAGTACTCTCAACCCGACCCATACTGAGCGCAGCCAGCCGTTAATTGGTGCTCTGTACATCCATAGAAGTAGGAGTTTCAAGTCTGAGAATGGAACATCACGACGGTACAGTACTCTCAACGCGACCCATACTGAGCGCAGCCAGCCGTTAATTGGTGCTCTGTACATCCACAGAAGTAGGAGTTTCAAGTCTGGGAATGGAACATCACGACGGTACAGTACTCTCAACCCAACCCATACTGAGCGCAGCCAGCCGTTAATTGGTGCTCTGTACATCCATAGAAGTAGGAGTTTCAAGTCTGGGAATGGAACATCACGACGGTACAGTACTCTCAACCCGACCCATACTGAGCGCAGCCAGCCGTTAATTGGTGCTCTGTACATCCATAGAAGTAGGAGTTTCAAGTCTGGGAATGGAACATCACGACGGTACAGTACTCTCAACCCGACCCATACTGAGCGCAGCCAGCCGTTAATTCAGTTTGTTCCATACTGTTCCTTCCATATAGACACACAAACAACAACAACAACAACATCGCTTAAGGAACGTGTTGCGTCCGAATCGGCAGAAGGCCGCCCAAACGGACTAACTGTTAGTCTGCTCACAGCTGAAGACCGTTATACTGAAGCTGAAGGTCTACCGACAATCGATGCACCGTGAAACAGCAGCATTCTTATTGCTCTGCCTTTAAGGTATTCGTAACACATAATATTAACTGTACGAACATACCTATCAACGGAACACTATTCTCTGTTTCAATGTAGGCCTATCACCAAATTAGACAGACAGACAGACAGTTAATCCGTCTGGACTTGAAGTGTTCCCGCTTCAGGATGCCACCCTAGAGCTACGTAAAGCAATTGGTGACAATAAGATTTTTGTAAACAAGACACAGTGCAAGAATTAAATTTTATAACAGGATTGCAATACCATCGTTGATTTATGGGAGTGAGGCGTGGGTCATGACAAGAAAAAAGGAAAGCGGCAGGATTCTTGCAAAAAGATTCAGCGGAAAGTGCTGAAATATCAGTTTCCTCGAAATACTTTAAATTATACATTGCAAGATAGAATAAGGAACGAAGATATCAGAGCAGAACTCGAAGTAAAGGACATAAATGAAATTATTTCAATTTACAGAAGACAATGGTGGAATCATCTGCAAAGGATGACAGAGGATCGATTGCCGAAAGCGGCACTGAACTATAAAGCCATTGGTAGAAGAGACATGGGTCGTCCGAGGATGAGATGAGTGCTGGAACAGGTTTATATAATCTAATCCTTGAAGAAAAGAAGAAGAAGACTATTGAAACTACAATTGAAAATGCGAAAGCTATTCAAAGCTATACAGGTTAGCGGTAGAACTGAAATTGTTCGCGTTTTGTAAGTCATATTTCATATAAATACTTGTTAATTTACAAATCTATCTGTCAATGTATTTACTGTTTACCAGGAATTCGAAATTTACGTGTCACGTGTGTTTTGGAAAAATGGACGAAATCACGAATTCTTTGTTTAAAAAAAAGACGTAGCGCAAACGGAAATTCACAACGCAAATGGTAAATGTTTAGGTGATGCTGCTACTTCAGAAACAAACGATGATTTCTAAGTGGGCACTCGAGTGGTCATACCAACATTGAACATGATGCCCGCGTGGACTCCCAAAAAAAGCGACAACTCCAAATTTCTTTTTGGAGTTCCAGCAACAAGTGGAACAAAGTGTTTTTCACATCAATTTCTTGAATTCAAATACAGCACACGCGCTAATCTGAGTTGCCTATGATCTCAGCAATGCCGTCCACTCTCAATCGCCGGTCTACCAACACCGTATATGACATTTGTTAAATTATATCTGTAGTTGTTAAAATTTCTGTGTCAATTGCGGCGATCGTCTTCAATGCTCACACGGCCACGTTTAAACTCGAGTACATCATTGTTGTTGAAGGTGCGGCATCTCCTAAAACATTTACTATTTCGGTGTGAATTTCCCATGACTTTTATAACAAACAATTCAATCAAGCCAGCACGATGTTTGATCGTGGGCGTTTTCAAATCAAGCGTAACACATAAATTTCGAAAAGCTGATAGACAATGAATACGTTGGTAGATAGATTTGGAAATGAACAGGTGTTTACACGAAATATCAATCTTACAACTGACGAGGAATTGTAGTTCTAATGCTGAGCTACAGATAATTTATTTGATGTAGTCAATAAGTTCAGATACCTGGGTAATATGATAGATAATGAAGGACCCATAAACACAATACATGACATACTACATACAAATAGAAAATAGGGTACATTATGCCAACAGTAGACTATTGGGAAGCAAACTCATTAGTGGTAACACAACAATAAGTTATATTATGCCAACAGTAGACTATTGAGAAGCAAAATCATCAGTGGTAACACAAAAATAGGGTATATTATGCCAACAGTAGACTATTGAGAAGCAAACTCATCAGTGGTAACACAAAAATAGGGTATATTATGCCAACAGTAGACTATTGAGAAGCAAACTCATTTGTGGACACACAAAAATAAGGTATATTATGCCAACAGTAGACTATTGAGAAGCAAACTCATCAGTGATAACACAAAAATAGGGTATATTATGCCAACAGTAGACTATTGAGAAGCAAAATCATCAGTGGTAACACAAAAATAGGGTATATTATGCCAACAGTAGACTATTGAGAAGCAAACTCATCAGTGGTAACACAAAAATAGGGTATATTATGCCAACAGTAGACTATTGAGAATCAAACTCATTAGTGTTAACACAAAAATAGGGTATATTATGCCAACAGGAGACTATTGAGAAGCAAACTCATCAGTGGTGACACAAAAATAGGGTATATTATGCCAACAGTAGACTACTGAGAAGCAAACTCATTAGTGGTAAAAATAGGTTATATTATGCCAACAGTAGACTATTGAGAAGCAAACTCATCAGTGGTAACACAAAAATAGGGTATATTATGCCAACAATAGACTATTGAGAAGCAAACTCATTAGTGGTAACACAAAAATAAAAATGAAAAATGTATATGATACTTATTAGGCCGGTTGTTACTTATGGAGGGTACACTTGGACATTAACAAAAAAGGAACGAAGAACAGTAAGAAGGTTTGATAGAAAGATTCTAAGACATGTTTTTGGCCCGGTTAAGGAAGATGATGAGTGGAGTCTAAGAAATAACCAGGAGATAAATGAACTATTGAAGCACGAGGACATTGTAAGATTCGTAAAAGCTCAACGAATACAATGGCTAGATCACCTAGAACGGATGGATGATAAACGTATGCCACAGAAAATCCTGAGGACACAGGTGTATGAAAGCAGAAAGAGGGGTCGACCTGGGATAAGATGGTTGTTGGATGATGTGCTGGAAGAAATCAGAAGAATGGATATGAGGGGTTACGTAGAGATGACAGTGGATAGACGACATTGGAGAAGATTGGTGTCGAAAGCCAGGGCCCACGTTGGACTGTAGTGTTAAAGAAGAGGAAACATCTACAGATATCGTTCCGCGAACTTTTCAGCTGACCCTCGTACAAAAAATCCAGAGCAGTCTGAGAAATTTTTGTAATACATAACTTTGTGCTTTATTATGAAGCGCCAAAATCGACCTACTTGTACCTACTAAATTAATTTTCAGTATCCAATGGAAGAAAATTTTGCACATTAATTATATTAAAATAGCGAGACCTTAGACCGTTGCGAACAAGGCATATATACGTATAAGGGGCGTCTCTGACTCAGACCCACGTAAGTGGGTTCATTACATCGTAAAAGAGTAGATACTGGAGTTGTGTTTAGTTCCACAATAACACTGGTATTTGCACTACGCTACCTTAGTTAGTGCGGGCGTGTCAACAGTCATCAGGTCGCGACTAACGACCAATCGGTGACGAGAGCTGACTGATGGTTTCACTGCACATTTTAATTACACGTTGCTTTGCTAGCGTCTGGTTCCGCGCTCCCTCCAAGCTCGACAAGCGGTCATGGTTTTGTATAAATGTTTATGGCTTACAAAGGCTATTGTTTCTTCTTCTTCTTCTTCTTCTTCTTCTTCTTCTTCTTCTTCTTCTTCTTCTTCTTCTTCTTCTTCTTCTTCTTCTTCTTCTTCTTCTTTGGTGGGCTTTAGCCTCCTCAAGAATACTCCTCCATGCTTCCATGTTCTCCGCTCTTCCTCTCCGTGCTAGCAAGATCTTCTGTTACGTCATCCAACCATCTCATCCTTGGTCTGCCTCTACGTCTAGTAGATTCAGTAAATTCTTTTAGGCATTCTTTCCTCAGACATTTTTTCCACATGTCCCAGCCAACGCAACCTCTGTGATTTGATGAACTTCATTATGTCTTTTCCATGCATGAGAGCCTGTAGTTCATTGTTGTTACGTATTTTCCAACAGCCTTCTTCTCTGAGTCTAGGAGCCCTTCTGGTGTCTGAGTTGAACATTACCATGTATTCTGTCTTGTTTTCATTTACCACAAGACCAATTTTCATTGCTTCTGCTTCCAGTCTGGAGCGGAAGGTTCTGTAGAAATCTCTGGAGTTATTGTTGTGGAAGTCCGCAGCCATTTGGGAGATTTGATCCTTCAAGAATCTTCTTCTCTGAGATCTAAGGACTTGTCTTCTCTGACAGTCCTTCTTGCGTAGTAGTCGAAGGGTTTCAAGGTTCCGTGACGTTTTGCTAGAGTGCCAGACTTTCCAGGCTTTAAGTCTTTGAGATACAGCATCTTCCCATTTTTTGTTCCACCAAGAAACACCAGATAACCTTTTATTTTACATTATTTTATGATAAATGGAAACAACTAGCGAACACTGGTATTAAGATATCACGAGACAGATAGTACTTAAATGTGCTATTGTTTGGTGTCAATTTGCTTATAATTCAAAATAAAGAATCTGTTTTAGAAAAATCTGTTCATAAGCTTCATCGGATTTGTAAACAAATAAAATACGAAAATCTCTACTATAAAACAAAGGTAATGACACTTCGAAGCAAGGAACTTATAAGAATAAAAATAATAATTAATGATCAAATTATATTACAAGTGAGCCATTTTAAATATTTTGGGAAGTGGTATTGGTTATGATAAAAATTATGAAATTCATGTTAAGTTAGGCAAGTTCCGGACGATCTCTGGAACAGTCAATCGTATTTTTAGAAACAAGGTACAAAGGTGTGGCGGCCCCTTTACTGTCTTATGGGTGTGAATTATGGACGACAACCAAGAACCGAGACAGTAAAATACATGCCTCGGAAATGGCGTTCTTAAGAGTAGTTAAACGGTGTTGTAAACTCGATCGTATAAAGGATGAAGTCATAAGGGAAAAATTACAAGTTTTCAATTTGAATGAAAGATTAAAAGATTATAAACGACGGTGGAAAAAACACTTAGAAAGAACGTCAGATACCAGACTGGCCAAACAAGTCTGGTAATATAACCGTATGGACAGAGGTGTGTGGGAAGAGACGGCTGGAAGTTCTTTGAACGGGGACCAGGCAGCACCTTGCTGATATTTAGCCAATATTTTATTTGTTTTTGATAATATGTAATAATATTTATAATAATATGTTTTGCCGAAAACAATGAGATGAAATTTTTGAGGATATACACAAGCTGACATAACGAAGAATGGACAAGTCATCATCATCTTCAGTAAGGACTAAACCAAACGTTGTTTGTTCCTGTCCCAAGCGGATAGAATACAGCTGGTCCTCCAACGCTTCTTCGAACTTTCGGCTTATAGCGTAACCCAACAGTTGTTTGGCGTGCGACAGTCACTCATTGTACCAACCATTTTAACCCATATTAGGCAATCCTATCGAGTTGGCCTATACTCGTAATATTCAGTTCCTGCCGTATACCTACCTGCATTACTTCCGCGTTCTCGAAGCCACTACGTGCCTGAAAAATCTCATTTCGGCCGTTTCAATACGAAAGGCCTGGGATTTCGTTAAAGACCAAATTTCAGACTATATGTGTGTCACCATCGTCGGAAACATTATTTCCCGGGCTGTTAGGCAGTGGCGTATCTAGAATTTAGCCTAGGAAGGGGTCCGGCGTCGGGGCGGCTTCACACAAAAGAAAACAAGTTAAGACTAAACAATATTACTATCTTTATAGTGGCTGAAATCAGTCCCATTAAAGTAAACGGTAATAACATAATAAAAATGTCCGTTATTGAAACATTGTTAACAAGATACTGACTGAATTGATTTTTCTATATTTCATATTTCAAACGTAGGCTACCTAATGCTGTGTAATAAATCTGTTTGTACATTTAAAAAAGAGCTACTATTATTTTAGCGTACACAGCTGAAAAAAAAATAAAAGAAAACAGCCTATAAATCAAGAGATTAACAAATTTCGTCAATTTTTTCGAACCTCCAGTCTCGTTCTGTGCCCGGTTCCCCCCGTAAATACGCTCCTGTGTGTGACCACTTCTTAAGTTTCCTCTTCAGTCATAACAACACGTTCATTTCTTGATATATGCCGTAGACATATGTCAGTGGCGTATCTAGAATATGGCCTTGGGGGATCCGGGGTCGAGTCGGCTTCATACAAAAGAAAAAGTAAGTTAAGACTAATCAACATTACTATACATAAAGTGGCTGGAAAAGTGTGATAACATCCTGAAATAAGTCCAACTGAAGTAAACGGTAATAACACAATAATAGTACGCGTTATTGAAACATTGTTTAAAGATACTTATTGATTGAACTGATTTTCCTATCTATAGGCTATACATAAAACTCAAAGTCTTAGGATTTATGGGTACCAAATACAAATCAACACCGTTACACCGATTGCCACCAAATTTTGCACAGGTAACCGCTGACACAAGGTGAAAAATACTGTCTCATTTAGAATTTGATATTTTGCCCCATCGCATGATTTAGGCCCTTTTAATTATGCCTTTTCGTTGACGCGTATAAAGATGTCAATAACACCATGGAGACCAGAATTAATTACCATAGCAATAAGTAAATAAACAAAACCTATTTAGCTGCATCGGAACTGTACCTTTAACCGTTCCTGTAGTTTTTAATGTTTTTAATATGCGATTGTATCGATATATTTTGTAATTTTGTAAACAGATACGTCTATATATTTTGTAATTGTCTTAACGATTATAAAATTTATGTTTAACTTATACGTATTTCTGATGACGCAATGAATAAGTAATGCAATATATTATATACTACTACTAAAGATGTCAACCATCTTTACTATACTACTACTAAAGATGGAGACCAGAATTAATTACCATAATAGCAAGTAAATAAACAAAACATATTTAGCGGCATCGGAACTGTACATTTATCCATTCCTGCAGTAGGCTATATTTTTGATGTTTTGTATAATATGCGATTGTATCGATATATTACGATGTGGAAAAGAAGAAATGTACTAATCGTAAATTGTCCTGTTACTTAATGAAAAGCGAAAATACGTGTTATTTTCATTTGTGAGGTTAGGTGACAACGGTTTTTGGTTTTTAGTTTACTGCTGAAATAAGTAAAAGCCATGGTTGAGAAAAACATAAGGTTTACTGTGTTATACAATGCTTCTAACACAGTAACACTTAAAATAAAGAATTTAGTGTTTTTGATTTAACAGGTACTTTATAAATATCTCAAAAGGCTTTATAAACGGGTACTTTTAAATCTCCAAAGGCTGTCGCACCAACATAATAATTTAGCACAAGTTAAAATAGTAATAAGTGTTGAAAACCGCTTTGGAGAGAATTTGACTAATGAGTACAAAATTGTTATACGAGCTGACAGAACGCCATACAGGCATAGACAATAAAAATTATATTAAAATAATACTTATTAAAAGTCACATATTCGCGTGCAAAGCCGCGGGTAACAGCTAATATTATATATTTCAAACATATACGTTAATGCTGTGTAATAAACCTGTTTGTATATTTAGAAAAGAGCTGCTACCATACTAGCGTACACAGCTGAAAAGATAATAAAACAGCCTAAAAATTAAGAGCTTAACAAAATTCGTCAAATTTTTCGACCCTCTGGAGGGGGGGGGCGGTCCCGTTCATCCACACCCGTAAATACGCCCCTTCTGTTAGGC
Organism: Magicicada septendecula; assembly: GCA_034769895.1. NCBI lineage: Eukaryota > Metazoa > Arthropoda > Insecta > Hemiptera > Cicadidae > Magicicada > Magicicada septendecula. The sequence goes on from CM068371.1 coordinate 45,723,994, forward strand.
ATGGTCTAATAAGAACAGATAATAACAACCAGCCACGGGCTAACAACCCGACAAATAATGTTCCCAACGGTGTTGGCGCCGCGGAATACTAGCATAGACGATCGCACATGTATGAGAGGTGTGCAAATGTCTGATACACGAGAATAGTGAACAGTGTCGAGTTCTGTGCATGCCGCCGTAAGCACATTTTACAGCAGATTAGAGACCGAACTGTTTACACTTTACCGGGAATTGTACACTGGATAGTGTTGCGTGTGGCTACAGTGCGAGAACTGTCCTTGTCCTGTGCAACCAATCAGAGCTCAGAAGTATTCAATGTAGGATGTAAAAAAACAAACTTGTTTGCTTTCCGAAGAGGATCAGCGATGATATTCTCTGGTATGCGATGTGCGATCTGCTTCGTTATGCACGGTGCCATATAAATACATGAGTTTGTTTTCACACTGACTGTAATCTGTGTGAGTATTCTATGCTAGTATTCCGCGCTATGCACGCACCATTAGGAAATCTACGTGTGTAATCTTCCAGAATGCCTTTTCTGAATTTTTTTTAAGATTAGTCGAATTATCTGGACACCACAACAAAATTTTTACTAGTTACAGTAATTTATTCTTTCGATTTTAATGTAGCCAGTACAGATCTATATAGTGATGGCGGTACAGAACGACAGCCATGTGGCAAATATGAATCTGATGTACCATAAAACTGGACCATAGTAATATTGTAACAATAGTAAAATATCGGTGTGGATAACCATACATGACTTCCATGTTCTAAGATTTATATTTAAAATCATTTTCGAAATGAAATATTTCCACAGAAACTACTTCTTTCTTCAGCCTTAACCACAGTACTGCGGTCACTAACATATGCCACCTCACATTAGCGCACTCGATTTTCACTGATGATGGCAGTCGATGGCACTGCCAAAACGTCTGGGTTTTCAGAAAACGTTGGACCACGGCCAAACAGCCCGGGAAAGAATTTTAAAAACGAACTACTTCTTTGTTGCCGATAACGTAGGACACATATTAAAAATTATCCCTCCACCTTCAACTATCATTTTCATTTATAAATATTTCATCTACAGTGGATTAGTGGATTATTACGACCTTCTTTTCAGGATACTTTATTCATCAAAATTAAGTACTTTACTCTTGTTAAAATGTAAAACGTTGCAGGTAAACTACCCCTTCACCTTAACCGATCTTCACCAAAATCAATAGTCCTTGAGTCCTCTACAACTCAGGCATATATGCAAACAATTATTTGATTCTGTTTGAATTTGCGGCAGTTATCGTTCGTCATAGAAAAAATTCTACACACAGACACATACACAGATACTTTTTGGAAAATGACTTTCCTTCATGTTTTGTGGGTAGAACAATTAGAATCAACCCCTATCTCGAACACGATTTTTTTCACCATCACCATTTCCTTATGGAACATGGAAGTAAAAATATTGCAACATCGGTAACATCTTCGGTGACGTCAGTGTTTTTCATTGGGCATGGGTTAGTCAGTCAAGCACTGGAAGACGCTACCGCAGTATCGTTCATCTATAAGTAATTATGTATTCCTGATGAACAGCCTAGGGTCTTGTATCATTATTACAGGGGTTGGGCCCACGACTCAATCTGTCTAATTCACCCCTAACTGCTGCCGCTGTTCGCTCTGCACACCCCATGTTTTGCCACTTAATAGCTCCCCTTTTATTGATAACTTGTTGTTGTGTATATCCGTTTCTCAATCGTCCCCTCTTCACGTCTCTTTCTCGCTTTGTTTCACTTTTGTTTCACTCGGTAATTTGCTGCGCCTTATTGATTTCGTTTTTAATAATTCAGCGTTTCGATTAAATTGTACAACGTTCGAGACAATACGCATTGTTATTAAAACAATTATGACGACTAAAATGAATCAATGCGCACTTGATCGGGAGAATTAAACGTTTTATAACCACCTTCTTTAAGTATAATTCAAGCGTTGACGTTCTTTTGTCGACTATGTATGCATGTATGCTCTTGTGTTGAGCATTATAAAATGTTATACCTTTTACGAATCATATTGTTGTTGCTGCAAAATGGCCGCCGCTGTTGTGTTTCTTTCTTTTGAAATCGTGTTTGGTGAATAACAATCGCTGTTAGTATTTTTAACCGAACAACAAACAACTGAAATGAAGAATAAGCCACGCTTTAACTGCCAATAAATTTCAATTGCCACGGCTCTCTTTTAAACAGGTTCGCTTTTTTTTGTACGTTTGAAAAGACCACAACAATAAATACGGTGATTTACTGGCATAATTGGTATACTGAATATTTGAAGCAAAGTTTACGGTCGGCATTTAGGTAGCGACGTGATCAAGACGGCCGTAACGAATTTTAGTGTGAAGTCGTATGCATTGATGTCGCCACGGCCCCGTCGCCCCGTGCACACCTTGTTACCTCGGCTTCTGAACGCGAATCGTTAATTTAAACAATTTATTTCGCTACTTGAAAACAAAACGAAAACAAAAATATCATACAGTTTTATTCTTTGTTGGTCGTCGTCGTGGAGCAGATGTAGTGCGGTCACAACAAGACGGCAATAATTTTTTGTTCCTGACCGTTTGTAAAAGAGATTGAAGAGAAAGAAGAAGAAGAAGAAAGTGTAGACGAAAAATAAAAAAGAGGCTTAGGTTTGTGTCAATCATGCTACCGGTTAGTGTCTACTTGTGAGTCCGCGGGAGACGCCATGTCCAGACCCCCCATAGTTGTTTTCAAGTTATAACTATGCAAATTTAGGCATATCAATTCTTTACACGATAACATCGTTAATACACGCTTCAATTTAACGTAACAAAAGGTATGTGACATTAATTTGTCAATGTCCGACGCGTAGGCAGCAGCCGCAGTCACAAGACTCCTACGCAACATTGACACCAATGACAAACAGACGCTGTAATTGTGACTAAACTGTAATACTTCCAAACACGCGCTCGTTCACCTTAGACAATGTCGTTTTTATTTCTTCGTCTTCGTCGTTTGAGATTAACCCGTTTTGGCTACCGATTTATGTCCGAACGGTTTGTCTCAGCATCTGATTTGCCGTGCTTCCAGTTAAGGTGGAATGTTTACGAGTAAAACAGGAAGGTTTCATATAGGCCTACGATTTTACGTTCCTATGAAAGTAAATGCTGAACTGAAAAGATTCACTGCTGTAGAGACGGATTGTTCGACGAGAAGTGTGTTACTGTCGCTATACAAAACATCCGTTTCAAAAATCAAGATAGCAAATTGTCTCTCAGAAGCATTTACAATTAATAAGGCTGTTGCTCAAGCCTGTTGATTATAAGGCTCAAGGCTGTTACTCAAAAGACCCAACCCTTTTAAAAATGTTTTTTGATATGTCACTGAAACACCAATCTTCTCTGTGCTTACCGTTTCATCTCCTTACAACTTACATCAACAATAATAGTCTGTTTCACATATTGGAGTCTCGGTCTTCCTCTTCCTCTTTACCCTTCAGTGTAACCTTCTATTATTGTTTTTAAGAAATTCTCGTGACGCATAGTATGTCCATTAAGTTCAACCCTTCGCTTCACAATATTTTGTCAAAAACTTCTTGTTTCTCCAATTCTAGTGAGAATCTCATCATTACTCCTCTTGTCGATCCTTCCTAATTTCAGTAATTACACCACATTTCCAGTGCTTCAAGTCTTCCCCTTTCCACCGTTCCAACTGTCCACGTCTCGCATCCATATAGGCCTACAGCTATGCTCCATATGTAACTCTGCAGGAACCTCTTCCTTGTTTCTAGGGATATTGTTTTAGAAGTCAGTAATTTCCATTTACTGTTAAATGCAACTTTAGCCTGTCCGATTCTACTCACAATTTCTCTTTTACTTCTTCCGTCTTCGTCCATCCGTCATTTTACTTCTTAAGTAGGGTGTGTTGTGGCGGTGTTCTTGGTGGTAGGATGACGATAAAAGGGAAAGAGAAGGAGAAAATGATAATTACCGAAAATAAGAATCGAAAGAAGAAGAATGGAACGCAAAAATTGTAATAATAACGAATGAAACTAGTTACAATAATCCCGGCTCAGCCAAACTGCCATAGGGTGAGTGCAGAACACACACACACACACACACACACACACACACACACACACACACACACACAATTGATTCGACGATTATACGTATTTTAACAATTATTTTTTCATATCGATATTTATATCGTTTTTATGTTAATGGACTGCGCCACGAAACAATTAGTGCTGTAATAAAACACTTATAGAGAGAGGCGAGAACGTCAACTATGAAGAAATATACTGAAAAAAAGAAATAATAAAGACAAAAACAACACAAAAACGGTTTGATAATTGAGCCGGAGTAGGTAATTGAAATGGTGTGATGCGGCACGGCGCGGTCTGTAATAATCTCCCGGACCCGCGGCCCTCGGGCAACAACTAAACGCACCACTAGTCTACAAACACGCGCGCGCGCGCACACACACACACACTTTGGTGTGGTGTTACCGGCGGACGTTACGCCAAATCTTGTTCATCGAGAACATAAGTCACACGCCGGGCCTAACTTTGTAACCTTGTTAACTTGCCGCTTCCCTACGCCAACTTGATTGATTGTTTACTTTTCTTATGCTTCTTCTTCTTCTTCTTTTTCGATACCATTTATTTATATATCGACCGCTACAATTTGATTTTAACGTTGTTGGTTTTGTTCGCTCCCCTAGCGACGGCTTCAACTGTAGTTACATCGGCAGAAGAAGAAGTCAGTGCCACACACCATGAGTATCGAAGCCACGTCGCCTGGTATTAACAAAAATTGATTGTCACACGTGAACTGTTGTTTTCCCAAGCTTGTGACGTCACGTCTTGTTAAATCTTGCTGTGACGCCGCGCGCACGCGCAACCACTTCCAATTCATCAAGATCTGTTTTGGAGAAAATCTAGTTATCCACGCCGTGGCTTGTCACAATAAGTTAACTCCGAGGTGTGTACTATACGAAGTCTCGAATGGGCGTCGCTTTCCGCCTACAGCAAAAACTTCACAAAACAGTTATACAAGTTTTATTACGTGCAACGTTACCAGAAGAGTTTCTTAAGAATATACTGTGGTAAAACCGTGGGAATATTCGCGTCACTATCTTGCAGTGCGCAGGTCTCCGGCCTCCATCAAGTTGTCGAGTGCCATAGCATAATAATTTGCTTTCTCAGTTTTTAAATTTTTTCACTGATTTTTCCACTTTGTAAGTTCTGTATTTTAAGGTCGGCGTCTGAAAGCCTGTTGGAATTTCTATATATCCACATTGCCGCCAATAGTATACGTCCCACTATACAAGCATAAGCTTAAGAAACAAAATATAACTTCTAAGCTTTACAAGGCTGGAGTAAATGTTGTTAAATTCTGATATCGGGCTGTTTGGGCGTGGTCCAGTGCTAAACTCGCTAGCAGACGTTTTGGTTGTGCCATCATCAGTGCAATTTTGAGCTTTCGGTGACTTAAGATGTTACACGTTAGTGACCACAGTACTGTAGTACTGTAGGGATCAGAATTTAAGAAACAAAAGTTAATTTTCGTAAAAGCGACGAAATATAATTTTTTGGTTAGGTAATTCATTTAAATTTATTTTTACTATTTTTGTGTGCAAAGTGAACAGTCGAGCTATAACATCCAAACATTTAAAAATACGAGGGTGATTTGATATAATTAAAGACGTAAATAGCTGTAGAGGAAATACGGTAAGGCGGAACTGTACGATAGTTTCAGGACTGTAAGTTGTCATACATGTGATAAGTTTTGGTGAGCTGTTTGATTAGAATTGTTTTGTTTACAGCCTCAAATTCTCATTTAAGGTTGGCGAGTCCTCTTGAAGTTTCGGAATTAGTTGGAAACGGCTAAAATTTACTCTCGTATGACTAAACAATACAGAGAAGCTGTACGACGGAACCGCGGAAACGTTTATTGCTCGGTACAACAGTTTGAAATTGTCGAACTTCAGTGACTGAGGAGCACAAACTATACGAAAAGATGAAAAATTGACATCTTTAAAAAATCATTACATATTTTATATAAAAGCACAAAACCAAGAGACTGATACTTCAAGAAATACAAACCAGGAACCCCGGAAAGAACAAAAGCTTGTAAAATTATCGATAAACGAAAGGCACAAAGACAAATGGAGGTACCATGATGCGCGGATATCCACAGACAACATGAAAGGTTATGATGCGCTGGAAGATCGATATATAGACTTAATAATACGTAGGGCCTATGTTATAAAAGATAATTCATATGATACAGTTCAGATACCTGGGTAACGTAATAGATAATGAAGGGTCCATATACACGATAATACATGACAGGATACAATAGGACATATTACACCAAAAGCAGTCTATTGAGAAGCTAACTCGTTAGTCGTATCGAAAAAAAAATACATAAACACTTATCAGACCAGTTGTTACTTATAGAGGCGAGACGTGGACATTAACTAAAAAGGAACAAGGAACACTGAGAAGGTTTGAAAGAAAGCTTGTAAGACGTGTTTATGGCCCGGTTAAAGAAGATGACGATTTTCTTTTACTTTTATTTATACAATCTGTTAATACATAACAATAAGCACAATTGTTTACAGACTACATGGCATGAAGAGAACTAGTCAATATGAGTATTTAAAAGTAACAGATTATGTATAATTTATTTATAGTGTTAGAGTCTAGGTAAGTCTAGAAGAAATGTTAACTTTAGACGTCTAGTAGATTCGTGTGCTCTTCAAGCCGTTACACATATCTTTCGCTGAACATCGCAACGGTTTCACTGACTGAGGGCAGGTTCAGGTCTCTATAGATGTCTTTGTCGCTGATGAACCACGGTGGTTTGGTTATAAGATGACGAATGGAGAATAAGAAATAACCAGGAGATAGATGAGCTATTGAACCACGAAGACATTGTAAGATTCATAAAGGCTCAACGAATACAATGGCTAGGTCAATAGAGCGCGGATGGATGGTCAGAGTATACCAAAAAAACCCTGAGGGCGCGAAGTCTATAAAAGCAGAAAAAGGGGCCGACCTAGGATAAAATGGTTGGACGATGCGCTAGAAGATCTAATAGGAATGGATGTGAGGAGTTACACTGAGATGGCAACGGATAGGAGACATTGGAGGAGATTGGTGTTGGCTCACAATGGGGTGTAATGCTAAAGAAGAAGAAGACGTATGTTACTCAAACACAAAAAGAAACAAAAATATTGGGAGACAGGATACGATGAAGAACATGGAACAGGCAACAGTGCCCAATTCTAGTAAGTCAGAACAAAAAAGAAGAGGACTTCATTACTAAATTTACTTCTCTTTCTGTAAGTGAGTTTCTTTAGTTACACATCTACCCAATCCGGTTGGTATTCTGCACCTTATGCAACAACAGATTATCCACAAACATTAGCATTAGGCAACTAACGCAATGGCACTCTCATAACGTTCACTTTAGCAAATTACATTTGGTCAGTTTGTCTGTGGCCAACAATCACATTATCGGATACGACGAAGCTCAAATTTAGGAAAACTGAAAATGTAAATCTTTATCCTCATGTCGACTAACCATCGTGGGGAATTTACAGTTACACTTGCATTATATCTCTTCGTTCAAATACATTGTTCAGATTATTACCATACATTTATGTATGAACTTGCACTCAAATTTTTCTGTAACAGGAATTGTCGACAGAATGTAATGACTGACAGACAAGGCGCAAACTATATGCTTGCGCGCGCGCGTGCGTGCGTGTGTGTAAGAGAGAGAGAGTGAATGAATCACACATACAGGGAGGCGGGGGTAGAGCGGTCGAAAAAGCGTCATGATTCTGATGCCCAAGGCGAGATAATTCATTCATCACATTCTAATAGTGCAGCGGTAGTAATAGTAGTAGTTGCAGCAGCAGCAGCAGCAATAGAATGTAGTGATACAGAAGAGACGCGCAAAGCGAAAACAACAACAAAAATTCAAAAAGAAGGAAGATAGTAGAAGCAAAAGAAAAAATTTTTAATTTTTTAAGGTCACGTAGGTAGGAGGACCGACTCCCTGAGCAGCAGTAAGCGTGTTATTATGTACAGATTGCGGCGGCCTTCTGGTAGATTATAAGGCTGTGCCAGGTGACAACACCTACGCTGCGCGCTCCAGTGTTGCCAGCCCGTGGGAAAGCAACAATAATATACCCGCCACCTAATTAATTATATCGGAACGCGCCCGCGACCCGGCCTGGCGCTCTACACGACTGTAAGATGGTTTTCAATTTAAACACAAAAACTCGGGAACAAATTAACTCGGCGCAACAATCCGGACACACTCGGCTGTGTGTATGTGTGTTTGCGCGCGCGCGAGTGCCAGCAGAAGGCGATATTGGCGGCAAAATATAATTAACCTTCTTTCAAGGGAGACAAATAAGGTATGTCAGCTCTGTGTCCCGTTACGATTTATTACAGTATTGAGACGTAACGTAATAAATAGATTGATTTACACACGCATTACTGAACAAAGTGATACAAAAAACCGAAACCAAACCGTACGCGCACTGCTCTCGTCTTAATAATACCGCTGTGCTGCGCCTCATATGGAGACCACCTCGCGGGGCCCTCTCGACATCCAAACTTGGAGTATCCATATCCTCCGTGTCTGCTTTTTGCTGTCGTGTATGCAACGGAACGCCGTATAGGCATCTCACCGTTTCTTCGTAAATATGAATGAACTCACGTGACCCCCAGTCTGTGTAGTATTCTATAGACACCAGACGAACGGAAGATGCACGGGGGGCGTCTTGCGCCCTGGTTTTTGTGCGTTTCTAAACCCCAGTTTCTAAATAGTGAAGCTCGGTCGTTCGCTCGGCACAAGGTCTTAGGGAATACACGAAGTGGCGTATATGGGGCGGATGATCGTCAGGCCTGAGCGACGCGTTACCGTGGCACCCTCAAGGTATCGCCCGCAGGAGCTTAGATAGGCTCGACTGCTCGGAGGCGATGGGTTCCCACAATTAGGCACTTGCACACCTGGCGGTTACAGCCAAGAGGGCAAGGAGATGATGCTGACTGGTTGTTATGATATCCGTGCTGTCTTTATGGCAGACGTTGTTAAGCAACACCAGTGTCGGCATTAGGGATGTGCCTGTCTGTCTGGTACCAGGCAGAATGCAAGTACTATACCATGTTCATCAGAGTACCAGCGTTTCTTTTATAAAAAAATAACTAAACAAATCTAAGAACCGGAAAGTCAAAATATCAATTAGCAAAAAAAAAAGACTTTATAAACAAAAGTCTACCCAGAACATTGTGCGTTTTCTGGCCAGAACAGACCGTCGACACAAAAGAAGGTGGGACACGACAGAACTCTCCTGAGAAGAAAAAAGAACCAAAAACCGGTTCTTCGCTCACTCCCTGTTTTCCCTCCATCTGTCCCTGGGTCGTACTGGAAGTCTCCTCCTCCCCCGCTGTCTTTGCTACTCCCTTTCTGTCAACGTATTCATTCGGAATACGCTGATCATCCGTCCGCTCTAGGTGACCTAGCCATTGTATTCGTTCAGTCGTTACGAATCTCATAACGTCCTCATGCTTCAATAGCTCATCATCTATCTCTTGGACATTGCTTATTCTCCATTAACCTTCTTATTCGCCATCAGCCATTCTATCTTCTTTAACCGGGCCATAAAGACGCCTTACAATCTTTCTTTCGATCTTAAGATCCGCTTGCTTTTAATGGGATCCGGTCTCGTTTGACCACCGCTGCACATGCCCTCTGCTCGTTGAAAAGAAACCTATTTAAAAACCAAATTCGAAAAATGAAATGTAGTGAAATAAGCCGGCCACGCACTAACCATCGCCGCTGGACGTCATGACGGACAACAAGTCAAAAACGATAAAATGTCAGTTTAATATTTAGTTTAGTTTATTCCTTCGTTTACATAATACATTCAAATATCATTAGCAGTTATTATTTTAAATATTGTTATTATTAATTTGTTCTAATTACAATTCACAATGGGCCGTGAAATAACATCAAAATTTATCGAAAAATATAAATTAAATAGATATCTGTGGGACGTATCCTCGGCAGATTACATGAAAAAAAATAAAAGAATGACAGCGTTGCAAGATATGATGTCTGTGCTAGCAGAAGGTGCAACCATAGACATTGTTCTGAAAAACTTGACATTCTTAGGAATGGATACAGAAGAGAGAAGTAGATTTGAGCATTAGGCCTACTACTGGTTCCTCCTCTCCCGATACATGTCACGTTACATCGCCACAACGTCTGTCTTTTTTATCTTAATCGGAAGACGTTACAACAACTGGGATCGTAGTAATAAAACAACACCCATTTTTTGATGTCTTGATAAAATAGGTGGCATGTTTTTCAACAAATTTAATAATCAGAATAATTTTTTAATTTGATCGAAAAAATCAACAAAATGATTTTTACAAAACACAACGAGAACTAAAGAACGTCTGGCACGCTGGACGAGTTGCACGACAGTGTGGTGCGCACATCCATCACCGACGTCGGGCATGCTGGACAGCGGCGATGGTTAGTGCGTGGCCGGCTATAAACTTAGAAGAAAACCGGTTGTCGACACGTCGCGACAAGCCTTGAGTGTAACCGACAAGGTTCTCGCGAAGATGGTGTTGACAAGAACAATACCTGAGAAAGTAAAGGCGTTCTGAAAATCGGGGAAGAAATTAAACAAACCGCTAAGCAACATAATCAGATTGGAACGACCTGTCGACTGCCAATGATGTTCTGCGATGGTATGATGGGTGCGCGCGCGTATATGTTTTTAATGGGTTCAGGAACGAAGATGTCAGAAACACGTAGGCGGGGTGAGCGAGAATAGAATTCCGGTGAAGGTGAAGGTGCTTAATTACAAATGTACAGAAAGAAACAACATTGGACGTCTGAGGGTTCCGTAACAGGCAGTCTGCAGGGAAGAAGAAGAAGATTGGTATTCACACATACATATAATGTATATGTCCGTACACGTATAATGTGCGTATAATTAAGTCTTCTGTCCAACGAAGGCTTATATCAAAGTTGGAGTGAAGAGTTTTTGCTCGGAAACAAGGCGGAGTTAAATGCTCTTGCATTGCTAAGCATAATGCGTTCCATATGCACTTGCATTTTTCACCGACGATTTCATATCCCTTCGGATTTTTCAGTTTCTCTGCTTTGATCTTTTCTTCTCTAGATTGTTTTCCTTCTCTGGTCTTACTTATTTTCCACCTAACTTTTGTTTGAGTTAAAAGCGGCGTGATCCTAATATTGCTAGTTTCAGCAGCAGTTGAAACGAACTAAAAAAAAAAAAAGACAGAAAACAACAAATTCATAACACTAACATACACCAATAATCACACTGAAAGAATAGCCTACAAATTCAAAAAAGCAGGACACAGAATCGCATACAAAACTACAAACAAAACAGAACACACACACAAAGCACAAAACAAATTCTATCTACCTGGTGTTTAGAAACTAAATTGCTCAGATTGCAACAAATTCTACATAGGCCAGACAGGACGTTGCTTCAAACAAAGATACATTGAACACACAAAGACACTACACTCCACTACCGAATCCACCTTTGGAAACCACCTCATTGAAGCAAACCACACATACAAAAACATCGATAATAACATGGATATTCTACACGTACACACAAAAGGCCGAAAACTAGACACTCTTGAACAATTGAAAATATACGAACACACAAAAACGACATTCTAAACGAACAGACACAATTCAAATCACACGCATTATTCGAACATATCACACCCCACACACAACATCGATCCTTCTAAAGTCGACACCGTCGCCAAAAAGAAGACGGACAGCGCTCCCAATGGCAGCCTCTGACGAAGCTTATACTTTGAGTTCCGAGTCGGTAGTGATTTAATTATATATAGCAAAAAAAAAGACTGTAGCAATGTCCTATGTTTAGTTACAATGGAGCTGAGAAACTTGGTAGGTACCTACAGACCTACTACAAAGAGCCGAAATAAATTTACAACGAACGAAATAGATAACTCAAGACAAAATTATAAAATGTCTAAATTTAAAAGTGTCAGAAATGAAACAATAACATATACACAAATCAGTGGCGGCTGGTGATTCCAAATTTTAGTGGTTGCAGTAGTTGTTGAGTTGGTGGGGGAGATGATGGGGGAGGGGGTAAAAGGCACATTAAACAGGGCGCAGACCAACATATCTGCATCATACATAGTGGTGTCGTATGGAAAAAATAGAAAGTTACTGTTTTCCCCCAAAAGAGAGCTGCTAATGATAATGGAATGATTCTATCAGTATGTCTACCTATATGCCAGATTCCATGTTCCCACGTACTCATGAATGATTGCTACAAGCATCACTAACTTTGCAGTAATCAAATACTAAATATGCAGAGAAAAGAAAAAGATAAACAGAATTATGCTTTTTATACCTATAAAATAATACACTGATTTGAAAGCGATCCTTGTGTTTACGAGAACAGAAAAAAAAAAATTAAGAAATAAAAATAAAAAATAAGAACAGCAAATTTATAATACAGGCTAGTTATTTTTAAATGACTCATTTGAGCTATAAGAACAGATTTTCCCTGTATATAAACTGCAAGGCACATAAATTCAACTACATAAAATATTACTTGAAAACTCTACTCTAAAAGAGAAGTGAGTGGAATACTGCCTGCTTTCATTTACGAACAACAAGAAAAAATAATCAGTATAAAATATTAAAAATTTCACAAATCTTTCAATTTTTATTTTTGATTGACACGTAATTATCACAATCACAGTTATACAAAATTATAACTATAATTTTACAACCTCAAAAACAACGCGTATACGTTTACTTTCAACCAACGTAAACACTAAACCTGATAAAATTTACAAATCAAGAAGGCTGTCCACACTTCATGACAAAATTAAAGATGCACTACAGCGCTGTAAGTGGAACGTTGCGGAAACTTTGCAACCGCCTGCTAACATAGAGAACATACAGCAACTGTGAAGAGTAACGCACGTCCTCCCATATGCTTGTGTAGTCAGCTCTACCACATACTGTTCAAGTTGCAAGCAGCCTACAACCACCAGCCTGCGCGCCACATTTGAATTGTACGTAAACATTGCCGCATAGAATCATAATACGTTTTCTGTTGAAATTTATGACACTTTTAACTGCTTAATGATTTCGTATATTATTTTATAGTTTAGTTATTCTATAGCCTATTGGTGGTTGTGCAACGCTGCAACCATAACAGCAGCCGCCACTGACATAAATACTGACACGAAGAATAGGAGGCAGAGGGAAAACAGTCAACGAGTTTCGTTACACGAGACGTAGCCGAGCAAGATTCTGGAACGGATTCCCGCTGACTGAAAAAACGAGGGATGTTGGAGAGACGATATTTATAAGCCTCTTCTTCTTCTTCTTCTTCTTCTTCTCCTCCTCCTCCTCCTCCTCCTCCTCCTCCTCCTCCTTCTCCTCCTCCTCCTCCTCCTCCTTCTTCTTCTTCTTCTTCTTCTTCTTCTTCTTCTTCTTCTTCTTCTTCTTCTTCTTCTTCTTCTTCTTTCCTCCTCCTCCTCCTCCTTCTTCTTCTTCTTCTTCTTCTTCTTCTTCTTCTTCTTCTTCTTCTTCTTCTTCTCCTCCTCCTCCTCCTCCTCCTTCTTCTTCTTCTTCTTCTTCTTCTTCTTCTTCTTCTTCTTCTTCTTCTTCTTCAGCACTACAGCCCAACTTGAGCCCTGGCTTCCAACACCAATCTTCTCCAATGCCTCCTATCCATTGTCCTCTCAGTGTAACCCCTCACGTACATTCTTCTTAGATCTTCCAGCACATGGTCCAACATGTCGACTCCTCTTTCTGCTTTTTTTATAGTTCTGCTTTTCAAGATTTTCTTTGGCATACTCTGATCATCCATCCGCTCTACGTGATCTATTCGTTAAGCCTTAACGAATCTTACAATGTCTTCATGGTTTAATAGTTCATCTATCTCCTGGTTATTTCTATATATCAACACTGGTGAGCAGGTAATTTCTAGTGTTGTGAATAACTTACAATAAACAATAATGCAAATTTTAATAATACGAATAAAGAAATTATTATTATTAAGTGGTTTGACTTCCGGACAAATCGAGTTTCGTACACGTTTTCGGGAACGAACATCGATGACGAGACTCATATAAATTATCGATTTTCCAGTTCCGACGCAGCGCCAGCCAGCTTTACGATTTCGATCGACCCGGTCTAGTGTACGACAGTCCTCGCTTATATCGTGGCTACCATTCCACCATCAAGTCGCATGCCTGTGTCCAAGGAATTCAAAAAACTTCACAAAAGGTTTTTAAATGTTCCAAGTTGTTGTTATTATTGTGGACTGTCTTAGACCGAGTGGATGACGACCCTGAAAAGTCCATGGTTTCGATGTCTCCACTTTGAATTGACACAAAAAGAGATCGAAGTAAGGAGCAATACATAACTTACAACGGTGTTCGATTCAGTATAACTTATGAATTTCCACAAGCAAAACGAAGGTGATGGTTTTGCTGGGAAACAATCCTGTAAGAGGATCATTATCCTGTAATAATGATTAACAACCAACTAATTGACTACCTAGAGTCAACTTCAGCTACTAAGAGTATGATATATCATATGAGAACAACAGAGACATAGACAATAAACTACATAAGTTTCAAATGATGTGCGGCACAATAAAAATAACACTAAACAAAACGACGCAGAAAGACACTCAGCTCAAGTTGTACAAGGTGATGGCAGTCCCTATGGATGTGAATCGTGGAAAATGAGAAAGAGAGATAAAAGCCGCATACAAGCAGCGGAGATGAAATTTGTAAGATCGGTCAAAGGTTGTTCTAAACAAGATCGATTTAGGAATGAAGAGATTGCAGAAGAGTTGGAAATATACAACTTAAATAAGAAAAAACCGTTGCATACAAGGAATTTTAAGAGCCACTTTGAGCGTATGGATGATCGAAGACTACCAAAAACGGCAAGCAGATAGAAGCCAGCTGGAAGAAGAAGCGTAGGGAGACCAAAGAAAAGATGGAAATAAATCCTATGAAGCCGGAACAGGTCCTTGTTGGGGAAGAAGAAGAGATCGAAGTACGGAGGACGTTGAAAGGTATAAATGTAGATTTCGCCGCAATAAATCCTATGAAACCGGAACAGGTCCTTGTTTGGGGAAGAAGAAGAGGTCGAAGTACGGAGGACGTTGAAAGGTATAAATGTAGATTTCGCCGCAATAAATCCTATGAAGCCGGAACAGGTCCTTGTTGGGGAAGAAGAAGAGATCGAAGTACGGAGGACGTTGAAAGGTATAAATGTAGATTTCGCCGCAATAAATCCTATGAAGCCGGAACAGGTCCTTGTTGGGGAAGAAGAAGAGATCGAAGTACGGAGGACGTTGAAAGGTATAAATGTAGATTTCGCCGCAATAAATCCTATGAAGCCGGAACAGGTCCTTGTTTGGGGAAGAAGAAGAGATCGAAGTACGGAGGACGTTGAAAAGTATAAATGTAGATTTCGCCGCAATAAATCCTATGAAACCGGAACAGGTCCTTGTTTGGGGAAGAAGAAGAGATCGAAGTACGGAGGACGTTGAAAGGTATAAATGTAGATTTCGCCGCAACAAATCCTATGAAGCCGTAACAGGTCCTTGTTAGGGAAGAAGAAGAGATCGAAGTACGGAGGACGTTGAAAGGTATAAATGTAGATTTCGCCGCAATAAATCCTATGAAGCCGGAACAGGTCCTTGTTGGGGAAGAAGAAGAGATCGAAGTACGGAGGACGTTGAAAGGTATAAATGTAGATTTCGCCGCAATAAATCCTATGAAGCCGGAACAGGTCCTTGTTGGGGAAGAAGAAGAGATCGAAGTACGGAGGACGTTGAAAGGTATAAATGTAGATTTCGCCGCAATAAATCCTATGAAGCCGGAACAGGGCCTTGTTGGGGAAGAAGAAGAGATCGAAGTACGGAGGACGTTGAAAGGTATAAATGTAGATTTCGCCGCAATTTACCATAAGTACAAACTATTGAAATTGAATAAAGCTAACATTCCTTTAACTGTTCAGTACAATTTAATGTAGCATAGACATTTATAAGTCGCAGATTTGATGTTCACAATGGGACGTATTAACTACACACCCATGATACTAATAATTATTATCACAATCGTATCAACAATAAATTAGTTTCGGCTATAGTTCATTGTCACGAAAAGCCTATATTCAAAGAGAATAAAAACAAAACTAAAAAGGATTAATTTCTCGGTTTATTTAAATGAGACAGATAAAAAGAGATGCGTGTGTGTGTGTGTGTGTGTGTGTACACAAACGTAACTAATAGTATTTTAGTAGGCAGGCAGTGAAGGGGAGGTTTAAGTTAAAAGGGACTGGTAACATTTGAACAGATGGTAACTAGCCGAGCCGGGGTAACTGTCTTGCTTGCATCATCCCCTTGTTACTGCGTGAAATTGACTCGTGGGGGAAGTGAGACGCACACACACACTTTTGTCAAAATAATACACACTGATTTACTGACTTGACTAACTGACCCTAACAAACCGATTATAGTGGCATATTCACACGCGTACACACACACACACTAACACATCAATTACAAAAGTGAATTAACATAAAATTAATTTATGAAACATACTTAACCTGTAGTTAGGTTAATTTTTTTTTTTTTTTTTTACTCGTATACTTGTGTAGTCAGACTCGTACACTTGTGTAGTCAGACTCGTATACTTGTGTAGTCAGAATTTTGAATTACAATTTTTTGTGGCCGATAATGATGTCTTACTGGTGCCGTTATTGACAGCAAACGTTTCGCCCTTTCATCGGTATGGCATCTTCAGTGGCATTCGTTTATTGTTGTTATCTTATTAAGTTGTATGTGTGTTGTTGCAGTTTACGCGCACTGGATATTCTGTTATATTATTACGACAGTCTCACGGATCGTCGTATTCTACAGTGGAAACAAAATACAGTCATTAATAACCAGCTTTAATTAGTCACAAATAACAACTTGAAATCGACAAGGTACTCTCATACAATAATTCTAGTTAAAATTGTCCATACGTAATAGTAATGTCAACTATTAGAGTTTCGCACTAATTGTAATACAATCAGCGACTTTCCACTAATCAGCAACAATCACTTGATCCGCACTCTACATTTTCGCCAGGTGTAACTATCTAAGCCGGTCTCTGTTGCTTGTATGTAGCCCGCAGATGTTATGGAATAGTTTTCCATTCTTTTGGCGGCGTGCCAGCATAACTTGCATAATTACAAGTACTAGAGTGCTACTTGACTGCACGGCCTTGGTAGTGACGCTGCACCTGCTCGGCTAGCACAGAATCGTGTAGAACGACGCTCTCGACTTTTCGAGAGCGTTACATAATTGGCGTAACAAAATATTTTATGTCTCCCCATGTGTCACCCCCAGAGGATTACAAATGCCCATTGTGTTTCATACCTTAGTGAAGGGAATTTCCCAACCATACATCACGTGGTGGGTACGTAGCTAACGAGACTCTGGAAATCTAATGTCAGCCGGTATAAGCTGTCCCCTCTCTCGACTAAGTGCCAATCGCGACTCCTAGGAGTGGTGAATAACTGATCGAAGTACAGGGCACTCACCTTGCCCTTGAGGTAGGAAACTCTTTTTGACGATATCCGTTAACAATTGAACGAGAGAAGCGAATTCTCAGTTTTAGCTCAACCGCTTGACACCTGTCTGTCTGCCTGTCTATTTTTGGTATCTCTGTTTATGTCCATCTTTGGTATGTCTATACTTTTGAACGCATCAACTGATTTTCGTAAAACTTGGCATGCATATCACACTTAGAGTCTCTACCGAACCCTGTTGTTTTTGTCATTTAGGTATTATGGTTATAAACTTAACTAAAAAGCAGTGTCGCTTTTTGGAATTTTTAGCGATTATTGCAAGATTTTATGCTGTAAAATCATACGTTATTTTACAAAATAAATGGAGGAGTGATGATCTGGGTTTTCGTAATTCACTTAGTACTAAAAAACGTTGTGTAATATTGATTTTTACCTAGTAATAAATGTATTTTGTTGAAAACAGTGAGCGAGTTACGCATGTCAGGAAGCTTATTAATAAAAAACATATTTTGTTCCTGAATATAAATAAAAACATACTAAATATTAACATTATTCTCCAGTCTTTATTTTAGTTAGGTTTAGTATGAGCAAATTTGCGATGTAAACGTAATAAAAAAAAAAAACACCAAATCTCTAACACGTTTCTGTAGAAAGGTATGTGTGCTTAAATATAAAAAATATAAAATCACGCAAAATCCCGTTTAGACGTTTCTCGTTTTTTTTTTAAATATAACTGAATTACACGCATATTTTTTGCATGACTCTTATCTGTCATCTTCTGTAGCTGGTCTTTTTACTCCGCTCGCGTTACTTCTTCCAAAACACTCTTATTTGCTCGTGGAATCCTTATAGTAGTATATACTCCCTGAGTTGCAGATCTCGCTTACTATTATAACGAAGTAGGCCTATATTTATTATTACATAAATTTCAATATTACATGATGTTATAATTATCGGAAAATTGTTTAAAGTTCCGATTATTGTACCATTTGTTTACAATTAAGTTCTTAACAATTGTACAGCACACAATCATAGAATAAACATAAAAATTCGAAACATTCGGATTTGGGTTTTCAATTCTTTTAGACTGCTGCATTTTTACAACTTTTTCAAATTTTAGATATTTTTTTCGAGCGCTGTGGTCTCAATACTACACTCAAATGTTAGTTAAAATTAACTTTTCTTTGATACCCCACATGAGTTTTTGCGATTTTATCAAAATTTTCTGACCCTAACATCCAAAAATTTTGAAATTAAAAAATGAATCTACTTTAACGAAAAGCCAGGCCAGCCGCATC
Organism: Magicicada septendecula; assembly: GCA_034769895.1. NCBI lineage: Eukaryota > Metazoa > Arthropoda > Insecta > Hemiptera > Cicadidae > Magicicada > Magicicada septendecula. Next base: position 45,742,978 of record CM068371.1, read on the forward strand.
CAAGCGGCTGAAATGAGATTTTTCAGGCACGTGGCAGGGTATACTCTCAATGATCATAGGAAGAAACACAGATATACGGCAGGAACTGAATATTATGAGTATACTCGACAGGATCGCCCAGTATCGAATGAATTGGTGGGAACACCTTTGCCGAATGGATGACTGCCGCTTCCCAAAGAATTATGAAACTATAAGCCGACGGGACGGAGAGGTGTGGGACGTCCGAGGAAGCGCTGGAATGACCAGCTCTGATCTTTGCCTATTTGAGACCGGAACAAAACATCCTTGGTTTAATCCGTGAAGATGATGAAAAATGAACATTATATTCATACTGTGGTTAAAGTCTCCTTTAATTGTGTACTCCACACGGGCTGAGGATCCATTCCCTTAGTTACGCCACTTCCAGCTTCCTAACACGCTACCAAACAGACCAGCGAGTGTTGTCCCTCACTACTTGACAGTTCGGCAAACACCTCTGACTCACACATCAGGCGTACGCGCGCGACGGAAGCGGCAAGTGGCCTCTCAAGTGTGTATCGGTTCTGACGACAAATTACACGAGCCGTTAATGCACACACACACACACACACCCTGGCGGAGGATTGTGTCTCCTCAGCCGAAAAGGTCCCGCCACCGGTGCCCCCCGTTATCAGCACAGCTGTAATGATAGTGTATCACGTTAGTGACGCCACGCTCTTGAGAACCTTTCTTCCTTCTTCTCTCCACCCCACACCCCATTTTTTTATTAAATGTTTTTCTGTACACAGACGATAAACGGTTTGTCTGGCGCTAAAAGGTTTTTGTAACATAGTAGCCTGTACATTATAAGCTGTGAATGAACGCAGCACACCTTTATAAAAGTGCGGAAGACGACGAGAGTGACATGGAGAGATCTCAATGCTCGCGTAGTCGGTTTATAGACGCGCGCGCGCGCGCGTGTGTGTGTGTGTGTGTGTGGAAGCCAAAGGCTGATAGAAAGGCATCAGGCGGCGGGGCATCTGACGTTGTCACTATATGCTGATTAACGTCTCTACTTTTTTCTATCAAATGGGAACAGAGAATTTTACACGCAGCTAATCCTACTTCTATGAGTCCTCGAAAATCTCGTCAGTCGCTCGGCCCTTTGGAGTTGTGCTAAGAAATCTAATATTAAAATAATTCAGACTTTGCAAAATAAGGTTCTCCGCAGTATTGTTGATCCACCGTGGTGCGTAAGAAATGATGACATCCATCGGGAATTGAATATGCCTACGGTTGCCGACGTGATTAAACGGGTTGCAGATAAATATGAAAGAACACGTACGTACTTCATGAACACGTAAACATTGAAATGCTACAACTACTTGATAATGTTGGACTCGTTCTGCGATTGCAGAGACAGAAACCAATTGAACCAGTGAACTAAATACGTACAGTAATTCTCAGCACATAAACAAAGTGTAACTGTACTGAGGAATGCTCCAGTGGGAGCTTAGCCTACACACTGTTAACTTATGTATTAGAATGAAATTGCTAGAGAGTTGGCAATGAAGTTAAATAGAAAAAAGTAGCTGTATGACGACGTGTACTGTAGGCTGTCGTTATATGTAGCACGATTGAAGGAGGCGAAAAGGTGAGTTTCTGACACCTCAAAACGGAGACTATCGACTGGATTATGACCGAGTTATAAGGGCCCAACAGAAAGGCCCTTGGCTGCAGGTTGGGCGTCGAATGTGGAATATACTTTATCTAGTATCAGAAATAAATTGAGCTTGATGCTCCAAAAATAGAGGTCACAGGCAAAAATGTGAGGAGGTAAAAATTGTGAAAAAATCTTTTGAACGAATCAGCTGATATTCGTAAAACTTGGTACGCGTGTCCACACTTTTATCTTGCAGAATCCTATTGCTTTGCTTTGAGATTGATTCCCCATAAAATGTACCGGCGGGGGCATAAATTTAAGGGTCTAAATTTTGAAAAATTGCAAAACCCAGTGTGGGATATCGAATTAAATTAAATTTTAACCACAGTCTGAATATAATGTTCAGTATTTGAAAGCTTCAAATTTTTTTTACGTCAGGGGCCAAATAATAGGTGAGTATTTAGATAAAATTGCAAAAACTCATGTGGGGTTTCTGATTAAAGAGGATTTTATATGACATCTGAGTTTAGTGTCAAGTTTTAGAAATTTCATAATTTTGGCACTCACGGCCCAAAAAAAAAGACAAAAAATTTGAAAAATTGTGAAATTCCAGCAGGGTGGTAGGCTAAAAGGAACTGTAGGTACTCGAAATCCGAATGTTTCGAATCTTTAGTGTTTATTGCATGATTGTTTGCTCTACAATTGTTATTACTGAAGAAATAGTAGTGTTTATTGCATGATTGTTTGCTCTACAATTGTTATATTACTGAAGAAATAGTAGTGTTTATTGCATGATCGTTTGCTCTACAATTGTTATATTACTGAAGAAATAGTAGTGTTTATTGCATGACCGTTTGCTCTACAATTGTTATATTACCGGAAAAATAGTAGTGTTTATTGCATGATCGTTTGCTCTACAATTGTTATTACTGAAGAAATAGTAGTGTTTATTGCATTATCGTTTGCTCTACAATTGTCATATTACTGAAGAAATAGTAGTGTTTATTGCATGATCGTTTGCTCTACAATTGTTATATTACTGAAGAAATAGTAGTGTTTATTGCATGATCGTTTGCTCTACAATTGTTATATTACTGAAGAAATAGTAGTGTTTATTGCATGATCGTTTGCTCTACAATTGTTATATTACTGAAGAAATAGTAGTGTTTATTGCATGATCGTTTGCTCTACAATTGTTATATTACCGGAAAAATAGTAGTGTTTATTGCATGACCGTTTGCTCTACAATTGTTATATTACTGAAGAAATAGTAGTGTTTATTGCATGAGCGTTTGCTCTACAATTGTTATATTACTGAAGAAATAGTAGTGTTTATTGCATGAGCGTTTGCTCTACAATTGTTATATTACTGAAGAAATAGTAGTGTTTATTGCATGACCGTTTGCTCTACAATTGTTATATTACTGAAGAAATAGTAGTGTTTATTGCATGATCGTTTGCTCTACAATTGTTATATTACTGAAGAAATAGTAGTGTTTATTGCATGACCGTTTGCTCTACAATTGTTATATTACTGAAGAAATAGTAGTGTTTATTGCATGATCGTTTGCTCTACAATTGTTATATTACCGGAAAAATAGTAGTGTTTATTGCATGACCGTTTGCTCTACAATTGTTATATTACTGAAGAAATAGTAGTGTTTATTGCATGATCGTTTGCTCTACAATTGTTATATTACTGAAGAAATAGTAGTGTTTATTGCATGATCGTTTGCTCTACAATTGTTACATTACTGAAGAAATAGTAGTGTTTATTGCATGATCGTTTGCTCTACAATTGTTATATTACTGAAGAAATAGTAGTGTTTATTGCATGATCGTTTGCTCTACAATTGTTATATTACTGAAGAAATAGTAGTGTTTATTGCATGATCGTTTGCTCTACAATTGTTATATTACCGGAAAAATAGTAGTGTTTATTGCATGACCGTTTGCTCTACAATTGTTATATTACTGAAGAAATAGTAGTGTTTATTGCATGACCGTTTGCTCTACAATTGTTATATTACTGAAGAAATAGTAGTGTTTATTGCATGAGCGTTTGCTCTACAATTGTTATATTACTGAAGAAATAGTAGTGTTTATTGCATGATCGTTTGCTCTACAATTGTTATATTACTGAAGAAATAGTAGTGTTTATTGCATGATTGTTTGCTCTACAATTGTTATTACTGAAGAAATAGTAGAGTAATAGGGATTTTTGTAATATTTCTGATAACTGAAAAATCATCCGATATCAAAGTTTATATAACAATAAATATAATTTTTGTAATTCGTACTTCATTCAAAATACTGAGCGGTTCAGAGAGCATACTAGTGTTAATACACTTACCGGACACCTACGTCTGCATCTGCTTTATTGTCATGACACGTGCACAGTCGTAGTACTTTAACTCACACGACAATAGTGCCCACTTAGAACACCACGTTCATCATCATCATCTTCACGACACGGCATAGGCAAGGTGCTGACTGTTGCGCCTTCAAAGATCCTCCAGGCATGTCTTCTTGGGTCTACTCACACACATGTGCCCTATAGGTTTGTTTTTCCAGACTTGTTTGAATCTGACATTATGTACGGAAAAGTCTGACTTTTTCCAGTATGGAATCTGACATTCTTTCTAAGTGTTTTTCCACCGTTGTTTGTAATCTTTTGATTTTTTTTTTATTCAAGTTAAAAACTTGTGATTCTCCTCTTATGGCCGAATTCTTTACACGATCGAGTTTAGTACACCTTTTAGCTCCTCTCAAGAACAATTTCGAGGGTATTTGCACAGGTAGTACCGTTGTACCGGGTTGACTGGGCACTGGTCCTCACAAGTTGAAGTGATGTTAGCTTCCAAAGCAGCCGTTAGCCCCTCTCCAGCCAAGACCGTAATGCGTGGTGAAGTGCCACACCGTACAAGAGGTGACCCTGTTGATAGTACGGATCTAGACCGGAAGGTCGATAAATATTCCTGGCGGAGGGCGGCAGTAGCCACCAGTACCAAGTTAGGGGGTAAGGGAAATGATCCTGGAGCGTTTCATCTTTGGAACATTACAGGCAAGAATCTAGTTGGATTTAGTGGGCTCTACTATTGCGTCCTATTATTTTAGGATTATATTTTGCTGCTGCTTTGCAGTTTGGTGTTGGGGCGTCAAAGGCTAGGAGAAGACAAACCTGAATAAAATTACAGGGAGTCACGGGCCGCAAGGGGGGCAGCCCCTCCACATGACTTATCCTTCTATAGACTGATACCCTATCTTCATCATCATCATCATCGTCGTCGTCGTTGTCGTCATCATTTGCAAGGATCAAACCAAGGATGGTTTGTTCCGGTTTCAAACAGGCAACGATTAGAGCTGGTCACTCAAGCGCTTCCTCGGACGTCCTGCACCTTTCCGTCCTCGCGGGTTATAGTTCCATAGTTTAATTAAGAAAGTTGAGTTACTGGTTATAATTATAAACAGAATAAACACTGTTGCACCCCACTATAGAAAAATTATTCCGATTACCGCTTTCAAGCTTCACAGCTCATCATCAGATCGGAAATGATGTGAGCTTTCGATCATTGATTTCCGATCTAATGACGAGCTGTGAAGCTTGAAAGTGCTAATCGGAATATTTTTTCTATAGTAGTGTGCAACAGTGTTTATTCAGTTCGATAGTTGTTTGGGGATGCGGCAGTCATCCATTCGGCAAAGATGTTCCCTATCAATTCAGCCGATACTGGGCGATCCTGTCGAGTATACTCATAATATTCAGTTCCTGCCGTATATCTGTGTTTCGTGGTAGTATACCCTGCCACGTGCCTGAGAAATCTCATTTCAGCCGCTTGGATGCGACTGGCCTGGCCTTTCGTTACAGTCCAGTTCTCAGACCCATAAAGAAGTGTGTGAAGGGCCATGACTTTCTGGAATTTTAGGCGTGTTTATTTACTTGCTGACTTAAGAGTTCGCCTGATGATCCCGCAACATAATGTTCAACTTATACAACTTATTCACAACGTCATTGCTGGCATTATAAGACACACTGTAGCCCAGATATTCAAAATTGCTGACTTGTTCCAGGACAGTACCATCTATAACAATTTTTGCTCGTACTGGATAAGTTCCACCCTATAATGGGGAACTATAATGGTAGTGGAACTATAATTCCACCCTATAATGTGGAATTAATTTAATTTACTCACAGCTTTCAAAGAACACAGCCGGACGGAACACCAAGTTGTTGTATAATTTAAATATTTTTTTTTTATATTTTAGTTTTGGTTTAAGGGGTATGTACTGGATTCAGAATAGACTAGTTTTCTAAGGTAGAGAAAGTGATATTTGGTAAATTCGTCATTGTCTCGAGTACAGAGACGCTTTTGTAAATAAGTTTCACTTTCAACTTTCGTAAACAAGTTTGTGTACATAAAGTAAGCGAAAAACGAGGTAGGGGCCAACTCCAGAGGGTTGCAGTGTGTAGCAGACACCTGTCCGTGTGAAGAAAGGACATATGAGTAATATTTTGTATTATTAATAATTTAAAGAATAATAGTTTTTTAACGAAAGTAATGAACCAGAAAAGATACAGTTACTAGTTACTAGTAACTTGCGATTAATTTGGAAATATCGAAGATTAATTACATTGGAATTTTTGTTGAAATAAATATACTTTGTGTTTTTGGCATCTTTGAATTCTATTTGTTAACTCAGAAAACGTACCCACATTTTCTATCTCGAGCAGGTAGTATATTTTGCTGGCAATTTGTCATAGGATAATCCATCGGCATAACAAAATTAGAACGTTAAAAGAGGTGAACATTTAAAATACCCTCACGAATGTTTCATAAAGACTGCTAATACAGTGATGAAATCATAATATCAAAATAGAGAAGACACTACGATGTCTGTAGATGTCCTACGGTTGTCTTCACGGCTTAAGGAAAATAGCATGTTTGCTTAATTAGACAGGATATACAGTTCTATATGTATAGTTCTATTGTAGGTATAAACTGTTCATACGGAGATAAGAAATTCCACACGAAAAAACGAGCAGGAGGACGTCGAACCAGACAACGGAATTAGGAAGCGTTGGTAATGCAGCAGGAGCAGGCGCAGGCGCCGCCAACAGTGACCTCGGTAGCCTGTCGCTCCCTCTGCCCTACACTCGGTATCCATACGTCTGCAGTTACTGTGTTTGTGCACCATACGTGATACGCTTATATCATTCCGGTACCTACTAGAGGTGTGCTAAACTAGTATTTAAAAATAACAGGTACGAACGAACCGTTACAAAAAATAACATGTACAAATACCTGTTATTATATATATGCTACCTGTATTATATAATTTGTTATAAGAAATAAATTGAAACCAAAAGTATTAACAGTGTTACTTTACACTGTGGCTTTACTAAGCTGTCACTGTTTAAAATAAATAAGGAACAAGAGAATTTATAGGCCTACCTCCCTTTGGGAATACTAATTTAAGTTTTCACTAGGCGTAAACAAACTGAGATAGGTTTAATATTAAATTATTGATTCCATTTTGGTTAGACAAATCAGTTGCGAAACTCAGGCAATGAAATTTAGCGTGCACGTAATAGTACGACAAAGAATGTCAAAACAATACGTGAGATATGCAGTGAAGTTAATTTATCTCCGAAATCACATTAACAAAAAGTACTATAGGCCTATGGTCTAACAGCCATTCTGTAGGTTATAACACAATATAAATCGCTTTTTCAAAATTTACCAAGTTGGTGACTAGTAGGCCTATAATATATAATGTATTATTGTAATCTATATTACATATCTGCATAACACTTGAGAATAAATGTGACATCAGTATAAATTGTTTTTATTTATTAAAAACAGCTTCGTCTCTTTGGCATAGAGATATTCTGAACCTCGTTGTTTTCCTTCGTTTCTTACTTGTATGGCAGTCGGCACATGCGCAGAATGAAGTATGCAGCACCAAAAAGTGACTTTGTACTCGTGTACTCGTAATACTCGTAGTACTCGTTTATTCGTTAGTTGCGTAGGGGGGTTCCGCGACTCGGAACCGCGAGGCCGCGAGTAATAGGAACGGGTATTTCGACTTTTCAGTTTTCAGTTATCGTTGAATCGGAACAGGTATTTGTACTTTTCAGTCACTGTTATATCCGTTCCACAAAAATATTGTTCCATAATACCTGTTATAGGTATATCGGCCCACCTCTACTACACTTCATAGTTAACACTGTGTTAGAGGGTGAACATGTCTTAAGGGGAGTCCCTACTGAAAATGGCCAAAAATTGATAAAAAATACAACATTTTTTGTCCTAAATTGTTCTATGTTTAGTTCTTTATATAAAAAACACACTAAAACATTTTTTCCGAAATATTTTGTAGGCGAAAACAAATTGTTTGGAAAACCTAGCACCTAAGCGATTTACGTTTCGTTTAGGTATTACAGTATAACAAAACACTATTGTTTATACTGTATAATATAATTTTACACATACATATATTATATTTTTATTAGTGTGGAAATAAATGTTGCAAGTAAAAAACATCAGCTATTTTATTTACAAAGAAAAAATCAGACTTGTAAAACAGCTGATTGACGTATTGTTGATAACTTGCATTGTTTTGTTTCCTGCTGTGTTGAGCTTTGTGGATGTGATTTGGAACAGTTTTGTGTTTGAATTGTTATTATTTTCCAATAATAAATATGGGAAAGAAGAAGAAAAGTTTACTGAACATTATTAAAAGAAATCAACAATTGATCAACAATGTAAAAAGTGAAATGTGGACTACAGAGGGAAATGTGAAATGTGAAATGTGATCGATAAGAATATTGATATGATTCTATAAATAATTAAAAATGTAAAATAAAATATTTTATTGTATATTGTATTATAATTTATTATTTTAATACGTATACAGTAATAAAAAGCATAAATCCTTTGTACTCCATAAATATTTAATTTTCCAACAGGAAGGAATATTATTAGAAAATCCGCGTTTCCCGTAACTTCAATTGTTCATGTTTTTATACATATTTTTTGATATATCTAAAACACTGTCTTACTTACTGCTCTGAAATTTTGCACAGGTCTTTGGGATATAATTACCAAATAAAACGCGTATTTTTAATTAATTCGGGCTTACAGTTCTTTGGTAATAAATTTTTATTTATAAATGTAAAAATTAAAAAAAAATATTTGTACTATTTTCCTCACAAATAAATTGTTTTGAATTACATTCTAATAAAAATAGGTGTTTTTTTAGATAATTTTATCCCCTTTAAAATGACACCTCCCAAAAGGTCGTAGAACTTCTAGTTTTTCTGGAATATGAATTTGAAAAATATTCAAAAAATGTTGCTAAGAAACGTTAAAAAATTCAATTTTTAGTACTAAAATAATTTTTGTTCCTGTTACAAAATTTTACCCTTTATTTAGTGCAACAATAAGTAATAAAAAATCTGAATAAATTAAAAAGTTACAAAATAAACATTTTTGCCATTTTCAGTAGGGACTCCCCTGGGTGTGTACAAACGATAGTTAAAGAGTTAGGCACAAAAAATATAGAGGCAGTAAAAGAGTTCACATATCTTGGGTCCCAGATAAACAACACTAACGACATCAACACTGAAATAAGAAGAAGAAAATATCTCGCAAATAAAACATATTATGGATTAAAAAACACCTGGCATCTAGCTCCATATCAAGAAGCACGAAATGCAAAATTTACAAAACACTTATCGGATGGGTAGTAGAAAAAGGGGAAGACCCCGAAGTACATTCAAAGACCAGATAGAGGAGGACCTCGGAAAGGTGAACATAAGAAACTGGAAAGCCAGGGCATGCAACAGGGAGGAATGGAATCGACTCTTCGAGCAGACCAAGACCCACCAAGAGTTGTAGAGCTACGGTTGATAATGAAAGTTATAAGTTAATAAAGTTATAACTTTTATAAAGTTAATTAGAATCGTGGTTCTGAGAATATCTGCATAAACGTTTATTCCAGTTTCCTTCTGTTCGGAAGTAAGAAGTCTCAGTACTAGTTTTTTCATGTAAAATATGCCAAATAGTTTCTTTATCGAATAGTCAGCAGCAGCTCAAATGTCGAGATGATGATTTTTTCAACAATTTTACCAACTTTTTAAATGTTAGTACAACTAAAATAATTAGACAGGAAACGGCTGTCTGACTACGTAGTGTTAAAGGATCTCGTTGCGCATGCGTAGCTTTGACGCGTTGTTTTCGGAGCAACCATTTTGCGTTAAGAACAGCTGCATGGTTGGTGTGTGCTCACGCCAATTTCAGTACTGCCATCCCTGCTCCCAGTTACGATCTGCGCGAACCACTTCATCTCTTACTATTTCATCTGTATCTGTTTATAATGAGCAGGGATGGCCAGGGCACAAACCATTTTCAGTCACTTCCCTTTCTACTTAAAATTTTTTATACACACCCTTAACACGTGTTCACCCTCTGACACACTTTTGGTATTTATTTGTTTCTACCAGCGCTTTGAGAATAGCTTAATCGGCTCAAGTTTGAAAATAAATTGTGAAAAGCGTTTGTGTTTATTTAAATCTATTTAAGTAATATGTTTCGCCAAGTGCCCAACGAGTCTTCAATTAGGCTAATATCGTCAATATTTTAACTTCGCCTTAACACGTAAACTACTAGTTTCTTGACTTTAATTCGGAAAAACGAGAGATTTTATTGCTGGATTTTACATTACAAAATAACGTACTTTAACACGAGCTATAAACAGTTGTCTAAAACATTCTTGGGATAAAATTCTTAAATTAAAATTGCGAAGGCGGAGGCAGTAGCGTATACAGAATTTAGTCTGGGGGGGGGGGTTCTGGTCGAGTCGAGTCGGCTTAATAGAATGGAAAAAACAAAGTTAAGACTGTAAGACTGATCAACCTCACTATATTTAAAGTGGTTGAAATCGTGATATCCTGAAATCAATTCCATTAATATAATGGTGAGCGGTCGTGGCTAGCATGTGGCGCTGCTACGCTGTCGGCGCGGGTTCGATTCCCGCTGGGGCCAACTGATTTAGATACGACCGTTTCCCTTCACAAGGCGATGCCAAACCAGCGGAAGGTATCCTGCCTAGTATAATAAACCCTCCCCAATTATGCCGTTCGGATCCGGCGTTAATCTGTAGGTCCCATATACCTGTAAGAGACTCCGTAACACACGCACCACTGGTATATGCGGGGAGGGTACAAACCAGTCGAAAGACTGAAGAACCCAATCAATATAACGATAATAAGACAATAAAAATACGCGTTACAGAAACATTATTTAGAAGATACAGACTGAATTAATTTTCCTATATTTCCTATATTTCGTATTACAAACGTATACGCATAAATGGTGTGTAATAAACCTGTTTGTATTTTTAAAAAAGAGTTATTAGCTGAGAAACACAGCTGAAAAATAATAAAAGATCCTAAAAATTAAGGAACTAACAAAATTCGTCAAGTTCGTCAACCCCCCCCCCGTAAATACGCCCTTGGGCGAAAGTAAAATCGGATTTTTCATAACATCTTCAGATAGACTTAATTTCACTGGATTTTTTAAAAATACAAATTTAGAATTAAATTGATTCGTAATGACACGAGATTTACTACCTTTAATTAATAAAGTAGAATAGTCTGAAGTCAGCGATTTCCCCTTCACGTTGGTTTGAGACCCAAAGAAATTATAAAGTTATGTGGGAAGGATACTGAATTTTTTCAATTGTCCTGATGAAAACTGGGGGGGGGGGCTTAAACTCATCCCCCCCGGAGCAACTACTTACGCTACTGCTTACAGTCATTTATTAGATTTATTGAAGAATAAAAGGAGAACTGATACCGTACGGGCAAAAATTGGGCTACATGTGTCTTATAATAATACAAGAAACAGTATGCATAAGTTATATAAAGTTACATAAGTTCAACCTTATGTGCGGGACCATCAGGCGAACTCTTAAGTCACCAAGCAAAGAAACACGTCTAAAATTCTACATGTGATGGTCCTTCCCACACTTCTTTATGGGTCTGACAATTGGACTTTAACGAAAGGGCAGGCCAGTCGCATTCAAGCGACTGAAATGAGATTTCTCAGGCATGGGGGGATATACTTTCCATGGTCATACAAGAAACTCAGATGTACGGCAGGAATTGAATATTATGAGCATGTGCGACAGGATTGCCCAGTATCTTCTGAAGGGATGACTGCCGCACCCCCGAACAAGTATAGAACTACAAGCGAAAGGGACGGAGAGGTGTGGGAAGTCCAAGGAAGCGCTGGAGTGACCAGCTCTAGACTTTGCCTGTTTAAGACCGGAACAAACCATCCTTGGTTTAATCCTTGCTGATAAAAAAATAATAATAAAATAAAAGGAGTAAACAAAAAGAATAATTAAGTGTATAACTATGTCGCGTTACCGCTTAGCTAAAATTGCTCTTTACCACTGAGTTTAACCTGTTTATATAAACTGAAATAATTCGACGTAGGGACGTTGGTGAGGGGAGAGCCTCCTTATCCAGTCATAAACCACAAGCGACACAACAATACTAATGCTAATCAGAGCTTAGGGGGCGGAGTGCCTCCGGTGTGAAATAAGTTTAATTTTAAAACAAACAGAGAAAGTGGGATCAGCTGTCGACTGTAACAATGTGTGCGAAGACAGGTCCCGGGGGTGACTCCTTAGTGGGGCTCGGAATCGCGACCAGCCGCGCGTGTAATTGAACCTCGCTTCCAATCTATCTGCTCCTCTTCAACACGCTTAAACTAAACTTCACACACACACACACACACACACACATACACACACACACACACACACACACACACACAGAGGCGCCTGCACGTTTTTTGCCTGCGCCAGTTTCCCCGTTTGACCTGTAGTACAGAAATAGAGCTAGGCCTACCTACTACTGCCCCTTGCAAAAGTTTCGATACTGGAGTTAGAAATCCGCCAGAAATAAACGGACAGATATCACTGATATCGCTCTACTGATTTTAAACCGCTGCCTGAGTTAAGATCTTATAATAAGCGGACTACGTGTTTTTTATTTGACCGAATTTTAAATTTAAGGTTTTTCCGAGGAAGGCGAAAAAACGGCTACTGCTTCTGTTCTAACCATAGTTACAGTGACGAAACAATTCCATACAAAAATTTAAATAATTTAAAATGTAACTTACATTTGAACTAATCGTTCGTCAGTTCGTCAAGTGTTCGTCAGTGAAACCACAGCAGGTCCTACTGTCAGTTGTGTTCGTCAGTGAAACGAACACCAAGTCAGTTGTATTTAAAGTCGTTTTCACTGAAGATGGCTTCCATAGGTAAGCCCGAAACGTCTGATTACAACATTGTCAGAATGACAATTATAGCAGACCATGGCATACTAGATAATGTAGTAGATGATACCGTCATATTCGCAGATAGCTTAGAGGGGCTGCAACAACTAATGAATAGAGTGACAAAAAGAAGCTGTAGATATGGTCTAGACATCAATGTCAATAAAACGAAGCTAATGATTGTATCTAAGAAGAAGTTCACAAACTACACCCTTAATGTAAACCAAAGGCCAGTTGAACGTCTAAGCAAATTTTTACATATCTTGGTGCTATAGTCAATGAACAATGGGACCAGTCTCAAGAAATAAAGAGCAGAATTGAAAAGGCAAGAACAGTGTACACTAGAATGAGCAGTTTATTAAAAAGTCACGATTTGACAATAAACACAAAGATGAGACTTTTACCCTGCTACGTATTCTCTGTTTTCTACGGTGTAGAATATTGGACTCTGACTGAAGCCTCAACTAACAAATTTGAATCTTTCGAAATATGGCTTTACCGTATAATACTGAGCATTTCATGGACATCATATAACTAATGTTGAAGTTCTTAGAAAGATCAAGAAAGAAAGGTTCAGTATATGGGACATCTCATGACAAAATGAACAGAGATTTTACTTATTGCAGTCCATACTACAGGGAAAAAGTACTTGGAAAGAGAGGAGTTGGGCGACCGAGAATATATCATGGCTGAGAAAGTTAAGGACCTGGTTTGGCATGAATACAACTGACTTATTCCTTGCAGCAGTATAGAAAGTTGAAATAGTCTGTATGATATCCAACATCCGAAACGGATAGGAACTATCAGAAGAAGATGAGACAATACCCCGTGTCTTAATTTCAGTAATTATGACCCTGCCGTGAAAATCTCAGAAATAGATTAATAATAGTTTTTGTAATTTTTCTGATAATTGAAAGATTAACTAATATTAAAATTTACCTAATAGGCTAATAAACGTTTTTAGTTCAAGACAGTTCTGCTATTTAGGTAGCTTAGGTAGTTATTTTTGTTTGAAAAGAGTAAACAAAATTTAACAACTTATGATATTGTATAACTGTAATATAATACGTATATATAACTTATATAACTGCTATTTAATATAAATTGAATAATAAATTTGGAAGGGCCTTTCACATCCTAGCAGTAACAATACTTTTCAGTACCGAGTTTCTCAGTCCGATATTGAGATTAGGTTATTCGAATATTATACAACTATACCGTGAAATTTAATATATATATATATATATATATATATATATATATATATGCATTATATTTGGAAGTAGGCCTACATGACCATAATTTCGCAGATTTGGTAAACGATCATCAGGTAACAGTTTACAGAAATTTTACCCTTTGTCTTGCCTGGTCTGCAGGAAGGGATCGACGTGTAAATGACACAATTCCTGGTGACAACTCTTAAACGTTACTTTGAATAACAGATGCGACTGGTTACGAAACACTGGACAAGCGCGTCTGCTTCGTCTAGCTGCGGGATGGCAGGATATAGACTGGGTCTTGTAATATGATGAAATGAGTGTGACAAAAGTATATTACCTTATGTTCATAGATTTTTTTAAATTGCCACTATTCCAGTATCTACAGCAAAATATGAACGATCCTTTTGTAATCTTAGAAGAGTAAAACCAGAAGTACGAGATTTCAAGGTCGTCTGAATGGTTTGGCTGTGCTGTCAATTCATAGAGACGTTGTAGTTGGTCCAGAAGAAGTGCTCAACAAATTAACACAAAAAAAATCACGAAGACTTGAATTTGTGCTGAATAAGGACATTTCATTTTATATTTTAACTTAATTTTACATGTTGATAATTTCAATACAAAGTGTATAACGTGAATGAGTTTTAATTTCTTAACATTATTTTTCATAATGCGCCATGGTTTGTTAAAATGATGTAAAGGAAACTCTAGGAAACAAAATACTGCAAAATTGAACACATGTTCAATTAAAATTTTTTATGTTCTTGTATCTCTTAGTCCTCAGTTTCTTAATTTTAGCGTTCTCTTTAAAGTATTATATTCCACAAAAAGGTATGATTAGGCTTCCAAGACAAACTGGAAGCCTATTTGATGTTAGTTTTTAATTGATTTTAATCAAATTAGTTAATTACGGCTATTATTTGCCCATTAGTTTTAATTTGTTGGTACAATTTTCATTATAATATGAGAAAAAAATATTCCAAGAAAACGATATGTGGTTGAAAAAATCGCTCCCCCATGAAATGAAATCCTAGGTTCGCCATTGGAAATCGAAGAGGACTACCGCAAATACACTTTCAATTAAACAAAATGCATTATATTTGGAAGGAAATGTCGCATCCTAGGAATGAACACTTTTCAGTAACGAATTTCTCAACCCGATACTTAGAACAGGCTACTCGGAAGTTCCACTGCATTTCTACACATGTAAGTGCTTACGTCAGTAACATGCGGAATGCAACGATGTTTGGCTGTAGCACGTTGGGTGGGCATTTTTATTTAATTGTTTTAGGACGGACGTAATTATTATGACTAATTTGCAAAAAAAAAAGTCTGACGCAGTTTGTCATAATTGGACGTTGTTGTTGCTTGTTACAGTTTTTTAATTACCGCTACGCAATTAAAGCGATTAAAATCTATTTCGTCCAGTTTTTATTATTACTATCATTGTTATTAACGTACTGTTGATGTTGGTAACACTGTCGTGTTCGGCTATTTATCGCTGGACACAGAGGTAGCAGCTGGAGGGAGAGACGAGTCAGCTGTTTACTGGCTGTTCCAGTACAACACCTCGGTCGAAGAGGACCAACATCTTATTTATTTATGGGATGATACTCGACGTTAGTGCGTGAATATGTGAGTAGTTCTGATTGTTGTTGTTGCTGCGGTCAGTTTTGGGGAGTGAGTAGTAGTACATGGATCGTGCCTGCCCGCCGCGACAGATGGTCACCCAATAAGTGGACACGTCGTGGTCACAAAACAATCAGATAATAGAGTCGTCGCTGACCGACGACCGGCTATAAACTATGGGTGGTCGCCATTAATCACGCTACAAACAATCGATTTGATGTGGCACAGTCGCTGCTGCAATGGGTTCGGTTCTACTCAAAACACCTATCTATCAACGATTCGCTGCCATTGTGTATATTGAAAATGTCTCAGGGGGGGAATCGAAAACTCGGCGGCCACCGCTGTTGTTGCTGGTTCTTCACTTCGTTGTGTACGCCAGCTGATAATTGTTGGACACTCGATTGACACCCGTGCACACACGCACACGCGCACATCCTGCGTGACCGTCAAATAAAAGATTACCACTTAGTAGGCCTACTCAGTTTTATACACTTGATGCCAATAAATATAATAAAGCCGCAACAACGAAGAACGTTACAAACACACTAAATGCAAATACTGTATGCACTAGGATTTTGTTTTCTGCTACTGATCGAGTTGAACTCAATAGATTATATTTGTCAACAACCTCGCCACTTTACTGTTCAAAAATTTAATAGTTCTCTTCCAATTTCAGAATACATTCCAAAATATTCTGACAAGTACAAATTAAAAAAAAAACACGTTTTAACAATCTAGCTTACACAAAGTAATTGATAACCATGTATACATTAGAATATAATGCATGTGTAATCATGCAGGTTTACTCAGTTTGATAATAATTTCTTTCTAAACAGTCCTACGTAATCAGTCTTGGTCCCCTTTAGGTCCAAGTGGTTACGCTTCCAATTTCCAACACGATCTTCTTCAGGCTCAACTTGAGCCCCATTTATCCACCTTAGTTTGTGTCTGCTTCTTTCCCTTCGTTGGATGCCTTATTTTGATTTTCCTTTCCTGCACGCGGACAAATATCGAGCTCACTTAAGCCTCACACTGATATACTCAACGGGACCGGGCCTTTGTGTGTTCCTTACACTACGTGAATACAGTGCCTCCGCAAACGGGCGTTCTCACAAACCGTAGCTCCCAAACTCCTCCTAAATATCTTACTTTCAGATGTGTTAATTTGGTCCACGTCATTATCAGCCATGCCACTGTATGAAATTCCGTGTTTGTCGGGCCGTAGTCAGGTGTCAAAAACGATGCGTCTGTTACGTACTAACGTTTCGGCGGCCCATACAGCAGTCATCTTCACAGTGGGACATATGGAGAGAATCTTTGTTACCAGATTCTGAGACAATTTTCTACGAAATATACGCGCATTGAGCTAGGTCAACGAAAAACGTGTACAACATACAAGGGGATGTTTTCTTGCAAACAAACACAACGTACCGTAATACACAGTCTCAAAAATATTCATTTTAGTTTATTCATAATACTGTTACCCCATCACACAACATTCTACGTGTTTCTCGGCTATTCCAGCGGAGCCCGGCTATAATGTTGTGTGCGTACGTGATTTTAACATTCTTTAACGAGACAGTTCCAGACTTCCCCGGTTCGCGCACTGTGTTCAAGGTTCCAAGCATTTACGCTCTAGTGTAGTGTTGACGCGTATTATGGATTATTCTGGAATCTCAGCGGGGTATAAATATAAGAATTCAGCGACGCTTAGTTTTAGTTGAAGTGGCGATTTATTCAAGTGAGTTTCGAGTTATTGTCGGACGATTTGCACAGTGCGTTTCAAGTGGTGTATCAGTAAAAAGTGATTATAGTGCGGAATTCTTTGTAGCCGACATTATTATTTGTGTGGACAGATTAACTAGAATTGTTATACGAGAATAAGCTTATTGAATAACTTGCTGATTACAAACTGTTAATTGTGATAATTAAAGCTGGTTTTTAGTGACTTCATTGGTGTCAGTATTTCGTTTTCCACTGTACCATACGACGATCAAGGAGACCGTCGTAACAATACTCAATTAAACGTTATGTTTTTCAATTCTTTAAGTGTAGATAGCGTGACAGTCGTATTGCACTAAAATATTATTACTGTTCAATACGAGAAAGTTGTTCTTTATTTCTTATAAAATATTTAAAATATTTATTTAAACATAAAAATTAACCTCGTTCACCACATAGAAAATCCACGCGCTATATGTATCACGCATCCCGGTATACGAGTTTCTTATACACAGCATTTTAAGGGAACGCATCTTCTGCGCAGGCCTCTGTCAACACTTGCGTGTAACGTAATGCTTTTAAAAATAAATTTGTACCATCTCCTCATATTTCTTTTTCTATCATACTTTTTTGTTCCGGACTATGGCATTCATATGATCCGGACAGCACAATGTAAGCACCTTTTTTTTTGCTGATGAATAACTACTAAACAGTATAATGAAGTTGCATCATATCTTACACGGCGAAATATGTGAGGATTATAAGTTCAAAATATTGACAGAGGAAACAAGTGTTATGGAGTTCATTTAGTAAACAGATCCAATGAAAATAACGATTGTGCTATCAACGGAACTGTTGAAACAAACCTAACATTTTATTTATTTAAGCACTGAAATCGCGTATAACAAAAACGGAGAATCGATAACAGATGTAATTTCAGTACATTTGTAGCCACATAGAGAGGGCACGACAATAAATACGAAAGAAGTGGAGAATAAAATTTAATGAAACGAAATCTGCACTGTGTCGATTGAATAAATCGGCGCGAATAAAACAAAAATCTTATACTGCATTTAACGAATTCGCTAAAGAAAAATAGGTTTCGGTATTTAGCGGGGGCGTTCTGCCGTACTGCATTTTACAGAAATACGCACACAGTCTACAGCAGGGGTAATAATGCTGCGCCTGATTGGTGCTGCACCCTGGCGGTCGACGCTGATCGCGAGTTGAAAAAAAGGCGAGAATAAACGTTTCTATTCTTGTCTGAATTGCTGGTTGAACCAAACACCACGCCTCGCTCTCCGACAGGGAAGTTTTTTTAATTGTACCATCATACACCTATGGCAGGCTAGATTAAAACAGATCTGCGGTAAGTGAGTGCAGTATACTTATATATGTTAATTTGAAGTAATGCAAAAGGAGTTTTGTTTAATAAGTACAGGAATGAAATTGGTTAACCTATCACGCCACGTGGCGAATTAGAGTATGTGTAAATTGTATTAATTGTATCGCAATTGTATAACAAAATGAGTTAATTGTATAACAGTAATTGAAATCTTAACTAAGGCCCCGTAATTGAATTAGAGTACGCAAAATAATATGTAATTTAGCCAAACTTAATGTTTTCAAAGATAGGGCCATATGCCCGTATAACCTGTTGCAGAGTGTGTCAAACTTTCATTTCAAGTAGGCCTAAAGCAGTGTTTAATATTATAAATGGATTTTGGTGCGTGTGAGGGTCCTGGGGGAATTAGTGTTGGAGCTTCTCGCTGATAATATTTGTGTGCTTAGGGTCCCTCGCTTCACGTCGAGGAACAGCCCCAACCTGAACAAATGAACATCTAAGACTCTCAACTTCATCTGCCGGAGGAGAACAGCGAGGACAGGCCACACCCACACTAAAATGCTGTAGACCAGAACATCAAACTTCACACCAAGGAATAAATCAGGTGACACCAACCCAATATTACTTTTCACACAAGGGAATGTAATCCACAAAAACTCGTGGGCATATAGCTACACACCATTCAATGACTTTAAACTTTACACCTTTTAATTGGGTCCCCAGTTAACGGGACAGAATAGTGCGCGGACTTGGGGGGGAATCTTTTGTACATTTTGTAACACTGTTTATATTAAATGTGAGCCCAGAGGTTGGCATGTATCTGTCGCTGATTACCATTCAGGCATGTAAATTTCTTTCTAGTTTTCAGTAAAAGGGTTACCTTAGTGCTAGTAATTCTATCAATCATCATGTAATTTCACAGGTTAAATTTAGTTTTCAATTGATTAATTAATTCACATATTTATACTCAGTTTGGGTCCTATAATGGATAGGAGTTTCTTTTGTTGGTTTCAGTCGGGTACCCAGTTTAATCCTGTATAGGCGGATTTTCATGCAGACTTGAACATGCTCCTGGGACAGGTTTAGTTATGCACGATCTTGCCTAGGAACATGTCGGCCTTTGGGCCAAATTAATTCTTAAAGGTTATAAAGCATCATGACACATTACTGTTTTTAATATTTCACAAAATTTATCATGCTTAAATTCTTTTTAATTTATTAGGGTCACTTGTATTTTGACTGAATTATAATTATATTTTCCGCAAGTCTAAGTGCTCAGTGTGGGAGCACTCTATAGTAGTATCAGGCATTATGCCAACCCATGAATTTTAGTATGCCCTGGGGGCACTGGTGTTACACATATAGATATGGGTTATTATGTATTAAGATTTTGCAATAGGTGTTGCGTGCAATAATAGTTATGAATTGTAAATTATGTACCTCCTGGGGTGATTGTAAATTATGTACCTCCTGGGGTGAAAGAGGTGTGGCAAGATTTTAATGTTGAAAGTTGTAATTGTCCTGTGATGTGGAACGTGTGTATGTGTTGTATATTGTAGACATATTTCTTTATATGTCCATTATATGTATTGTATATTCATGTGTATTTCTGGGGGTTAGGTATAGGGCTAAGTGGGGAAAAGTAACCCCAATTGGAAAAGAAAATCTATATATTCATTTCATTTTAAATCTTATATTTATTTTTCAAACAAAAAAATTTAAAGGAGAATACAATGATTTTGTTGGGAGATAGAAACTTAAAGTTTGTTTATAATAAAAATTTATTGGTTGTTAATTTTGTGAGTTTTAATTGCAAGTCCCGTCTCACTGGATCCAGCGCATTTTTGGCTTCTCTAGGCTTTTGGGCTAGTTTTAATTATCTTGTGGCCCCTCTTTATAAAAAAAAAATTTTAACAAATTTTTTTTATAAGTCAATAAAACACTTAAAGAGGGGTTACAGCACACATCACCTTTACAAAATGCCACGGGACAACATCAATTGTAAAATTAAATAACAATGTTATTTACCCCCGGTAGCCGACTCAGTAAAATACTTGGGCATCCACCTAGACAAAAAACTGGCTTGGCGCGACCATATTTGGATGAAGAGAAAATAGGATACCAAGTTTCGCAAGCATATTGGTTCCTGGGCAGAAAATCATTACTCTCAATACGAAACAAGCTGTTGGTGTACAACACTGTCTTCAAGCTTGTGTAGACACACGGCTTACAGCTTTGGGGAACTGCATCTAAATCCATTATCGCCATAATGGAAAGGTTTCAGTCCAAAATGTTGCGTGCCATAACCAACGCACCGTGGGCCATCAGCAACAAAGACAATAGAGACCTGGACCTGCCCTCAGTCAGTGAAACTATTGCGATGTTCAGCGAAAGATATGTGAAACGGCTTGAAGAGCACACGAATCCTTTAGCGATAAATCTACTAGACAACAGCCTACAGACAAGACGTCTAAAGTTAACATTTCCTGTGAACTTACCTAGACTCTAACACTATAAATATATTATATATAATCTGTTACTTTTAAATATTCATATAGAGAACTAGTCAATGGACTAGTTCTCTTCATGCCATGTATTCTGTAAACAATTATGCTTATTGTTATGTATTAACAGATTGCATAAATAAACGTAAAAAAATAAAAATAAATAAATACGGGATTAACAAACACCATGAAATGTTAAAAAAACGTAGAATCGAGAATAGGAAAATGTCAGTACATTTGTAGCCTCACAATAAATATGGGAAAAACAAATGCCATTAAATGTTCCATAAATGGCAGACACAAGGCTGAGATATTTCTGGCCGGTAAGAAACTAGTGTAAGTTCGTAGCTTTGAGTATCTTGGTATCTGCACCAATGATCTAAAAAGGAGACTTGCTCAAGCAGAGAATAATTTTTAAAGAAAAGATCTCTTCTGGCGTCCTGAAAAGTATCCCTGAAAACCAGTAAGATATACATAAAAAAGTTTCATTTGAAGCAAACGCACATACGGATTATAAACCTGGACCCTGAAGAAATTGGAAACGAGCTAACTTGAAACTTTTGAGACTCGGTATTGGAGGATAGCTTCACGAATACCGTTGATAGAACGAGTCTCTAATCACGAGGTTCTGAAGACATCGTATGAAAGAATGATTCTGATTGAAACCATTGCGGAAAGGAATAGCAATATGGTTTGTCACCTGCTACAACCACCAGGGGTGATAGAGGGGTGTAGGGCCAGGCAGGAGGATTTTGATGATCAAGGTATGTGGGGATTGAGTGACTGTCTTTGGAAGGGAAGAAATTGCAAACTCACCAACCTCTGGCTTAAGGAGAAGGAGGAGGAGGAGGAGGAGGAGGAGGAGGAGGAGGAGGAGGAGGAGGAGGAGGAGGAGGAGGAGGAGGAGGAGGAGGAGGAGTAGGAGGAGGAGGAGGAGGAGGAGGAGGAGGAGGAGGAGGAGGAGGAGAAGGAGAAGGAGAAGGAGAAGGAGAAGGAGAAGGAGAAGGAGAAGGAGAAGGAGAAGGAGAAGGAGAAGAAGAAGAAGAAGAAGAAGAAGAAGAAGAAGAAGAAGAAGAAGAAGAAGAAGAAGAAGAAGAAGAAACGTAACATTTAAATACAAGATATTAAAGAAACGAAGGTAACGTTCTAAAAACGAAAGGCGACACCTACAGTTATGTATGGATACGAAACTTTGTAAAAAAAGGTGTAGAGTAAAGCAAAATACGAACGGCAGAAATTGAGTTCTTCAGAAAATGGAAAGACGTACGAGATGAAAGACACCATTACACATGAAGACATTATAAAAGAATGATAGAATACGAGAAGCACGAAAAGGCGGAACAAACTCGCTTACTGATCTACGCAACAAGCGTACCAAACATTGCGAAGTCACCAGAAGACCTTTTTTTTTACAAAAAACACTGCCTGGTCGTGTGTGGTTAATATATTAAAAAACAAGCATAGAAAAATCAAATATCTCATCTCTTCTAATTCTTCTTCTAAACCCAGAGGTTGGTGGGCTTGCAATTTCATCCCATTAAAAGACAGTCTCTTAATCACCACATACTTTCTTCATCGTCATCTTCAGCTAAGATTATATCCTAAATGTTTTGTTTCGGTCCCGTCAGATAGACTAGAGATGGTCAATCCAACGCTTCTTCGGACGTCCCAAACCTCTACGTCCTTTCGGCTTCAAATTCCATAGTAGTTTGGGGACGCAGCAGTCATCCATTTGGTTAAGATGTTCTAAACAGCTTAGCCGATATTGGGCAATCCTGTCAAGTGTACTGCCGTATAGTCTTCAGTTCCTGCCGAATATATCTGCATTTCTTCTGAGACCTTGAATATATCCTGCCACGTGCTTGAGAAATCTCATTTTATTTTCTTATTCCTCGTGTTTTCCTGATTAAGAATATGTATAGTTTATAAACGAACTAACGCTCGCAAGCAACTAAAAACAAAATGTTTTATTCGTGGATGCACGATAATTTTTGCCGCACGACCTCATTTCTCCGCAAGGTGAAGAGAGCTGGTGTAAACTTAATAAGCTTGCTGCACTTGGGGAAGAGTATAGTCAACCTCCATGCTCGTTCATAGTCTGCGTATTGGAAACAATAAAACCGATATTTAGAGATTTTTCAAATAAAGATTTACTATCTAAGTGTGAGCACGGACATACACAAAATCCAAATAGGAGTCTGAACAACGACTTTAAGGTAGGGTACCAAATAATAACTTTGTGGGTTTAAAAACATTAAAAATAGGTGTCCTAGACGCATTGAAGGAACTACGGCCAGACCAAAAGTGTTACTTGAATTGGGAATAACGCCAGGGTTTAACGCTATATCTGGTTTTCTTCGAAATTACAATCTACGTACAAAAAAGCGGAAAAGCCAATCTTGAAATGACAAAAGAAACAAGACGGTAAGGAAAAGCCCAGAAAAGAAAGAAGAAGAAGCAGGAGATAATGCATCCTATGACCCTGGGGATTTGTAGTAAGGTGGGAACATATTTTTTTTTTTCAGTTTCCTGGCAGTCATGTTTTTTCATATTTAGGAACATTTTTCTCCTAAGCTGGTAAAGGTAGAACTATGAAACGTTGAGTTTGTGTTGAGGGATATGTAAGTGATATTGTGTACCAAAATAAAAACATTTGGTAAATAAATAAAAGGAATAAAAATTATTATATAATAAAAACTATGAAAATTTTGTTGTTAATTTTTTAGTGAATATAATAATTTATAGATTAGGCATTATTTTGAGATATATCCATCATATTGCTACCCAATGTATAAATAAACATAAAGTGCATAGTCTGTGGTAATAATTTGATTAGCGTATTTCATTGCAGTACTGAGACAAGTGTTCCTTAATATTACATGTAGGCCTATTTCTCATTGACGTCGGCCCTATGCTAGCAATGTTAAACTGCCCACATTTAGGTACATTTTTCTCTGAAACCTGATGGGAGAATCTTGAAATTTTTATAGGTGTTTTATGTACACATTTTATGTCTACTGAAGCAGAATTATTTAATTTCTGTTTCCGCAACAATATTTATATTTATTTGTATTTTATAACCTTTTCTCATGGAAAATTAGTAAACATTTATTTTTCTAGCACCCAAACTGAACACTTTAGTTCTACAGTTCTGCTTCAGTTGGTTTACAAAGGTGCAACGGTGACTTACATCAGCCCTGAAAATTTCAATACTCTATGTAGCATAGTTTCGGAGATATGTGAACTATATATATGTTGATAAATAGATAAAACATTATTTTCACCCACAAAAACAAAACAAACATGCAACCATATTGTCGACTTCGGAGTTGCCAGCATGAAGTACAAAATATATCCCTTTACACAGTGAAAACCACATCATTTTAAGTTCTACCGTTTATTAAAAAAAGTATACAATTGAAAGGAATCGTGTACGAAATTGTAATGATTTTACTGTGGTGTTCAGACATACTTATAAAACGTGTTTTTGCGTTTATTTGTATCGTAAATTATATACCGTTTTATTCAGGAAAGTCAACATTTTAATAAAAAGAAGCTTTTGAAAAAGTTGAAATTTTTATTTTTTTGCCTTCTGATTCCCCTTAAAGCCACCACACGTCGAAATCTCTTCAAGATAGCTCCATTCCAATCGTCTCGTACATGAACACAAAACCCGGATGGATACACGCCGCGGCTCTGGGAAACTAGTACCGGTAACGCTAAGCAGGGGTTAAAGATTCGATTCGATGCTTTATTTTTTTCACCTTTTATGGACTCTTCTCGAAATCAAAAACAAGCGATCTCTACTTTGCTCGCATGTACGTATTTATTAACGTATTTTCAGGGGGAAAAATAAATTAATAACGAATCTATTGCGCACAAATAACTTTATCAAGCTTTACATAGTGATAGCTTTGTGTGTGTGGAAACATCAATTAGGCGTGTCGTGTTTGTTCACACACGTATGTACAACACAAAGTATACACAAAAGCCGAACAACACGATACATTAAGATTGTCAGTTCCGATACAGTCACCTGAGAGATATCCCGTTTTATTTTGTTTTGTTTTCTGTTTTTGTTGGCCCCGTTCTTGTTTTATGCGCAATTAATGTCAGCGTTATATCAAAGGTTGCGGTTGTGTGTGCTACATATATTTTATTTTCTGCAACTGCCACGGGAGCGGAACCGATCGCGAGTTACGGCGCCATATTTTCGCCCGGATGATTACATTGTCTTTATATATTGAATTTGAACAAACAAACGCTAATCGCGGCGTAACAGAGAAACGCGTCACGGCTACATGACCCCACTATACCTTTCTCTTCAACCGTTCCCGTTCGCGTTTAACTGACTAACTAACTGTATTGCTTGAATTCAATTGTTAATAACCTCTCTATCTATCCCTGTCGTTATATTATTATTTATATTTGTATTGTTGATACTAACGATTTTATTGTTATTGCGAGTTATTTAACAAATATAATAGCTTTCTATACGCGTTAACATGTTTGAATAAGTAGTTTCGTATTACAATGGAAATCTGTAACGATGGTTCAAACCCATGACGTGTTAAACAATCTGACACGACACGGATTTCAGATAGTTTCTCTATGGTTTCGATAACGTTCAGTATTGCACAATTGCACGAAACCAAACAGAACTATTTTCAGTTAGCGTATATAGAACGTAACCGTGAAAAATGTGTCAGATTGGAAATGACGCAAAACCAGTATTCTTTTATTTCGTGCTAACAATAGGCCTATTTGTGCTAATCTTTTCTTTTTCCACGTGATGACCTCTCTTGTTTACTAGATTAAACAAGGAGAAGTATAATGTGTATTGTTGTAACATATATTCTGTAAAACTCTAAAGCCAATGCATCGATTTTGATAAAACATGGCTGAATACATTCAGATCGATAACAGGACAGGGTTGCCAGATCAAAAATCAGAAAAGCCGGACATTTTACTCGAAAAACGGGACCAGTAGTTTTCTTTCCCGGTTTAAACATTTTGTATTGTTGTTTTAAACTGTTATAGGTGTGAATTATGGACAACAACGACAAAACAAGACAGTAAAATGCAGGTTCGGAAATAGCGTTCTCGGAAATGGAAGAGGAGGTAAAAGGTGTTCTAAACTTGCCCGTATTAGAAATGAGGCCATAAGAGAAGCACGTTTTTAACATGAATAAAAAATTAAGAGATTACAAACAAAAAGGTGTAAAGATCACTTAGAAAGAATATCAGATTCCATACTGGCCAAACAAACAAGTCTGGAAACACAAACCTATAGGACAAAGGTGTGTGGGTAGACATAGGAAGAGATGGCTGAAGGGGCGCAATAGGCAGCACCTTCCCTATGCCGTGTTGTGAAGGTGATGATGATGATGATGATGATGATGATGATGATGATGATGATGATGATGATGGTGATGATGGTGATGGTGATGATGGTGAGTAAATATTAAATTGGTTCTCCCAGACGAGGTCGCGGACCGCCGTTGGAAATCACTGCGTCAAACCATACCGTGCTTAAAAGAAAAACGGCAGTCGTTAAACAAACTATGTCGACAAAAAAAAGTGAAAAAGTTCCAATACCCATCGAGAGAAATATTGAATTTAGT
Organism: Magicicada septendecula; assembly: GCA_034769895.1. NCBI lineage: Eukaryota > Metazoa > Arthropoda > Insecta > Hemiptera > Cicadidae > Magicicada > Magicicada septendecula. Next base: position 45,769,991 of record CM068371.1, read on the forward strand.
CATCAGTGCATCCAACACTGACCTCGAGTGTAAAGGTTAATTAACGTTAACTAAATTTAATAAAACGATTCGTTCTGACTTAGTCTCGACGATTGACCCGACTGACTGTGCAACGAGAAAGGTTATGTGTGTTAGTATAATGGCTAGTTTGTGCCCATGAAATCCCATACTTAGCCTACCACACAATAAGGATTGTAAAAAATGAGCTTCCTTCGATGCCTTTTGACAGTAACACTGGGCATACGTCATTTGTGAAAATTAAAAACGGCGAACATTAGACAATATATTGTTGAAACATACAATAAAATATTCTAGAGTTTTTTTGTGTACTCCAGATGCTTTTGAAGTTATTCAGGGTAATGAACAAGCAATTATTCTGTTGTTCTTTATAAATGTTTTCCCCCTCACACAATATACGAGGTTTGATGTTTAAATAACAGTGAAATATACAGTGAACAGTACAACATTTTCTTTTTTTGCTTAGTTCAAACCCCCGGATATATATTTTTATCGATAAGTAGGCCTACAAAAACTGAATGATGAATTTATTAGTAAACTAAAAATATATCTAATTTAGTTAAAAATATATCTACAAACAAGTATTTTATTTTCACTTTCTGTATATAATTCGGAATCATACTTTTTTTTCGGCCATCTAAGGACTACATGACAATTTCAATTCTTTAGTCTTTGTTCTTTTCTTTTTCCCCAATATTCTTTCATCTTTTCACTGTGTCTCTTCTTCCTGTCTTTAGTCCACTTTCAACCTGCGTTTTTCTCTCTCCTACCCTGGACTCCCTCCATTTTTAACACTTTTTCCCGAAAAACTTCTCTTTCAATTGCTTCTTCTGCGTGTATATTGTTTTTTTTTTCTAAATCCTTTTTGACTTCTTTAATCCAACTTGATGTTGACTTCTTTCCCCACAGATATTTGAAGATTTGCTTTGTCAACCTATTGTCATCCATTCTATATAAATGTCAAAAAATAATAGTCTTCTTTTTCTCATTGTTTCTGTTATATTTTCTATACTTTGATATATTTCATCATTACTTCTTAATTTCCAACCTTCTGAAGTTTTTCGTGTACTTAATATTTTCCTAATAATTCGTCTTTTCAGTATTTCTAGTTTGTCTAAATTATAATTCAATGCTAGACATTCATGTTTAAAAGGAATAAATTCCAAATGTTTAGTACTAAGCCACGTGTTGTTCAATCAAATATATTGGAACTTACCGTCTGCGGCTTTTAGAAACAGCGTCTTTACAAAATTGACATGTTTCGGGACACTTGTCCCATCATCAGAATTTAAAACAATCGCGTATCATTTAAAGTTGATACACTTGTCAATCACTTAAAACATTAAAATCCAATATAAAACAAATAACTTAAAATAATATGATACTAAAATATTTACAGCGAGTGCGAAGGTTTACCGATGTACATTTCCAATATATTTGACTAGACAGTCACTTGCATATAGGCATTCTGGCTTCACTACTGGAATCATACTTTATTGTTATTGTGTTAGTTTGGCAGAAATAAACTGTGTTCAATAAAATCACTCATAAAAGGACGCGCAGTTGATAACACTCATATCCGGTTGCCCTTACGCCTAACACAGTTGCTTGCTGTTACCCGGAAAAGTTGTCGGGTATTGTTCGGCCGGAAGAAGATCCCCGAGGGCGGGACCGACCCCAGCGGTGATGATGATGTTGATGGCGGTGATATTCTCTTTCTTGGTTTCTCCACCTTAGCGAACTTGAAAACCTAAGAAAATAACCGCATAGGCTTAGGAAATTAATTGTTTCCTAATGCATCAACAGACAGACCCAGACACTACTCAATTGGAACTCGAATTTCCCGATAGTTTCCTTCAAACATAAACGTAACATTAACCCAACAATTTCAGACACAAGCTGGTAACCACAATCTTGTGCTTGAATATTTTAAAGCAAAACAAACATGAACCGTGGGACCGTGTAACAAATACCTTCTTCTTCTTCTTCTTCTTCTTGCGACGTCAGTCCAGGAACTGCTGTGACGTAATTTTGTTAAATCGCCATGTCGATGACTTTTGATTGCCCTTTTATAACGTCCTTGTCTTTTCGAACGGGCCCGTGATCCTGCAACGTCTTTCCTAGCCTTCGATCAAGGAAATATTCGCCCATCAACCGTTCCGCCCAAAACCGTAGTAATTTATCTACCTACTGTTCCCAAATAAATCTTCTATAATTTTCCTGACAAAGCTTTTTACATTCATCATATTCCGTGTATATTCAAAAACACTTCATTGCTCACTCAGTCGTTCCACACATTATCTACGTTTTCGTCCAGCCAGTGGCGATCGATCCCCAGGCCAGTTGTACTCAAACAGTCGAACCGAGATTTATCACGGAAAGGAGCAGGTTATACTCTTCAAGACGGCAAAAGGACTACTGATATATACCAGAAGCTGAATATTATGAGTATACTGGATAAAGTTGCCGGTTGGAACACCTTAACCGAACGGATGGCTGCCGTATCCCCAAGCAACTATGGAATTATAAGCCGAAAGGATGGAGAGGCATGGGGCGTCCGAAAAATCTTTTCAGTGACCAAGTCCAGTCTATCTGCTTAGGACCGGAACAAACCATTTTTGGTTCAATCTTAGCTGAAGATGATGGTGATGATGAGAAAACAACTCATCAGATTATAAATGTTTACGATGTCAAACGACAAAATATTGAATTAATACAAAAGCAGTAATTGTTTACCAACTAAACGTTCAAATTTCTCCACCTTTAATTCACGAACGCTGACTTTTTGTTACGTAAAAATCCGTTCCAACATAAGGTATATAATAATAATAATAATAATAATAATAATAATAATAATAATAATAATAATAATAATAATAATAATAATATTTTAACAGAAAAATTGTAAGAATGTTTTTTCACCATAATCTGTCTCAAAAGAAAAAACTGGCGCTTGGTTTTTACATCACAAAGAACTGACGAAAAAGCAAAAAAAAAAAAAAATGCCTAAAGACAGGGTAGTGGCGTTACTTTGTTTAAAAGGCGGCGAAACGATAAACTCCTTGCGTTGCGTGCGTGCGCGCTCCTACAGGTGCACAACACGCGCGCGTCTGTCACGCGATGATTTCTTTACATGGAACAAAAATGAAAGGAATAGGCCTAAGCAGAATCAAAAGAAGAAGAAGAAGAAGAAAACGAACACACCATTAGACAGACAAAGCACGTCGACGGTTCGATTCACACACTGCATGTGTAAAATTGTGTCTAAGTATGTCTAGGTGTTTGTCTGTGTTTTCCCTCACGTGTCAAGAAATATCTGTTGTTCCCCTGTAGGAACAGAAATAATAATAACAACAACAGTAACAAGGAGGCGTTAAAGACGATTGGTAGCCTGTCAGTAGCAGCTGCTATTCAGAACAACAAAATACTCCTGTGATGTTGGAACTCCACGTTCGTTACAACTGAGCGAACCCGCGTTCACACAGTTCACAAGCGAACGTCCGCTCGTCTGATCCTATTCATAAAGACTGCGCTAGCACAACAAGTACTTGGGATGAGGCAGGAGCTCCAGAAGGCAGCTTGGGACTCGGATAAGTCTTTGCGACGCACATCCACACAGCACAGAGTCGGTCAGTTATAACTTCATAATACTTCTCCTGCTACTATTTTAGGATAAAATTAACAATAAACATCGACAATAACATGGACATTCTGCACGTACACACAAAAGGCCGAAAACTAGACACTCTTGAACAATTGGAACTATACAAACACACAAAAACACATATGGACGACATCCTAAACGAACAGACACAATTTAAATCACACGCGTTATTCGAACATATCACACCCCACACACACACAACATCGATCCTTCAAAAGTCGACACCGTCGCCAAGAACAAGACGGACAGCGCTCCCAACGGCAGCCTCTGAAGAAGCTTATAATAAGCGAAAACTGGTTCAGGCTATAAGGTAAAACTTTTACGTTTTTACCCATAAAAAACTTTGTATTCCGAGTCGGTAGTGATTTAATTATATTTACTTAATCAACGGACACGTCATGGACAACGAAATCCAAGAAAATTGACAAACTAGTGTTGGCGGTAGTAATAGATAAGACCTTCAAGCGGCTAACATTCTCGCTTATCTGAGACAGTCCCACGGAAGATCTGAGACCTGTCCACTCATTAAAATGTTACTTTCACGAGAATTTCGACCCCGCAGGAGCCCTGGATCCTGTTTTAACTTAAGAATTTGGTCTGAAAAAACTTTGTTCAAGTTGGGTGCCGAATTTGTAGTCATTACACTTTTTTGGGCATCCACTGCGGGATCACCTTCGATGCTAGTAGCATCATTTTTAAACTCGAGTGCGCACTTGCAAACCATTGTTTTTGAAGGTACAGAATCTGCTGTCACATTTACCATTTCGCTGTGAATGTTCATTGGCGGCAATACCCGAACGCTTTCACAGAACGATGAAATGTATTCCCATCCTTTTTAACATTTCCTGGCACATGTGGGTGATGTGGGGGTTTCAATCGTTTCCAAAGAAGCTTTATTAGTACCTCTACGACAGGACGATTTTCACTTTCTATAATATATTTTCATTTACTATCACGCTCGAGATTGCACGGACATTATTTCTGTTCATAACATTTAATTCATACAAGCGTATAGAATAGGCTATGTAATACACATATATTAATTTTTATATTTTATTCTAGAAATCTCACTCCGAGGAGTGGTTGGTGGCCATTATTATGATGTCGTTCTATCGATCTGTCGCCATTTCGCTGTGAATGTTCATTGGCGGTAGACCGATTTTTTACTTCCATGTTCCATAAGGAAATGGAAGTGTGGTCATGGCGAAAAAAAACGTGTTCGAGATAACTGCTGATTCTGATTGTACTACCTTCAAAACCTGAAGAAAAGTCATTTTACAAAAAGTGTGTGTGTGTGTGTGTGTGTGTGTGTGTGTGTGTGTGTGTGTGTGTGTGTGTGTGTGTGTGTGTGTGTGTGTGTGTGTGTGTGTGTGTGTGTGTGTGTGTGTGTGTGTGTGTGTGTGTGTGTGTGTGTGTGTGTGTGTGTGTGTGTGTGTGTGTGTGTGTGTGTGGAATGTTTTCTATGGCAAACGATAACAGCCGCAAATTCAAACAGAATCAAATACTTTTTTGCATACATTCCTGAATTGTAGAGGACTCAAGGTCTATTGATTTTGGTGAAGATCGGTTAAGAGAAAGGGTCAGTTTACCTGCAATTTGTATGTTTTAACAAGGGTAATTTTTTCTATGACGAACGATAACTGCCGCACATTCAAACATAATCAAATAATATTACGCATACGTTCCTGAATTGTAGAGTACTCAAGGTTTGATCATTTTGGTGAAGATCGATTAAGGGAAACGGGTAGTTTACCTGCAAAAACTTTTTATTTGTGTACTACGTTATCGGCAGCAAAGAAGTAGTTTGTTGTCCTTCCCGGGCTGTTTGGCCGTGGTCCAATGTTTTCTGTAAAACCAGACGTTTCAGCAGTGTCACTGACTGCCATCATCAGTGAAAATCAAGTGTGCTAACGTCAGGTGGTATATGTTAGTGACCACATTACTGTGGTTAAGGCTGAAGAAAGAAGTAGTTTCTATCGAAATATTTCATTTCGAAAATGATTTTTAAAAAGAGGGGTCTGTGTCGGAGCCACGGCCGCAAATCTTCAGAGCGTAGAATACCTCTGTGTGCTTTGGGTTGCTAATGTGTTATGAATAAAATGAACAAACACATATTTAGTTTTACAAAGTACAAATTTACAAAATTGCATAGTAAAAACATTAAAAACTGCAGGAACGGATAAAGGTATAGTTCCGATGCCGCTAAATATCATTTGTTTATTTACTTGTTACTATGGTAATTAATTCTGGTCTCCATGGTGTTGCAACGGCATCACTTTAACAACCACTATCTTTACGTCCATCTGGAACCACAGTCTGTCACAAACGTCACACGCGTGTCCAAATTCATCATTAAAGAATGTTTTGTGCATGTGCTTTGTAGCTAACTGCCACGTTTTGCTGAATTTGATCGGCTGATACACTTGCGAAGTCGGGCGCTTTTCCTCATCCAACTCGACTTCAGTATTTATTTCCTTGTCTTTTAAGCGTTGTCGGTAAATTCTCTGACGTTCGGCATTGGTCATTTTGGGTTTTTTGAATTCCCCATGATTTTCTCTACTCTCCTGTATGCGTTTACGATACTTTCGAGCACGTTTAGCATCCATATACCGCGACATTTTGTCCGAACACACGATTTTTACAACTTGAATTAGGATTATTCAAATCTCTTAATAATATCACCGCTATTACGGTACACTATGTAGATAGTACTCGATGAGGCAATTTTAACGACACCTCACTCAACGTTCTACCGCATGAGAAACCGGAGAAATACTAATTTTAGTGAGCGCCGAGCGGCGCAAAACATTTCTATTTCTCCCCCGCTCACCCCACGCTGGATGATGCAATAGCCCGCTTATATTGTGCTATTTATTATCTTTGTTCCTTCATCTGTCGAATGGTACCTCATATAAGCGTGAATTTTTTGTCGTTTAGATAATATTTGAATTTCAAACGTGACGTGAAAACGTAACGCTCGATTTTCTGGTTGGGGGTGCCATTGCTGGCCTGAAAGGTAAGACGTATTCTACGTCAATATAAATCTTAAAACATGGAAGTCATCTATGGTTCTCCATACCGATATTTAACAAAGAGTCACAGCAAGCTGTTTGATTTTGTTCGCTGTTCAAAACACACGTGACAAGTAAATTACGAAAACCTGATAAACATTGAATAAATTGCCAGGTAGACTTTAAAATTAACAGGTATTTGCATGAGATATGAATCTTGCAACAGACGAAAAATTTTATTTCGACCACTAAGCTATAGGCTAGATATCGCTCCGCGAACTTTTCAAGCTGACCTTCGTATGTAGACCTATTTTACCGACTATAAACCAGACTGTAGTAGTATCGACTTTTCAATCATAATTATTTTAGTCTGTCCTTTATCGACAATGGCAATCTTATTGTTCAAGAGGCGTACTCCATTCTCCATACGTATCTGGCTTTGGGGGCGGGGTCGGCTTCATACAAAATAAAAAACAAGTTAAGACTAATGAACATTACTATCTTTAAAGTGGCTGAAAAATGCGTGATAACATCGTGAAATCAGTCCCATTAAAGTAAACGTTAATAACACAATAAGAATACGCCCTATTGAAACATTAATAAAGATACTTATTGACTGAATAGATTTTCCTACATTTCATATTTCAAACGTATATGCTAATGCTGTGTCATAAACCTGTTTGTATATTTAAAAAAGAGCTACTATTATATTACGTGCACAGCTGGAAAAAATAGATAAAAAAATCGTCTAAAAATTAAGTGATTTACAAAATTTGTCAACTTTTTTACCCTCTACGGGGGGGGGGGGATCCCGTTCGACCACGCCGTAAATTCGCCCTGTCCATACCACAACTCAGTCAAGCTACTGACATCGCCTCATCGTACAATCGGCAAAAAACTTTTTACAGCTAACAAAAATAAAGCCAGAGTTAATACTAAAAACCAATGGTGTTTGAAATAAGTGCGCATTCAGAGGAATTCTTAGGAAGAGGAGCAGAGAAAATTTGAAGTCCGAAAGTGTAACGTATTGCCGCGTTACAAATCCAGGGAACCCATCTTAACTGACCTCTGCCAATTACATGGGCTGCCTACGTTGTAACGAACTGTATTAAAATCAAATTAATTGAACAAATTACTCACTATCAGTGTAAGGAAACACGGGAAGGTATTTTACTGATTTATGCACTCATTTTCATGTGTAACAAGACGACTTCTCTTTATTTAACAACAATTACTGACAGATCCCATGACATCATTATTTAAACTAAAATATTTAAATGCTTTTCATAAAACTATGGGATCAAATTGATTATATATTCTTATACCACGGATCCGAGTTTACTTTCTGTATATTTATAGTAAAGACTTCTAATTATTTTCAGCTCATTTTAGAAGCTTGCAAGACTTCTTTAACCATTTGAAGAATGGTACTATTACTTGGAACGATAATAAGTTACATTAACATTTAAAGCGTTACAACGTATGATAATTGAATTTTTACATTAAACTCTTAGATTTTCTCATTATAATGTTTACATAAAATTAATCGCCTTTGAAAAGTCTCTTTTAGAAGTGAGTAGTGTAACAAATATGAAAAGGCTATCGAGTCACCTTTACAATTGAACGTAGAAACCTCGTCCTGGGGCGTCCGTCTTGGGAATCCTTGTAGTCGGCGTCATCATCTGGGTCGTGTCTTCGGCAAGAATAGGACGGATGTTCACAGAGGAGATTGAAGCTTCTTTGGTGTAAGTATATGTAGATTCTCGGATGTCCTAAGCAACGTCTTAAGCATGGTATACGTGTCTTTATGAAGTTTCTGCAGATCACATCTTCAGGAGTGATGTTGTAAATGGAGTTACCTCTTGAAGGGAGTCGTCATCTTGTTTACCACTAGTTCTGTTTTTGTATTACATTTTATATCTTCTTCTTACCACATATTTATGTTAGTGATACATGACACACACTTTTACTTTTAGCAGTGGTAGTTAATATACTACATTTAAATGAAACAAACCAATTAAAAACATTTTGGTAGAGCTTTCGCTCGTACGTCTGTACTGTGTGAAGGCAACATAGCGAGAGAGAGTTTCTGCTCGCTTCAACTGGTACTTAACAAAGGAGAGGGGCAACTACTCCGCGACAATATAGTCCCTATTTTTATTTAAGTTAACATTCTTATTACCAAAAACTATACCTTAATTATACATACATAATTTAAGTGAGTTATTTTAACGACTATTTGTGTCTTCAGATTTCTAATTATAAACATTATGATTTTCATATCTTCCTAAATTACAGACGACTCGATAAACACGTCGAGTCCGGAATTAACAGGTCACCGCATGATGACAACCAAAGGGTTAATTATGATAATAATAACTTTTTTACAATTCGCCCTTTTTATTAGTGTTTCTTTGGATCTCTTAATTACTTCTCATTCTCATTCTGAGTAAATACAGGGGTTTTAGGTATTACAGTGAGATTTAAAATTACTTAATCGCTCGCAAACTTAATTTTTTTATTTACGATTACAGTTAGAATTTAAATCGTCACAAAAGATGTAAGTGGAGAAAGTAGACAAGATCTACATCGTATTTTCACAAAAGTGAGTGTTATCTTCACTGTGTTGGCGCTGGAGGGATCTGCGGTGATGTCAGTAAATCCAATGTTGGGAAGCAAGTGAGCGATAGGAAAAGACACCACAAAAAATTAGTCTCCTGAAGATTATTATGGCATTTTACAGAAACTTTTGTAACAAACGTCTGTTCTTTCATATGATTAGTCATTTAAAAAACCAGTTCTTTATGGCCCATTTCTTTATTATCATATATCGTACTGCTTATGCGATACGGGAGCGAGATCAGTGGAGCGCATTCGTGTAGTAACAAACGGTTCTAATCAACAAATCGTTGCCGACAACGAAACGCCTTGCTCTATCACAGACGTATCCAAACGACGACCTGGCCGATACTGCGTACGGTTTCTAATCAACAAATCGTTGCCGACAACGAAACGCCTTGCTCTATCACAGACGTCTCCAAACGACGGCCCGGCCGATACTGCGTACGGTTTCTAATCAACAAATCGTTGCCGACAACGAAACGCCTTGCTCTATCACAGACGTCTCCAAACGACGGCCCGGCCGATACTGCGTACGGTTTCTAATCAACAAATCGTTGCCGACAACGAAACGCCTTGCTCTATCACAGACGTCTCCAAACTACGGCCCGGCCGATACTGCGTACGGTTTCTAATCAACAAATCGTTGCCGACAACGAAACGCCTTGCTCTATCACAGACGTCTCCAAACTACGGCCCGGCCGATACTGCGTACAGTTTCTAATCAACAAATCGTTGCCGACAACGAGACGCCTTGCTCTATCACAGACGTCTCCAAACTACGGCCCGGCCGATACTGCGTACGGTTTCTAATCAACAAATCGTTGCCGACAACGAAACGCCTTGCTCTATCACAGACGTCTCCAAACTACGGCCCGGCCGATACTGCGTACGGTTTCTAATCAACAAATCGTTGCCGACAACGAGACGCCTTGCTCTATCACAGACGTCTACAAACTACGGCCCGGCCGATACTGCGTACAGTTTCTAATCAACAAATCGTTGCCGACAACGAAACGCCTTGCTCTATCAAAGACGTCTTCAAACTACGGCCCGGCCGATACTGCGTACGGTTTCTAATCAACAAATCGTTGCCGACAACGAAACGCCTTGCTCTATCACAGACGTCTCCAAACTACGGCCCGGCCGATACTGCGTACGGTTTCTAATCAACAAATCGTTGCCGACAACGAGACGCCTTGCTCTATCACAGACGTCTCCAAACTACGGCCCGGCCGATACTGCGTACAGTTTCTAATCAACAAATCGTTGGCGACAACGAAACGCCTTGCTCTATCACAGACGTCTCCAAACTACGGCCCGGCCGATACTGCGTACGGTTTCTAATCAACAAATCGTTGCCGACAACGAAACGCCTTGCTCTATCACAGACGTCTCCAAACTACGGCCCGGCCGATACTGCGTACAGTTTCTAATCAACAAATCGTTGCCGACAACGAGACGCCTTGCTCTATCACAGACGTCTCCAAACTACGGCCCGGCCGATACTGCGTTCAGTTTCTAATCAACAAATCGTTGCCGACAACGAGACGCCTTGCTCTATCACAGACGTCTCCAAACTACGGCCCGGCCGATACTGCGTACGGTTTCTAATCAACAAATCGTTGCCGACAACGAAACGCCTTGCTCTATCACAGACGTCTCCAAACTACGGCCCGGCCGATACTGCGTACGGTTTCTAATCAACAAATCGTTGCCGACAACGAGACGCCTTGCTCTATCACAGACGTCTCCAAACTACGGCCCGGCCGATACTGCGTACAGTTTCTAATCAACAAATCGTTGCCGACAACGAAACGCCTTGCTCTATCACAGACGTCTCCAAACTACGGCCCGGCCGATACTGCGTACGGTTTCTAATCAACAAATCGTTGCCGACAACGAAACGCCTTGCTCTATCACAGACGTCTCCAAACTACGGCCCGGCCGATACTGCGTACGGTTTCTAATCAACAAATCGTTGCCGACAACGAAACGCCTTGCTCTATCACAGACGTCTCCAAACTACGGCCCGGCCGATACTGCGTACGGTTTCTAATCAACAAATCGTTGCCGACAACGAGACGCCTTGCTCTATCACAGACGTCTACAAACTACGGCCCGGCCGATACTGCGTACATTTCTAATCAACAAATCGTTGCCGACAACGAAACGCCTTGCTCTATCACAGACGTCTCCAAACTACGGCCCGGCCGATACTGCGTACGGTTTCTAATCAACAAATCGTTGCCGACAACGAAACGCCTTGCTCTATCACAGACGTCTCCAAACTACGGCCCGGCCGATACTGCGTACGGTTTCTAATCAACAAATCGTTGCCGACAACGAGACGCCTTGCTCTATCACAGACGTCTCCAAACTACGGCCCGGCCGATACTGCGTACAGTTTCTAATCAACAAATCGTTGGCGACAACGAAACGCCTTGCTCTATCACAGACGTCTCCAAACTACGGCCCGGCCGATACTGCGTACGGTTTCTAATCAACAAATCGTTGCCGACAACGAAACGCCTTGCTCTATCACAGACGTCTCCAAACTACGGCCCGGCCGATACTGCGTACGGTTTCTAATCAACAAATCGTTGCCGACAACGAAACGCCTTGCTCTATCACAGACGTCTCCAAACTACGGCCCGGCCGATACTGCGTACAGTTTCTAATCAACAAATCGTTGCCGACAACGAAACGCCTTGCTCTATCACAGACGTCTCCAAACTACGGCCCGGCCGATACTGCGTACAGTTTCTAATTAACAAATCGTTGCCGACAACGAAACGCCTTGCTCTATCACAGACGTCTCCAAACTACGGCCCGGCCGATACTGCGTACAGTTTCTAATCAACAAATCGTTGCCGACAACGAGACGCCTTGCTCTATCACAGACGTCTCCAAACTACGGCCCGGCCGATACTGCGTACAGTTTCTAATCAACAAATCGTTGCCGACAACGAAACGCCTTGCTCTATCACAGACGTCTCCAAACTACGGCCCGGCCGATACTGCGTACGGTTTCTAATCAACAAATCGTTGCCGACAACGAAACGCCTTGCTCTATCACAGACGTCTCCAAACTACGGCCCGGCCGATACTGCGTACGGTTTCTAACCAACAAATCGTTGCCGACAACGAAACGGCTTACTCTATCACAGAGGTCTCCGAACTACGGCTCGCAGCAACCCGGCCGATACTGCGTACAGTTTTTAAATAGATCGTCAAAATAGTTCAAATACTATAGCATTTTACTAAATAGCTAAACAGGAAATAAGTTCAGTAAAATGTTATAATATTGTGTACAAGTTTAAAAAACATTTACGTGGTTAATGTGCTTGTTCGTCTGGTCGCCTTGATGAATCACCCTTTCCACTCGCATCTCATTGAGTGATGTTTTCAAAAAAAAAAAAAAAAAAAAAAACTTTGCAAGAGCAATGCTTTCACTGTTCACCTATATCTGCGAACGAACGTTTTCAAAAATGAACTTTGTAAAATCAAAGTACAGGGCTATCTTGACAGTCGAACAGTTGAAATCCATTCTAGTGATAGGAGCATCAAAATTTGACCCAAAATGGACAGGCATTATAAATGTCAGAAGCAACTCCACACATCCCATACGTACATGAAAAGGTCAAAAAATAATACACAAGAAATGTCTTTGAATGTTAATTTTTCCTTACTTTTATTTACATTATTTTGAATAAATAAATTTGTTTTCTTTAAATAAGTCTGCTTAATTTTTATTTAAATACCTATTTTATTGACTTGATCATTTAGTAAACTTAAACAAAATAAATTTACTATATATATTGTTGGCCCGCCTGACTTCCAAGATTTTTCAATTCGGCCCTCAAGTGAAAAAGTTTGGAGACTCCTGCATCATATAAGTCTACAACTGTTTTCATCAATATGATCGCCCATTTGTATGGAAAAGCTTACTGATAATGGATAGAGCTGTCTGGAATATGCTCGCAAGTAGAGCGAAACTGAAAAGCATCGGTGAGCGGTGTTTAGACGTATAATGAACAACTGAAATAAGCATGATATAAGTGGTATTTCGGAAACTGGAAGTCTTGAGCTGGCCAACAAAGCTGGAAGTCTTGAGCTGGAGGTCTTTGGGTAGTCAGAAACAAAATTAATTCATCAGAAATGCAGTAAGTGCATTCCTCCTGCCTTCCCTCCTACTCGTCCTACTTCACATCTTCCTTCTCATTATATGCATCCTTCTCCTCCTTTTCCCATTTTTCTCGTCTTCGTTGTCCTCCCCATCCGCTTCCTGCTACGACTTCTCATCCTCCTCATCATCGTCGTCGTCATCCTCTTCTTCCGATTTTTCCTTTGTATCCTCCTTCTTCTTCCCTCTCCCTTTTCTCCTCCTCCTCCTTATATACCATCCTCTCCTCCTTTCTTCCTTATATTCTTTCTCCTCCCCCTCATGTATTTTCTCTCCTCGCCTTACCCCTTTTCTCCCGCTTCGTTTTCTGCCTCCTTGTTCTTCTCCTTCGTACTTCTCTGCTCTCCCTTTTCTCTTCCCCTCCTCCTTCTCCTTCTATACCTTCCTATGTTTCCTCTCCTCCTCCTCATCCTCCTCGTATTTTCTATATCCTCATCGGTCCCCTCTTCTTTCGTTTCGTTTTCTCCCTCCTTGTTCACCTCCTTTCTCCTTCTTCCCTGTCCGTTTTCTCCTCCTCTTTCTATACCTTCCTACTTTACCTCCTCTCATTTCCTCCTCCTCACCCCTCCATCACTCATCCTTCTTATACTCTTCTTCCTCCTCGTGTTTCCCTCTCCTCTTCCCCCTATTCTTTTCCTTTTACCTTTTTTCCTCTCATTTTTATCCTCCTCCTAAATGTTTACCTTCATTTGATAGTTTTCTATTCCCGCGCCCGCACCACAAAATCAAGGTGCGTTTTTCAGCCCCCAGGTCGACTCAGCCTGTTGAAAATGAGTACCTGGGATAACATCCTGGGGATAATAATAGTCGGCTGAAGCGTAGTGCTGGCCACACTGCCTTCCTTGTATGCCGTACGGCTCACATAAGGCAGCCTACCCTACTTTCTCCTAAGCTACTTCGGTCGTATACATGGGAGCCATTATTATTATTGGATATTTTTTTTTCAGCACGCTCTATCCTGAGCCAAATGCGTTGCTCTGAAGAGAATGTCACGTTGCTATGTCCGGTCTACACCCCCATCTCGCAGGATATTTAGACCTTAAACAACAAGGTTTTCTATCTGACTACGTGTGTCCAATGAATGTCATATTAGTTAAGTAGCTGAGGTAGGCCTATGTCTTATTAATCTGCTTTATGTACCCTGACCTATTTAGTAAATACTCTAAGTATGTACGGCATATTACATTGCCTATCTTACGATACTTTCAAGACAAATCGGTTTTCATTAACTGTTCACCGTTACTGCTTTGGTGAGTTATTATTATCGTAATAAATGAGCGTAAATTAACGACGGAACGACTGTTACAACAAAGAAACAACAACAATATACGAGGTGCAGGCGTATATGGTGTGAGAGCTTTGTCTGGGCGGCGTTTCATTTGTTATATAGGATTTAGGTTAAGTAATAATTACAAAAACATGTATGTAAATGTCATTATGCACGCTAATATTGTACACGTGCATTAGTTGTGTGTTTGTGTAATGGTCAGTGCGGTCGCTCACCGAGATGAGATGCCAATGCCTCACCGTCTAACTGGATGACTGGGCTGTGACCCGGACATCGCAAGTCCCACTTTGCCGGCGATCATCATCGTCGTCTTTTACAAAAATTAAACCAAAAATACTTTTTTTCGATCCCAAGCAGACAGACTAGAGCTAGAACGTTTTTCGGACGTCCCACGCCTCTCCAACTTTTCACCTTATAATTCTGTACTTGTTTGGGGATGCAGCAGTCATCCATTCGGTTAAGATGTTCCAACCATTTTAGCAGATATTGGGTAATACTATATTTAATGCAAAGTCAGAATTGTAAAAGGAAAGTTGGAAGGCAAAAACTGAGATGGACGGACGGAGTGAGTCAGGACATCAGTAATCTTGGAATTAGAAACTGGAAGAATGTGACTATGAATAGACAAGAAGGGCAAAATCTTCTGAACAAGGCCAGGGCCCACAAAGGGCTGTCGAGCCAATGATGATGATGATTATGATGATGATGCATAATCCTATCGAGTATACTCAAAATACTCATCAGAGTTCCTGATGTATAACTGGATATGGCCGTAGATATGGTCTAGACATCAATAAAACGAATCTATTGGTTGTATCTAAGAACAAGTTCACAAACTCCACCCTTAATATAAACCAAAGACCCAGTTGAACGTGTAAGCAAATTTACATATCTTGGTACTGTAGTCAATGAACAATGGGACCACTCTCAAGAAATAAAGAGCAGAATTGAAACAGTGTACACTAGAATGAGCAGTTTATTCAAAAGTCACGATTTAACAATAAACACAAAAATGACACTTTTACGTTGCTACGTATTCTAGGCCCTCTTCTATGGTGTAGAATCTTGGACTTTGACTGAAGCCACAACTAAAAATTGGAATCTTTCGAAATGTGGCTTTACCGTAGAATACTGAGCATTTCATGGACAGCACTTATAACTAATGTTGAAGTTCTTAAAAAGATGAAGAAATAAAGGGAAGTTATTAACACAGTAAAGATAAGAAAGCTTCAGTATCTGGGACATCTCATGAGAAATGAACAGAGATTTTACTTGTTGCAGTCCATACTACAGGGAAAAGTACGTGGAAAGAGAGGGGTTGGCCGACAGAGAATATCATGGCTGAGAAATTTAAGGACCTGGTTTGACATGAATACAACTGACTTATTCCGTGCAGCAGTACAGAAAGTTAAAATAGTCTGTATGATATCCAACATCCGTAACGGATAGGAACTATCAGAAGAAGAAGATGTATATCTGCATTTCTTTTCCGACCTTGAAGAGTATTCAAAAAAGGAAAGAGGAATGGTACTTCAAATTAACGGGCCATCAATTATTTCAATGTAGCTTACAAAGTCTGTAGTAAGATAATTTCTTATAGTCTTCATAATGTCTCAGACACTATGTCTCAGTATTTTATTAGAGGAACAAGCGGGCTTCCGGAAAGGAAGCTCCTGTACTGACGATGTTTTCTCTTCGAAGACGTTTTCTCAAAAAGGGAAGACAATTTAATCTAGAGACTCGTCTAGCATTCACCGACTACGATACGTCAGAAGAGACTAGCTTTGGGCAATTATGTGTAAAAGAGAATTCCCGAAACATCCCATCAAAGTTCCGCATAGTTACTTACAGGTAGTAAAATAGTTATCGACAACGGTAGAGAATTAACAGTGGAAATTCTCGACAACCGAGGAGTAAGACAGGAATGCAGTTTGTCACCAGCTGTTTAGCGAGTGTATAGATGACCTCATTAGAAAATGTAAAAACTAAGAATGACGCGTATGTAGAGATCAATCGCAAAACAAATTTCTAAAGCCAGTGTTATCTGCGGACGACCAAGTTATAATAGAAGAAACTCAGGAAAAGTTACAATTTTCTGACTATAAACTTTATCCGCTGAATTCCCTTTACAACCTGACATTGCCTTTATCAAAAGCTAAAACCACGACATTTTCTGGTAACTATCCTATTTAAGAGCAGGCCTCACACTTTCAGTACTCAGGCTGCGACACTTTCTACGAAAAAAACAAAGAAAAAGACATCAGCAACAAAATAAAATTTCAAAGCATACGTGGTACAGCTTTAAGAATTCTTAAGAATAAGGCATTAAGAGACACGCAGCTAAAATTTTATAAGGTGATGGCAGTTCCCACACTGTTGTACGATTCGTAACGCTGGGGCACGTAGGAAAAGAGATCTTAAACAGATGGAGTCATCAGGTCAGTGAAAGGTTGTGTTAAAGGAGTCAGGGTACGAAACGCAACCATAAGACAGAAATTAAATATTCAATTGGTTGCAGTACAGACAGAAATGTATAAAGAAAGCTAGATGACTAGATAGGGAAATGAAGAGTTGGAAGACCGAGGATTAGATGGTGAAGCCGGAACAGTCAGTTTTCCCTAACCCTAGAAGGCCAGAAGAAGAAGAAGAAGAAGAAGAAGAAGAAGAAGAAGAAGAAGAAGAAGAAGAAGAAGAAGAAGAAGAAGAAGAAGAAGAAGAAGAAAAATTGTAATATAACTTCCTATGTACTGGTGAAAATCAATAATATTACCAGAATAAAAAAAATTACATTAGAACACTCGTAGAACCTGTATATTACAACTACAGACTTTATGTAAGCATTTAACGTTTGCTGAATAAAGATTAGCCTACGTCTTGTAATTCTGTGGTAACAATTGCGCTAACAATAAGTTAGCAGATTCGCCAGTTATAGCCTTCTGAGTAGTTAGGTTTTACCTGAGACCTTATTGACGAATATTCAAAGGAGGGGGGGAGGCTTTCTATCCTTCCTTAGCACTATCAGGTACGAGACGTATATTACGTAGAATTTATAATCAAATTTAGATAAATTTAAAAATATAAAAATCATCTCAAACGCCAACAACCAAGAAAGAAGACAGTAAAATGCAGGCCTCGGAAATGGTGTTCTTAAGAATAGTTAAAAGATATTCTGTACTTGACCGTATAAGAAATGAGCCCATAATACAAGAGTTACAAGTTTTTAACTTGATTGAAAAATTATAAGTTTACAAACAATGGTGGAAAGAACACTTAGAAAGAATGTCAGATTCCAGGTTGGCCAAACAAGTCTGGAAATACAAACTTATAGGACACAGGTGTGTGGGTAGACCCAGGAAGAGATGGCTGGAGAATCTTGAAGGTGGAACAGGCAGCACCTTGTCTACGCCGTGTTGTGAAGATGACGATGATCATGATGATCTCAAACGCCAAGTGAAGTATCTTAAAACTCCCCAAAAAACACCATATTTTTATACAAGAAATGAAGTTCTTCGGAAGAGTAAAAACGTAGACACTATTTGTCAGTTACAGACATCAGAATGTAACAAATTAACTATATATATTTAGCAATAATGGGAATTTTAAGAAAAACAGAAACAAAAGGAAGAATGCTTTGATAGAATGTAAAGGAATCGACTGTAAGTAATAAACGTGGAAATGTTGGCAGACCGAAATAGAAACGGTACCTTCAAGGCCATGTGTGACGTGTGTCTGAAGAAGAAGAAGAAGAAGAAGAAGAAGAAGAAGAAGAAGAAGAAGAAGAAGAAGAAGATGATGATGATGCATTCAGAACCTATCTGATAACGTCTACTTCATATTATAGGCCTACGCTGTCACAGCGAACAGACTAAACGTAGCCTATAACTACCCTTACGATCGGTCAAATACTCAAATGACAAAATGTTCCGTTGAATCTTCTGTGTGGTTTAGTATCGATTTTTGCTACAACAGACCAACTCGTGTATAGCCGGCCAGACACACGTCAACAATCGTGATTGGCCGTGCATAGTATAGTGCTATCTAATTATTGAAGCCACTGTCTGTGATTTGTGAAATAATGTACACACACACACACACACACACACACACACACACACACACACACACACACACACACACACACACACACACACACACACACACACACACACACACACACACACACACACACACACACACACACACACACACACACACACACACACACACACACACACACACACACACACACACACACACAGAGTAACCGCTAGTCACTGTCTATTCGCGTTCACATAGTTTTTAATTTTCATGTTACACTGGTTCGTTGTTAAAACAAATGAAATAGACACAGACGTAAGTTATCTACATACAAACAGATGAAATGGAATTCTTTACAGAAAAGGGAAAAAGAGCGGGCTTACGGTTGTTTAAGATACGTTAGTTTAATCCAACAATATCTGTGAGGTGTGAAGGACACGAAACTGAATCAGTATGAGGCAAGTAAAATAAAGCTCATAATCAACTTCTTAACGGTTTTAGGCTTTAGCGGCCTGTTCCTATTCCACAGTCCACCTTTTCTTAGATCTACCAACTTTTCTTCAGCCTCTAGGGTTGTAATCTTTCGCCATCTTCGG
Source organism: Magicicada septendecula (assembly GCA_034769895.1). Taxonomy (NCBI): domain Eukaryota; kingdom Metazoa; phylum Arthropoda; class Insecta; order Hemiptera; family Cicadidae; genus Magicicada; species Magicicada septendecula. The sequence continues at coordinate 45,789,411 of CM068371.1, forward strand.
TATTCTACTTTCTTCCATTCTATTGATGTGCTGAATCCATTTTCTTCTGTCTTCTTTAATCCTTTCAGTAACTGCAAAAATATCTAAATCACTTTTTATCTCTTCATTTCTTATATGGTCCCGTCTGTTACACCATTTAACTGGTCTCAGAAATTTTATTTTTGCAGTTTACAAAATTCTTTACATTTCTCTACTAACAGTCGTTTTATTAATTAAAGGATTTAATAGAACTATTAATACATAAAACTAATACAAATTTACATAAATTTAGTTTGGAATTTTCGCAACACTCGACATAACGTTAACTTTTTTGGTTTGAAACCTATCCAAATTACTAAAATAATTTAGATACACAAACACAGTCAAAAATCAAAAATTAGTGTTCATAATAAAACAGAGTAGCCTATTAAATACTAACACTAATCATCTTAATATTAGCGTAGGCCTATTTAAACATACAAAATAGGCCCTAGGATTCACCCTAGTTATTTTAGCAAGCAAGCAGGTGTCGCGGGTTCGCAAATTGTGAGTATACGGGTTTCCTACTTAGTGTCGTGCGAAAAGCGGAGACGGATTTTGTTTCATAAAATAAAAACGTCTTTTCCTCAACTGACAATTCTTTTTATCAGTTTTAAAATTAGAGAACTACAAATTCATAAGAATCGATGAATATCCAACACTTGTGTCCGTAATTTTTACAATATTGAACCATACGTTTATTTGTTTGAAAAACTAAAAGCAAGTAACTTATCTTAGCCTATATGGAAATTATTTAATATAAAAAGTTGTTTGTTAAAAAAAAAAGAAAAAGAAAAAGAAACATTTCTAACTTATTAAAAAAATTTATACAAATGCAATCAAACAGTAGAACCGCATCGACAATTAAATATCAATTAGTTATTTTGCATAATTAGTCCGAGCTATTAAGTTATTATATTGGGACGTTATTTACTGTTTCCTCACGAAACCGGTCGATGCGAACGCGCGCGCGCGACCTCACTCACACACACATATACACAAAGAATATATCTGTGTTCAAAATTGTGTACCCAAGTGTGTGTGATTGGCCAGTAGTGGTTTCCTGAAATGAATTTACCTGAAACGACTTGGGTCATTGTTTTGTTACAAGTGTAATAAATAAGTAGGCCTACATGATACATTCGACCAGAAGACTTACGATTCTGACGAATTCGTATCTGTCAGACAATTGGAACTTTTTGTTAAAATAATTGTTGGCTCATAACAATGAAATCTGCATATTATGTCTAGCATTTAATGTAGTTATTCAAGAAAGCCTCCACAAAAGCAACATTGAAAATTAACATACAAAATCAAATAAAGTAAAATCATGACTATCTGAAATAATGGGAGCGGAACGATTTCGAATAATCAAGGTGTATGCTACTACGTTATAAGCAATAATCAAGTTGTATGCTACTACCTTATAAGCAATAATCAAGGTGTATGCTACTACGTTATAAGCAATAATCAAGGTGTATGCTACTACGTTATAAGCAATAATCAAGGTGTATGCAACTATGTTATAAGCAATAAAATATTAATTTATTTAAACAATATTTTTTAATGTAAAAACTGTTTAGGCTATTTAAGTGGCATAATATGATTGAACAGTGTCAATTACACAATTAAACTAATTATTTTGTTTAACCTAAAATTGTTTTTTGATTAGGATTATATTTTTCCTACCGTTTTCTTGCAGCCAAGTCAATCTGAAGTACACAGTGTACCAGTGTCCGTATTCGTCAGTTCGTCCGATAAAACGTAACAAAACCTAAAATTAAAAAAAAAGTATGGCGTGAGATAAATTTAACTTGTAATTTTTAAAACACGACTACTTAGTATAAATAAAGATATTACTTAGTAGAAATCTCTTGCCTCCAAAGCAAAGTGAATGCCTGCTAGCAGTCACCTTGTTATCTGGAACATTTTCATCCACATCTGTTCCTTCCGATCCTTCGTTCACCGTAAAACAAAAACTGAAAAGAGAGGAAAATATTCTTTTAAACACAAACCTGAGTTATACCAGTTTTTGTTGTCCGTCCTCAGCTAACGCTCCCGGCAGTGTACTCGAACAAGAGTTGACGCCATTAATGAGATCATAATTGGCTTCTAACCAGTGGGTATCCGTCCAGACCTTCACGAAGGCACCCTTGCCCTGATTCGGTCTGGGAGTGTACAGGCCTCCAACGGGGCTCGCGTACAACTTTCCCTTAGTCACGGTTTTGAAATTTCATGGAATGGGCCCTAACGTTCCAAAAGTTTTCTTCTTCTTCTTCTCCTCTTCAAGGATTAGGTTATATAAACATGTTCCGGCACCCATCTCATCCTCGGACGACCCACGTCTCTTCTACCAATGGCTTTATACTTCAGTGCCGCTTTCGGCAATCGATCCTCTGTCATCCTTTGCAGATGATGCCATTGTCTTCTGTAAATTGAAATAATTTCATTTATGTCCTTTACTTCGAGTTCCGCTCTGATATCCTCTTTCCTTATTCTATCTTGCAATGTATAATTTAAAGTATTTCGAAGTAACTGCATTTCAGCACTCTGAACCTTGCCGAATTTCTTTTTTGTCATGACCCACGCCTCACTCGCATAAATCAATGTGGGTATTGCAACTTGTCTTACAAAATTTAATTCTTGTGCTGTGTCTTGTTTTATTTATAAGATTTCTACAATTGTATCACAAATATTCCTGAATTTATTTATCTTATCTGTTATAGCTCTTATATCTTATCTCTTACATTCAGATTCATAGCTTACTGCACAGCCAAGTATTTGAAACGGCTCACTTGTTCTAAAGTGCTGACTTGTTTCAACATTTTTAAATTTTGAAAAATAAACACTAAATTCATATTTTGGTTTAAATTTCCTTTAACTTGAGTCAGACCTCCCCCCCCCCACGGACTTTTGCGATTTTTATAATTTTGACTCCTCACATTTTGCCTCCCGCCCCCGCCCCGTTATTTTTCGGGATCAATCTAAAAAAAACAGTAGAGTTCTGTTAGGTAAAAGTATGGACGCGAATGCCAAGTTTTAGTAAACTCGATTGAAGTGTTCAAAAGTTATCGTGAGACATACCCTAGGCTATAGATGGACAGACAAATGGTCGGGGTAAAACTGAGAATTTGCCTCGCTCTTACAAGCAATAGGTACTGATGTAGTGTTTGAACGTTTTCAATCTCACAAATGCAACATAATAATTGTCCACGTGAAAATACAGGTTCACACAAATAGGCCTACTTTCATGCCTTCCTAATATTTGGCCTTCAGCTTCATTGATAGTCACACTGCGAAAGCATCATTACTAGGTAATTGTCTTCTTAGAAACACAAAAAATTTACTTCATCTATTGAGTTTTGTGTTTTGGAATTTTTGAGTAGTTAGTTATGATGATTTGAACAAGGTAGTTTCATTTTCAACAAATTACACTCGTAATTCAATAAATGAGTGTGTTGAGCTTTAAAATTAGAGATTTAGAACATTTTTTAACGTCGACTTATTAAAGAGACTTTAATCATGTGTAGGCGAGGCCTGTTTGGGGTAATTCGAAATTCTCGATAATCCAACAGATCCTTTGTCCCATACAAATTATCAGTCTGCTTATTATTTTATTCAGTTTGCATCTGGGATTTGTTACAAAAACAGTCTTGTCATTAAGTAACGTAATTTGGGATAATTATTTATTACCGTACCAAATTAATAAATTTTGTATATTGTCATAGCAAAAATCCGTTTACGCGTTGAAAAATTACGCTGAAGTTTCTGTCTGTACTTGTGTAAGTCGGAAATTGCAATCTTAGCGGTATTTCATGAAGAACAAAAAATCTTAAAAAACCTTTCTTTGTAAGTATTCTGAGATATTCTAGTGATACAAAAATTATATAGACAAATAATTTCTACATAATCCACATTTTTACAGAAAAAAAGTAATAACATTCTACAGAATAAAATATTTAGTTGATGAAGTACCTTATATAAAAGTGTTGATTTTTTCTGCCACGGCAGAAATGTGATAACCCTACCATAAATATTCTTTATTTTTCAAAAAAACATTCAACTATCTGTTTTGTATAGCCTATTGTTAAAAATTTTAGAAAGAAAATTTAAGAATTTAAGGAAAGTGTTGGTCCCGCGACTCAGTTTTAATAATAGCGTTCAGACCATATATGAATTGTACAAATACGTGTATTTTGTCATCACAGTATTTGTAAAATGTAATTAAATACTGTTTTTGTTTGTGTCATTACAGAAACCTTGTAAACACACTGGACACAGTCAGTTTTCTAATATATTGTCTGTTACACATGGTTTAGGTGAAATGAAATGGTATTTCATTTTTATTTTGTCGAACAGATGATAATTCGTTGTTATTTCCATCTTTCGGTTCATCGGTTATAATTACTAGACATACGTCCCAAAACTGTATTAATTCAACGTAAGAAAAATAAATTGAAAGATGATAATATTTGCATACGTCTTCCATTCACCTACCCTCCACTAACGAAGTATGAAAAACCTGGTACCGTTAGAAAGGTATTCTTATGGGTCGTGACGAATATTAATTAAAGTGCAAAAAAACATGATATTGCTTAATAATTAAAGACTGAAAATTAAATATGATTAGCGGCCACGTGGCGGTTTTCTTTCTGTTTCCTTCTATATTATCTGATAAACGTTTTACCGTTAGAACTGCATCAAAACTTATATTAAGAATAAGTATGTGTTACATATTTCAAATTGTAGGAAGAATCTCAGTACTTACACCTCGTCAACATACATACATATATTAATTATATTTTAAAAGGATCTATTTTTTTAGTACCCTATATGTTAAAATTTAGTATAATCTGAGTAAGGTTTCAGTACTTGCACAATAAATATGTGACAAAAGCTAATCGGAGCTACGAAAGATTGTTTTTTGTTGAATTAAATATATAGCAAGGACATTAATAAACCTTAACGTTCCACTGCTCACAGTATGTGATGAGCAGACAATTCCTAGTGCTGTGAATTTAATGAATATTGTAAGCTTTAATAATGGGAATAAAGATGTTTTTTTTTTTAAATCGTTAGGAATTTCTGAAACTTACGAGTAGTTTTTGAAAGACGTTTGTTTCTTGCCCTTAAAAGAAACGTGTTGATGTATTTTGTTGCATTTTCTTCGGTATTAAAATAACGTCAATGTCTGCCTGTTGCATAGTGTTTGCAGCTGTCACTCCTTCAACTGTAACACTGAATTTCAGGGGCGTATTTACTGGGGGTGACGAACGGGACCGGAGCGTCGAAAAAGTTGAAGAATTTTGTTAATTTCTTAATTTTTAAGCTGCTTTTTTCCAGCTGAGTATATTAATATAGTAGTAACTCTTTTTTAAAAATATACACAGGTTTACTACACAGCACTAGGGTATATGTTTCAAATATGAAATGTAGGAAAATCAATTCAGTCACTAAGTATCTTGTATACAATGTTTCAATAACTCGTATAGCCTATATACTGCGTTATTACCGTTTACTTTAATGGAACTGATTTCGGCTACATTAAAGATAATAATGTTGATTAGTCTTAACTTGTTTCTTTTTGTTTGAAGCCGACCCGAATCCGGACCCCTCCCCCAAGCCTGAATATTACAAAATTAAGTACAAAATTCTGTATACGCCACTGCTGAATTTAGAAGCCGTCGCTGCCATTTCGATTGAATCAACTTTTCTGGTTCACTCGCGTCGTTCACATGTTCTAAATTTCATGATCAGTTGAGTTCGGGATCTGATTCGCCCTCCAGCTTTCAACTCCTTAAAACTACAAGTGAAATGTACTAGTCACTGTCTTGATTAATCATCATACGCGCTGGGTTAAGGAGCAGTGGCGTATCTACAATTTGGCCTTGGGGGAGGTCTGGGATTTCGGTTTGGCTTCAACAAAAAAACAAACAAGTTAGACTGATCAATAAAGTGGCTGACAAAGTGTGATGACATTCTGAAATCAGTCTCATCAAATTAAACGGTAATAACACAATAAAACTATGCGTTACTGAAACATTGTTTACAAGATACTTATTGACTGAATTGATTCTCCTACATTTTATATTTGAAACATAGGCTATACCCTAATGGTGTGTAATAAACCTGTTTGTATATTTACAAAAGAGGTACTAGCTGAAAAAATAATAAACAAGCCTAACAATTAAGAGAATAACAAATTTCGTCAAGTTTTCGACCCTCTGGGGGAAAGTCCGGTACCGTTCGCCCCCCGTAAATACGCCCCTGTTAAGGGAGACTAAAGTTATATACTTTCGACTTCGTTTACAGTTGCTGTTGGATCTTCTTGCTGCGCAGCCTAGTTACCATCTTCATATTTCTTTTTGAGAAGAAGCGAACTCGTCATCATGATGCTCTGACGCACTGGCCAACCACAACAAATCCTTCAGTCACTCAACACAGTTCAAGTCGAGACAGGTTAGGGCCGAGATAGAAGCTCGCTGTCTTACCGTGTGACTCGTCGGATTACAAGGAGTTTTGAATTGTCAAGCGTCGATTAACGCAATCAATGGAATCGTAAAACGCCAACATCATAATTCATAAAATCTTAACACAACAGGATTCAATCACATTTTACACATACTGTGATGACAAAATGCACTTAATTGTAAAATTCCTATGTGGTATGATCGCGATTATTAAAACCAAGTCGCGGGACTAACACTGTCTCTAAATTGGCTTTATGAATTTTTGAACAATTTTTTAAAAAATAGTAGAATGTTTTTAAGAAAATAAAATCAACATTTCTTTCACACTGCGTACTTACATACTACACTAAAGAACTAAAAAGGAATAGTTTGAATCCAATACTTTATCAGAAGCTGAACGCAGGTTGGAAAGTTTGTAGCTAATTTATAAAACTAATAAAACATATACCACACAAAGGCACCATAATGAACATTTGGGAAAATTTACAAATATACAAACATAAAACACAAAACAAACTAATACCTGAACAAATACAAATCAATAAAAAACATGACACAATATTCAAAGCACTCAACATTGAAAATACACAAAAAACTAACACATACACCACAATCACACACAATAAAACCAATTTGAAGTACCAGAAGCCAACAGGAAGTCAATAATAATAATCAACCAACACATATGTACTTCACCAGACACAAAAACCGGAAGGCTGAGGATGGGTAAAAGATGGTACCCGAAACATGTTCCTAATAAGGAAAAAAAAAGGTATATCTTGAGATAAATTTATTTATAAATATTAAATGTAATAATATATATATTGTAACGATACAACTGCATAAGTAAATATAATATAAATCTGTGATGCCCCACGTTGGAAGCGATATTTCTTATGCAACGATACGATATACATAAAAATAGGCGTGACTGGCCTCACGTTCAAGAGCGACAAATTATGCAACAATATAACATTTAATTTGGGTTTCAGGTGTATCTGTAATAAGAACTCTATGTAACTTGTAACGGTATTTCAAATTTATTTGATATTAATAAAATTGTGCGCATGGCACTTACTTCGACTTAAAACATTCGTTATTATTTCGTTATTATGCCGTAAGGCTTATGCTATATACATCCTTACTGACTAAATATTCTATTTTACTAATTATTTTATTAACGAAAAATCTCATTTCCAGACTACTCAGTCAATTAGTGTATTTCAAAATATCAATATTTAAATATTTTCTTATATATTGCAATGTAACTCAAAATATCAATAGTTACTGAATTTATCTTTTGTTTCTCAGTACTGATTTATATTTAACGCTAATTTTTACTTAAATGCTTTGTATTCTTTTCATTTCAATACTAATTTGAGCTCTTGTTTACGTTAATCTTATTTCAATAACATCTATGATTTTACTTCAAATTTTACAATAAACATTGACTCTTACTTTTAAATAGAACAAGAATGTCCTTAATTGTCTTTACGTTAATTGTTCGATTAAGAGATAAATAAGTTGTTTATCACCTTATCGTCGTCAATCATACTCAATCATTGGATCCCTCTGTAATCGTCCTCGTCTCGAATTTCAGCATCACTCGCTCTTCTCCTCTTGTCCAGCGTCGCCTCTCTCTTCTCCTCTTGTCCAGCGTCGACTTCCTCTCTTGTCCAGCGTCGACTCTCTCTCTCTCTCTTGTCCAGCGTCGCCTTTCTCTTCTCCTCTTGTCCAGCGTCGCCTTTCTCTTCTCCTCTTGTCCAGCGTCGACTCTCTGTCTGTCCAGCGTCGTATCCTATGTGTCCTATTTATACCCATGTCTTGGTCAACACCTGCAGTGGTAAGAAATCGACATGTCTGAAATTGTTTCTGGATTCAGTTCCCCCACTCCTTGTCAATTTCGCTATTTCTTATATTTCTGCGAATTGCAGAGTCCTGTAAGTATACTCTTATACTTATCTTCTAACTATTTTTACAACACATGTTCACTGTAATTTTGGACATTGCAACTTAACCCTTTCGATTTGTACACAGTTATTTCACTATTACACTCTTACGGTGTGGCACTTTCACATGGTTTTCGTACACAGTATTTAGTAAATTTTCTTACATTTTATTGTGTTTTTGGATTTTACTTCTTAATTATAGTTTATGAATAATTACGGAAAAACAGCAATTATGCAATTATTCATCTTGGGGTGGTAAACTCGCCTGCATAGACCTGCGTTCACACACACTAGCAAAATACTGGTGTACACACTTTCAGTTACATTTGTGTGTGTGTGCACGTCGATTCAGGTCGAAACACCTGTTCATATTTTTGTCTGAGCCAAGCTTGCAATCCCTGACATGCTTATTTCTAATACATTATTAATTATTTACAGTTTATTAGGTATATTTAAATTTTTATATTCAATGCTCAGTACATCACTTACGAGTATTTGTACTGTCGCAATATATATATATATTGCAACAGTACGAATGTATATGGTACTGTGCATTGCACAATTAGTTAAGAGAATTTGTGTAAATTAAATAAATAATCAATATTGTCAGTAGTCATAATAATTCAGATAGAAAGCTGTAAAGGTGAACAACGAATTTGCCTGCTTGTACAGGTAGGACACGCCACACAGCTGCGTCTGTGTACACGTGTTGTATCTTACGTGTGTGAGTGCAGCCAGTTAATTCCTGCAAAGCATCACACCTAAATAAATGTTAATAAATATATAAATTATTTAAATTGTGATAAGTGTGTGTTAAACATCACAAAACAAAATACGCCACAGTGTAAATAATATAAAGACGCACGCCTATACGAAAGATTGTGGCAAAAATAATAAAAAGTGAAAATACAATGCAAATAAATATAAATAAAACCCATAATTATTGAGATAGAGAAAAACGGTTAACACACAGTTGTACACATAAAAATTACCGACCAGATGAATATCGGGTAATTTGCAAAAGACTTCGCATGTTGCGAAGGTCAGTGAAATAAGTGTGTAAATAATCGTGTTTGTAAAAGGACGCTACGACAGACTGATTCCTGCAGAGAATTGTCGAAACATGATTTTTGCGCCCTAAACTAGAAATACGCGAGACACACCAGCCTTGTTCTCTTTCTCGTTCAACTACAGCGGCAGCCGGAGGCTATGCCCGGCAACTTCAACTCTTTCTCGATCAACCACAGCGGTAGCCGGAGGCTATGTCCGACAACATCATCACTTTCGTGAGATCACCACTGCAGACACAGGTTATTACGGAAGACGAGAGAGCAGCACACTAAATGGCATAGATTCCAGACGTAGAGTACGAGTCATCGGACTACTGAGAGGATCCGGAGGACGAGGAACGGACTCCAGGACTACACGACTACGCAGAATCAACCAGGATCAAAGACTCAGGAAAGAGGATACGCTGAGGAACCGCCACGATTAAGGTGAAAGAAAGCCATGTATTCATCCAAATGAAAGACTTAATCAAAGACAATTAAACATTGAAAAAAGGAAGACAATATAATTTCAAAAAGTATAATTAATAATTTGTAAATGTAACTGTTCTTGTATAGTAATTATAGTAATATTTGAATTATAAAAGTATATTTTTGAAATGATAATTTATTGGAAATATTTAAATTAATTTTGAAAGAATAGTAATTTTTCTAAAGTAATTAATAAGTCATAAATAAGAAATGCATAAGCAACAACAATAAGAATTTTAAAAAAGAAAGATTAGAAAATTTAATAATAATTTAATCATAATAAATTGAGCAAGTCGAGAGCAATAATATATAATAAGCAATGTTAGTTATAGTTATAAGATTATTTTATGTTTCTATGTAATATGAGATTACTGGTATTATTAACAAGGAGGTGTACTACGAGTACACACACATACACATGCAAATAATAATGAGTTTTTAGCTCGCAATTTAAATGAAAGTTTTAATTAATAAATGTTTTGAAAGATTCTAAACAATTCACGTTGTTATTATTATTACGATTACACCCATTGAATATTTATAACATAAGTATCGTCAACGATATAGATAGACAACATAGTCAAAAAACGTTATAATATACAGGCTATATAGGCCTATAATGATATCAGCAGCAGTTCACACATTAAGTAATTATCTATGTGAGTCCAAATAAAATTAATTTTTTATCAGACTGACAACTGTTTCAGCTAACAAAGGTCATTTTATAATAGTTATAAGAGAATTGTTTTGTTGGAAGGAGAAGGACCTAACTGGCTGAGCAATTATCAGTCTGATAAATAAATTCGTTTTGCAAACTTATGAAGTGTTCTTTGTTTGTTTTGTTTTTAGTTCCCTTAATATTTTACAGTAGTTCACCATGTGATAAACGGGGCATCAATCAGTAGGAAATTATACTGTTTGAAACCAAAAAAGTTATTCTTAGAGTACAATCCTCTCTCTTAAGTACAAAATAAAATAATCTTACTATCTTTTTTTGTTTTACATACCTTTCCAGATACGTACACAAAACCAACTCATTTATCAAACAAAACAGTGTCGTTTAGGGTATAAAACGTGAGAAAATCCAGTTCGCTAACATTTTTGTTTTTCAATTTAATAATACCGATCAAGGTAGCAGTGGTCGCCGTTCGACTGAATCGTGAGAAAATTTATTATTAACTTTTATTACAACGCAACGGGTGCCGACGGCAAATTTCTCATTAGCCGAAGACAGCCCGCGGGCGCGCGTCCAACAAGCAAACTGAAAATTTCTCTTTCGCTTTTTCTTGCGGATAAAAATATATCTACTGCTCAATACGTGTGAACGAGCCTGATAGATATATTGGTTGCAATGTATGTGCATAAGAAGCAGAAGAAGAAAAAACTTGATGGACAGCCTCGGCGCTATGGAAAGGTAGAACTTGTATATTGATTAATGACTCATGCGTGCGTGTGCTTTATTACAGAGATTCAGAAGAAGAAAAAACATATTGATCATTATCAAACACTTCACACCAGAGGAGAATTATTATTCAACATAAACACTGGCTTCACGATGAAAAAAGAAAATACTTTCGGCCGAAAATTTCAATTAACAGTATTTTTTTATTTGCAGCAGTATGTAGACTGCTGCAGCCATATGTAGTAATACTGTTTTATAATACCGTTAAGGGGGAATCAAATCAGTGACGTTTTCAAGGATGACTACTTGATCAGAGTTAACCACGGTACTTAACAAGGAGTATGACATCAAGTATCGTTCATCAATTACGACCAAACATAATATCCTAGCACAGTTGTGTCCTGACGCAAAATGGCGTCAAAATATCGGTGTTGAAAATGTCGTCACATCGATTATAAGACTCTTGGCTACAAATTTGTTTATATTTGTTTATAAACAATAATGTTTTGCGTTATTTTGTAAACGATCATGGTCCATTCTTCTCATATGTAATGGCCTATTCAAAAGTAACAAACCTTTCAAAATCCGTTTAAAAAGTCGAAAAATTTCTTCTTCTTCTTCTTCTTCTTCTTCTTCTTCTTCTTCTTCTTCTTCTTCTTCTTCTTCTTCTTCTTCCCTACAAGGATTAGGTTATATAAACCTTATCCAGCACCCATCTCATCGTCAGACGACCCACGTCTCTTCTACCAATGGCTATATACTTCAGTGCCGCTTTCGGCAATCGATCCTCTGTCATCCTTTTGCAGATGATACCACCGTTGTCTTCTATAAATTGAAATAATTTCATTTATGTCTTTTACTTCGAGTTCTGCTCTGATATCCTCATTCCTTATTCTATCTTGCAATGTATAATTTAAAGTATTTCGAAAAAACTGCATTTTCAGCACTCTGGATCTTGCCGCATTCCTTTTTTGTCATGACCCACGTCTCACTCTAATATGTCAATGTGGCTATTGCAATAGTTGTCTCCACTACATAACTAACAATACTGGCCAGTGGAATGTGTGTGCCCGAATACTGCTGTATTATAAATCTTGTTTATATGATTACAAAACACTGTAACAGTAGGGCCTAGGATAAGAAAATAAATAACGATATATATAGGAACAAAATGGTTTACGGACCACTCGTAAACAATGACTCAAGCTGTAATCGGCAGACATGCACCGGAAGTATTTACCGCTTTAATAATAAGTAATAAGAAAAGTTCTTAACTAAAGTAAATAAATATCCTGCGAAACGATCACCTTATCGAAAAACAAACGGTCAGTCAATTTTGGGTTTAGGAAACATCTGTAACACGGGTCGATTATTTCGTGGCAACTAATTAAATCTGTACAGGCAGGAAATGTTAAATCAATCCAAATAAACAAGTTACACTATGTATTTACAAACAACAACAGTTCTCAGACGTTTGTAATTGACGGATCAAACTGTCCACTGCTGTAGTACCTACACTAGACTGTTGGTCCATTACGTGTCAAACACTCTCAAAAGTATATCAATTAAACAAATTATTGCAAATTTAACTACCGCTGAACAACAACGCTTAACAACCACGTTCTCTTCTTTTTTTTCTTCTTCTTCTTCTTCTTCTCCTCACTTTTCTTCTTGTTTGGCTCAATTTTTTACGGTATCGCGGGCCTGTCTCCCGCCCTCTTTCTAAACCGTACGGACTTCTACCGTACGATACGCGAAGGAAAGTAAAATCTGGTCATAATCACTATCTTTTAAAACGACATATCAGAGGTTTAGGTAAACAGCACTAACGACATCAACACTGAAATAAGAAGAAAAATATGTCTTGAAAATAAAACATATTATGGAAAAAAAACGCCTGGCATCTAACTTCATCTTAATAAGCACGAAATGGAAAATCTACAAAACACTTATCACGCCAGTGCTGACATATGCTTCAGAAACCTGGACAATGACAAAAAAATAGCGAAAGACCTCTAGGTTGCTGTGAAAGACGGATTCTAAGAACAATATTTAGAGGAGTACAAGAAAATGGAATGTGGCGCAGGCGCTATAATTATGAACTATACCACGTTTACAAAGAGCCAGACATTGTCAGGATAATCAAAATATACAGGCTAAGGTAGGTTGGACACACAGAGAGAATGGAGGAAGGACAGCCTACGAAACATATTTTCTACCAGCAACCAATGCGTAGTTGAAAAAGGGAAGACCCCGAAGTAGATTCAAAGACCAGATAGAGGAGGGCCTCGGAAAGCTGAACATAAGAAACTGGAAAGCCAAGGCATGCAATAGGAAGGTACGGAATCGACTCTTGGAACAGGCCAATGTCACTTTCAGTTGATGAGATTGCAAGTGAAGCGAAGGCAACCTCCTTGAGACACGATTGATCGAATAGGCTATAACTACCAAAATAACTTTAGTGCAGCTGCACCAGACACTGGTATCGTCAGAAATTATGGAAACCACGTAAAAGTTTCGATAAAATTTTGTCGAACCGTTTTGATTCGTGTCCTTCAGTGCGTCACCAGTTTTCAAGTCTCTCGGTACATTTCTCACAAAGGGACGTATTTCCGGGAGAGGAGAGAACGGGACCGAACCTCCCTCACCCAGAGAGTCGAAAAACAATTCACTCTCTTAGCCTCTCTTAAACAGTTGAAATTTTGTTAATCTCTTAATCTTAGGCTATTTTATTATTTTTCACCTGTTGTAACGTAACAGAAATGCGGTCCTCGACGTTACATAAATAAAATAATAAAATTAGAATAGGAAAGAAAATATTTTAATTTTCCACACTTATAAAAAGGTCAGAAAATAAACCCATAATTGTTTAAAAGTAATAAGAATGCAAGGTAATAATAATAATAAAAGATAAGCATGTAATAATGATAATAGTAATAAACCTCAAGGTTCAGTGAGAGGTAAATAACAGACATTGACACATAATGTAAAAAAAACCAATATTGACTATTTCAGAATAATTGATGTTTTTCAAAATAGATGAGAATGAGTAAATAATGTACGACCTAAGTTACTCAAAAATACTTGTTATGAATGGTATGATGTTATATTGTTATCATGACCATAATGTTATATTTTGTGTTATCATGTGAAAGTTTTCCTGTTGATAGAATATCAGGTAATTAAGTAATATGTATTATTCATTTACCGTTGTAGAACTGTGGTTGAACTCAGTTATTGAGTATTAATTAATTTCATTTTTTTATGTGTTATCTATAGGTCAAGATAAAGTTGTTGTTAGATATTATAAAGTTAATTATTTGTATACATGTACGTAGATAATAAGATGATTATAACTGTAAACTTGGATAAAAAGGCTATAATTGTTAACAAGGTACCAAAGGAGTGTAATACCACCATACTATGAATAGATAAAAGGTTCTATAATGTTACAAATAGTAACAAGTTAAATTCAGAAGTAGATCAAGGTATAATAATAGGCCTAACAACCAATAACATTATATAATAAATCAGATCAGAAAGGTTAGGTAAAGAAATTAGTAACAAATACTAAATATAATCTAATGAGTTAGTAGAAATTAATAATAATTAATAATAAAGAATAAACAAACTCAAAATAAACAAATTATGGTAATGCCATAGTGCAATGATACCGATAGATAATGTTTGGTAACGGAAAAATAATATTTATTAAAATAAACAGACTAAGAGTAAAAAACGGCAAAATATATAAGAATTAGTAAACAAGCTATAAATAAGATTATATTCGGATATAATGGAAGTTTAGAAAGGAATTATTTTGATGAGTGGAAGAATATTGTATGAAAGGATTATAATATAACACAATATCGAATAAGAATAAAAAAGAGGGTTGCTATGGACGACAAAATAGATAGAATTTGTTGATTTGATTATTGAATTTTTTGACATGAACGAGGAGAGTTTAACTAAGAGAGATGCTCAATAAAAAACTAATTTAATTTAAAGTACCGAGTACAGAAAAAAGCTACAATAAATGAATAATAAATTGCAATATTTTGGACAAATAACCGTTAACCATATTGTATAATTGGATAATATAAAACGATATACTTAATAACTAAAATTAAAGGAAGAACTCGGATTGCCAAATTCCTGATCACGGACAGAATGTTAAATTAACGAAGTAACAAAACCAGAGAAATAACTACCTGCATAAAGAAATAATCCTCTAAAACAAACGAAACTAAAATAACCACCAAATTACATTGGAACTTGCAGTATACACAATCCAATAGAAAAACGTATTTGGATTCGAAGTTCGTCGAAGCACGTTACCACAAACTTGGACATTGGTGAACAAAAGGAGCGGTATTTCTGCATCAACCAAGGACCAAGAATTCCACTTTTATTACAACTTTGGAGACAAGACGGACGAAGATCATTTCATCTGCTTTCGCTACTGACCAAACACTAATAGAGGTTAGCCGTACACAGCCTCATCGAGCTGCGATGTCCAGAGGACGGTAAAACAACAATTATTTAAATATTAGTTAATAAAATATAACTCTATATTGTAATACCTTGTATTCCTATTTATGTATTTTCTGATCTTCCCAACAGTTGAAAGAACCTTCACGCCCTGTATTTAAAAGAATTATAAAAACCATAACTGAATTTAAAATAAAACCTTGAACGATCGATAATCGATTGTTTCTGATCTATAGCCTTTTCGTATCTTAAGTAAGAGAACAATTTTATTGGACATTAAATATTAAAAAACTAATAAAGAATCATTTCAGACTTTCAATATCTTCTCATTTGTGTATGATTTAATGGAGTGTGAATAAGAAATAAGATAGATAGAGAGTATAACCAATAATCACCGTACGCGGTGGGTTAACCTACAATTTTCCCTTGGCTGGGAACCACAGCGCTATTCGCGGACTTCTCAGGTATTAAAGAGAGGAGAATTAATAAAAATTTCTCTCATTCTCTTCAAAACAGAATAGGCTTGAGCGGAATTTTCGAATAACACCCTACCTACATAATTTTCACTCACATCAACACCCTTATATTAAATAGAAAGATAAAGTAGATATAATTAACAATATCACAACATCTACTAAATTAAGATACATAATAAATTGACGAACCCGACAGTGGGGCTTAAACCGAACACACAGAAGGCATTATACTGTGTACGTTAATATAGTAGTAACTCTTTTTTAAATATTCAAACAGGTTCATTGCGCAGCATTCGCGTATACGTTTGAAATATGGAATATAGGAAAATCAATCCAGTCAATAAGTACCTGCTAAACAATGTTTCAATGTCGCTTATTTTTATTGTGTTATTACAGTTCACTTTAATGATGCTGATTTCAGGATGTTATCACGCTGTTTTCAACCACTTTTAGATAGTAATGTCGATTAGTCTTGACTAGTTTTTTCTTTTGTATGAAGCCGACTCGACCGGACCCCGGACCGCCCCGAGGCCAAATTCTAGATACGCCACTGAGCACATCTGACAAACACATTCCGTTCTTGATAGAGCTTCTCCGCAACTAGGCCTACACCAGTATGATGAATTTTCGGCTTGCGAAGTTACCCCTTCTTGAGGGTGATGCTATTAAGGGAAACGTCTTCACAAGATCTGTCCTTCAACACTTCGTCCTCCTAAGTTTCCTTCGTAATTTCTTAACTCTGAATACCTTACGAAACCATCCTAAGCGCGACAGTAGCGCATCTAGATTTGGCTTTGGGTGGGGGGTCCAGGGTCGGGTCGGCTTCATACACAGAAAAAACAAGTTAAGACTAATCAACATTACTATCTTTAAAGTGGGTGAAAAATACGTGATATTATCCTGAAATCAGTCCCATTAAAGTAAACGTTAATAAAACAATAAAAATCGCGTTATTGAAACATTTTTAAAAGATACCTAGTGACTGAATTGATTCTCCTATATATTTTGAAACGTACACCCTAGTGCTGTGTAATAAACCTGGTTGTGTATTTTAAAAAGAGCTGTTACTATATTAACGTTTAAAGCTGAAAAAAATAAATAAAATAAAACGTCGCAAAAATTAAGAGATTAACAAAATTCGTCAACTTTATATCTCTCTAGGGGGTCCGGTCTCGTTCCGGTCTCCCCCCCCCCTGAAGCGCGAGGCCCTCAGCAATTTCCTAGTTTGCCAGTATATAAGGGCCACCTCTGATAGTTACTATCTATTTGTGATACTATTATTCTTTCGTACTTTCATTAAGTGATTCATAGCTGTCATAGCCAATTCAATACAGCCCGACAAACTGTCCTTTTTTTGAAACGAACAAATCTAAACAGGTCTACACATAATGACGTAAATCTTGTTATGTTACTAAAAAAGGCCTACTCAAAACATTCCACGGAAACGCAATCTGCTGTAATTTTCTTATCTTCACTTATTTTTTAAAGTGTTTTTAAATTTATCTTTTAATTAATTAAAATTTTATACTTAAGCTAATTTCACTGTCATATACATTGAAAATTTTAAACGGGCTAAATGGGAAGCAAAATTAAATTTGAAATTAAAATGTTTCACAACTGAAATGTTAATAAACAGAATTACTGAAAAATCTCTTCTAAACTATGGGAATGTGCAATACAAATGAACTATTTTGTCACGCCGTAACAATTAGTGTTTCCTCTCTCTCTCTCTCTCTCTCTCTCTCTCTCTCTCTCTCTCTCTCTCTCTCTCTCTCTCTCTCTCTCTCTCTCTCTCTCTCTCTCTCTCTCTCTCTCTCAAGCAAAATAGTTTACATTATTATGGACCAATGACCACGTAACAAGAGTTAATTATTCCCGGCAGCTTTGTCAGGTAAGAATTTGGCATAATGTTGAATCTTCCACCCAGATAAACTAACTAGGAACTATCACGTCTATAAAAATGTCTTACTGCTTTGCCCTTTAAAAGAACTGACGTTATCGTTTTGGGGCGTAGAAGCATCAGCCGTTTTATAGGATAAACCATTTAACACGCGGGCAATGATTTTATTGTATCCTCAAAATAACAAAAGAAAAACACATAAACACACATCCGCACACAATGTCAACATATTTACTTATATTTTAATTTTGATTTCCTCCAGCATTTTGTTAAACTTTTTAATATAAAGTATTATATATTACGTATTTAAAGTGTAATATAAAGTTAATATACAGTGTTTTTCTATATAGGCCTACTTTAAATATTACGGATTTCTCTTAAGTTATTTTATATCCATCTTCGGAGTGTTTAAACAATTTATTTCACATGATTTATTTACTTCTAAATGTTACAGTAAATAAAATACTGAAATAAAATAATGTAAAATGTACATGCTATAATATAAATTAACGTTTTCTTATTTTAAATACTAAGTAGTGATTTATTATAAATATTTATTGTTACTTCATTTATCTTCAACTTATTAATTTATTATTTAACTTTATAAATTTAACTAACGTTTATTAACAATTACTTTTTTATTTATTTATTTTAACGTTTAGTAAATATTTATTTATCATTTAATTCATAAATGCTCAAATTTTCTTGTTATTTTATATTATTATTAATAATAAAAAACATTTAAGATGAATATATTTTTTATTTTGTTATTTACAAAGGTTTCGATAGTAATCCAACTATCATCATAACATATAAATTAATAAATTCAAAATTTTTAAATCAATTGTTCAAAACAGCTGTTTTATATGTAGACTGAATTTAATGTTTTTATATGTGTACATAATATATGTTCTATAATTAACTGTAAAATATAAATACTTATTATTTTATTAATTTAGTAAATTATTAATTTATGTTTGATTTAGTAATTTTGAAAATATTATCTTTTTTCGCATTAATCTGAATTTGTCCTGGTATTAATTTATTATTTGTTTTATGTTTAAATATTTCTAAATTTTCCCATAAGGTCACTTTTGGATCTTTGGAAATGTGTTTTAATAAACTGATATTATTTAAATTTGGAAATGTGTGTTTGTTTTTTATTGATTGTGTAGCTAAATTTGCTTTATATATATCTGGTTTTAAATATGAACTACGGTGTTGTATATATCTTTCTTTTAATTGTTTTTTAGTTTGACCAACATTAAATTTGTTACAGTCAGGGCATTCAGTTTTATATACTCCATTTAAATTATGAACTAATTTATCTGTTTTATGTTTGATTCTATCAGAATCTGTTTTATTGCTGTTATAGGTAATTTTTATATTTCGGTTTTTAAATAATTTTGTAATTTTATGATTAATATTGCCTATCTATGTGAAATTACTATTTTAATTTTTCTGTGTTTTGTTACTGAAAGAATTATTTAGCATTTTTTTATCGATTTTGTTTCCTATGGTATCGATAATTTTGGGGTTAAATAATTTTATTATTTAAATATTTTAGCGTTTATGTATTTTGATGTGCAAACAAGTAGTCAGCAAACAACAGCACATTCGAATACGTCGTGATGTCTTAATATCAGGGTTCATTAGAAGTTTCCATTTCCTTACTACATCGTTAATATAAATGTTAAAAAGAGTAGGCGATATACTGCTCTCTTGTCTAGCTCCTTGACTGACAGACATTTGTTGAGATATACTACAATTATTTTTAACTGAAATTATTTGTTTTTATATAACTTATATCGTTATATTTACAACATAAATTGCACATCACTTGCATATTTAAAAGTAGTTTTAAATTCTTATGTAGAGTAAGCAACTGATCAAAGATATTCTTCGAAAGAGATGCGGATAAGACGTAATAAATTTATTTTAAAATGGAACAGAATAAAAACGCGATGGTGGTTCTTCAATTTATTACCAACTATTACAAGGAAATAAAACGATCCTTCGCGACGAATTTATCACAGCTGGTGACTCCGTGGGTTTGCGACCCGTATACAGGTTGGCCTAAATGTGCACGTATATAAACGCAAGCCACGGGATTGCCAGTTTCACTTCAGTCAGGGAACGACTGAAATATTCACAGACTGAAAATACAAATGTTTATATCTCGAACATAAACATTTTATCAAAAGATATATGCGCAGGTGAGATACTTCCGGATGCGGATACGGGTCGTCTTACGTTTTGAAATGGATATTGAAATTGGCGTGGCGAACGCCGCGCCGTCTGCTGTAATGTTACCGCTTCCCAGCGAAATTCTTGTTATTTTATTTATTTACATTTGACTATATGATATTACTAACGCTGTTACATTTGAAACAAACGTTTCTTCGCAATGACCTGTGTACATTCGTCTGTGTGTGTGTGTGTGTGTGTGAGAGAGAGAGAGAGAGAGAGAGAGATAGAGAGAAGTTGTTCGAATGTTATAACATTTTAGCGTGATGGTTGAAGTGTATAGTTTCTTCTTCTTCTTCTTCTTCTTCTTCTTCTTCTTCTTCTTCTTCTTCTTCACTACATGGGTTGGGCTATAGCCATGGCCGACTCTAGTAGAAGGCCGAAATATTAAACGTGGCAACACTGGAACCAGCGGATATTCGAGGCCGACTAGACGATCTCTTAATTATGTATTTGAGTAATCAAATCGTGTCACTTTTAATTGTCGGTTAACAGCAGTTTTATAATTCTCCATTTTTAACATTGAAAACGTTTATAAGGATGTGTCGCACAATTGCGGCCGATCTCTGGTGCGTGATCGAAAATGGGAACCGGTGAGTTTCCATAGAAACTACTTCTTTGTTGTCAATAACGTAGTACACATATAAAACTTCACTTATGAATGCGACTACATTTAACTTATAATCTGTACATTGGTAAATGAAGAATGAATTCATTGATTGGTGAATGAACATAAATATACTCGTATATTGCGACAATACAAGCATATGCTGTAATGTGCATTAATTCTATAAAATAAATATTTAGATTAAATTTAGAAATATGTAATAAATAAGCTGGTGTGAGATTGAAAGCTGAGTTTATACGCAGGAATCAACATGCTCGATCACGCGATTGTGGCTGAGAGTGTGTACAGCAGTAAATAGTGTGTGTGCGTGAGGCCCGTTCAAGCCTGAAAGTTTGCAATCTCACCCCAAATAGATGTTAAATTATAGTTTTTGTTTAATTATAAGAAAACCATAAATGGTAGAAAAATTGCAAAGACTTCTAAATATGTATAAAAATAATACACATGTGCAGTGCGAAAACGGCGTGAATAGGACGTGCAGTGCGAATTCAGTGCGATTTTAAGAGCGTAGTAATTACACAAATTATGCGATTACGATGGTAATTACACTGAACATGTGTAATTAAATCAGACACCGTTAAAGCACCTTGTAATCCACATTAGACATTGCAATTGGCAGAAATGTGTGAAAGTATGAAATTGGACGATAGTGGGGGAACTGACGCTACCAAGCAATTCCTGACATGCTGAAGTTTGTCCCAATAGGTGCGGTAAGATGCTCGAATATAAATAAGGGCACGAATGAAGCCAAATTACTCTCAATCAGTCTTCAGAAGCGGCGGGACGCTATGCCCAGTATCGACGCGATTTTTAAATTCTGTTAATTGAACTGTAAAGTCGGATGGACGATATGTTCATCTAAGTACCAAACAGTAACTCTTGGTTTGGTTACTAATACGATTATAGAACATACTCTACGATGTCTACACCCACAAACGTCCGTTACTCAAGACAAACAACCAGGTTACATCAGGCAGAGGAACGCTATGCAGAACAATAGAGGCGTCTACTAGCACAACAGCAGCAAGTGCAGAGCAACATATCACTACACTACAGCAACCAGAGGGGACCATAAGGAACGAGTAACTGGAGGACGACGAGTGGAACCGAAGAACGGGCAGGGAACTACATCAGAAGAGGACCTACGGATCAACGGAGGATATGGGTATGAGCTACCGAACCAAGGTGACAAATAATCAATTTATAAATTTTATGTGAAAGTCTAGAGGCATTTAAAAGACACTTCGAAATTTAGAAAAATAAATAAGAGATGTAAAATGTAGATATAGAGATTCAGAGAATCTAATTTAAATTTAATAAATATTTTCTTTGAGGATTAACAATTAATTTAGTAAATTTAAATTTTATTGAAAGTTTGTAAAGTAATCAATGAGTAATGTGTATGCAATGCATAAAGTAACGTAGTAAAAGTTATATAAAGAAAATAAAACAAAGCTGCAGTAAAGCACACAAATCAGACTGAGCAGTCGAAATTTTAAGATTAACAAATAAAGACTTAGAATATAATTTTGTTACTGTAGGATATAAGATTTATTTATGATAAATGTACTGCAACAATTGAAGGTAAGCAAACAATAATGAAGGTTTATGACGAAGTAAATGAGATTTTTAAAAATGCTTTCTTTTTTGAATAAACTGATGAAAACTTGTTAAAATTCAATCAATGACTACTCTTATTACTATTACACCCAACCCCCAGTAATTAATACACGTTATCAGTAATGTTGTATGAGTTTTAGCACTCCACAAATGAAATGACATTAAATTATCAATTTGTGTTGTTGTAATATATTTTTTAGATTTTTGAAGCATTTTCAATGCCCTTCTCTGTGCGTTGCATTTGTGCAATGCCTGTAAATTTTTTGCAAATTAAAAGTTTATTATGTAAAATACTGTTATTTTATTTAAGAAATGTAATAATTAATTCATTCATGTGATGCAAATTCAATAATTGGGACAAAATTAATTCATTAGGCCTAACACTAGTTCACTAATTGCTTCAACTTAAACGTATAGTACTAAGTGCGCACAGAGCTATGATTTAGATTTAGCTACTCTCTGACCATTTTCCCAGGGTCTTCCACGATCTCTCGTTCCCACTGGGCTATATTCAAACACTTGTTTAGAAATACGCGTGTCTACCATGCGTTCCACATGAGACTTTCAGTGCTGCCTGTATTCCTTTATTCTATCCTGAACCGACTGTAACTTCAGGTTTTTCCTTATGTCGTCGTTTCGTAAACGATCTCTCAAGTGGCATCTGACTGCTCTTGAAAATTTCATTTCTGAGGCCTGTATTTTTAAAACATCTTTTGCAGGAGAGTCCACGTTTTACATCCATAACTTATTACAGCCACGACCTTATAGAACTTTAGCAGTCTCCCTCTGCGTTTTATTCTTCAGTAGTCCTCTTATTGTTCCACAGGTATTACTAAATTTATTTAACTTCCTCTCGATATCGTTCTTATGTAGTTTCTTGCCAGTAAAAATCCAAAAATTATGATGTTTAAAAATAAATTACGTTTTACAGAAGACCCAAGACACGCTGGATTGACGCAGTGGCGAGGGATGTTGATAATTTACTTAAAATAAAACGATGGACATCGATCCCCAAGGCAGGGAAAAATGGAGGCGGATGATTATGGAGGCTAAGATTCGACTTCGAACTGTGACGCCATAGAAGAAGAAGAAGAAGAAGAATTTAATTTTGTGTAACCGAGTTAATGAGTTTTCTGTCTTATAATTATTTTCACATCCACTCACATTATTCTTGTCCTTCAAATTGATAATAAATAATAGTACTTTTATATTTTAAAACAATAATGTAATTAAAACTTTGTATTTTAATTTACTGTTACCTTCAGAAGCATAATGTATAATAATAATTTATAATTATTGTAAATAATTACAAATAGGCCTAATTTATAAATTATTAAGAATTTATATAATCAATAATTTTTAATTGAACTTCTTATAATTCATACAATATTCATAACGTTTGATATTACAATTAAAATTAAGGAATAAATTTTACAATAAATAAATATATTTTCAAATAATAAATACTTCTGCAAGTTTATTTTGTTAAATTATTATCGTTGTATTTTTACCTGACGTTAAACATTAAGTATTTAGGTACTGTCACAATAACCGTACCCGCACTCATTTTCGGTATTTCGATTATGCAATTATTGGCATCGATATGTAGTGAATATCGCATATAATTTTAGTTAGATGTAAGAATTCGTTAAAATTTATGTTATATAAAATTTTATAAAATAGTTTGTATACCTATATTATACAAAATATTTGTTGACGATTGTGTTATAAAATAGTTTGTTGACGATTGCACTTGTTTGCTTTGTCATATTTTTTACGAAAAATGTTTCTAGCACTAATATAACACCGATGTGTGCCTGTGACGCCAAACGTTGATGTTGTTACGTTAATATGTAAATTGGAATTACACATGAAAACCAATATGACTTTAATGTAATACTCGTTATTTTGTGAAAATCACGTAAAAAACACAACTCGGAGTAAAGCGGGGTGGCCCCTTTTTGTGACAGAACTCGTTTTCCACTAGTAGGGCCTACTCGTTTTTTCACTAATACTTGGCCTTTGAACAGATCACAGAAGAAGCAACCACCTCGAAGTAAGGCCTATTACTATACACGTCTTCCTTTTTGTGGCAGAACTCTTTTTCACCTGGTAATACTCGGTTTTTGTGCAGATCATTGGAAAAACAACTAACTTGAAGGAAGACGGGATGCTACACATGCCTCCCATTTGTGTTTCGTGCAAAATTCGCTTCCATTGAAGTTTTCGAGATTTTAGTAAATAACGTAAAAGAGTATTGGCAACCTAACGAATAATAAATTTATTATCATTGTTATACTTTGCTTTTTTAATCTTACTATTCAGAAATAATTGTATTTTTCACTTTACATTTTCTGTTGTTGTTGTTTTTTGTTGAAAAATGTCTTGTTCTTTGTTTTTAATGTTACTCTCTTTCAAATATTGTGTATACACATTAAACATCATATTTTTCTAGCCACGGCTTTTATTTCTTTAAACAGTAAGCTAAAAACCAAAAACCACTATTATATAACACCACAGATGAAGACAACTCGTATTATCGCTCCACATTAAGAAACAGAATACAATAAGTACACTTCTTTTTCTTCACATCAGGGCGTATCGATACAATCGGTTGTCCAAAACATCGTAATGTAGTGCGGGTACGGATATTGGGAGAGTACCAGGATTTTAATATAACCATCAAATCAGCTGACTACGTAAACTAACATTACAACAATCAAATAGAAATAAAATCGATTATTCATTAATTCATAAAGAAACATCTGAAAGATTCTTCAGATCTATCCTGTAAAACGTGCGTCAGATTAAAATACAACGATAATAATTTAACAAAATATAGCCTACTTATAAAAAGTCTTTATTATTTGAAAACATATTTATCATATAGAAATCTTCCAAGAAACAATGAAGAGTTCCCCTCAAAATAAAGATAAAATATATTATGTAGCCTATACACGCAAACATAAGTTCATGGTGCACTATTACAGCCAGTCCATTACTTTCATCTTTGATTGGTGCAATGTATTTTTATGCTTCAGTCTAATATTCAGGAATCCGAATGACTCAAAAAATAACTCAGACATTCGTGACGAGCTGTTACGCTGTGATTGATCAGACGCAAAAATTAAAATTCTCACCCATCTTTTAATTAAAAATGTTTATTTTTTCAAGTTTTTTATAAAAAAATTGCTTTCGAAAAGTTAATGTAATTCCTTATATAATTTTGGAAAATTTAAATATGTGTGAACAAATGTACATAAAATATAAGAATAATTTTTATAGGTTACAAAATTTATAGTTTTTTGTTTTTATGACTATTATATTCTGTCATCGCACCTACTGAGTGCAGAAGTATTGTACGAGTCCAATGTAAAGTCCAATATTAAAAATAACAATTTACTTTAGATAGAACCAGTGGCGGCTGGTGGTTGAAAAATTTTAGGGTTGTAGTTTAGTTGGATGGTATTAAATTATTTTATTCTCTGAATAGAAAATGTCCAAGTCCCCTCCCCTCCAAACAACGGACAAGGAAACCAAATTAATGTAGCCTAATTTTAGTGTCACACCTACGTAATCACGAATATTTATTCTATAAACCTTTTTTAAATTTACGTTTAAATATTCTGTTACCTGATTTTACACTTTGGTTAAAATTTGAAAGGTCTGGTGTAGGCCTACCTACTCTCTTAATTTCAATTTTTCCTCAATAGGACGTAAACTGAACAGCGTTTTCGGTAAGTTTACGACAGAATTCATTGGCTCCTACCAGTTAAATATAATAAATATCTTACACTATGACACCTTAATCTTTTATATATATTATTATTTACATTTAGCGATGAATTGGACTGACATTAACAACGAACTTCACAAAAAATTCGACCCACACTAACTAACTCACCTAACATAACATAATCTTACAAATTCCAACCTGGCGCACCACGTGTTATTTGCCAACAAACAGTCTGCTAATTTGCAGTCCCTAATCACACCAAGCGAGCTTATATCGTTGTAATAGGAGCACCCGAGTCCAGCCAGCCAGTATTTCCCCATATACAAAGCGCGTCACAGCTGGTGCATACATCGCGGCAAGAGCATGTATTGTACAGTTTTTAGTATTCCTCTGCGCTTTTCAATCTGCAAATGATTAATTACGATGATTTAGCCTATTTAATGAATTAACTATTATTAGTTATTGTTTTATTTAGCCTATTGTTTTATTTATAATTCTATAATTTAAAATACAATTCGGGATTTAATGAGGGTTGTGCGACCGTGCAACCTAATCACAGGCCACTGCATAGAACCGAATCAACCTGTGCCTATCATCATTAATTAACTTGGTGCAGAACTAGCCTGTGTCTATTTAATTAAAAAGAATCCCTTAAAATTTATTTATATAGCAACTAAGACTATAGCAAGGTGGGTATAAAACATTTGGCGATGTTTCTTGGCAAAACTATAGATTTTCAAGTTGCTCTGCTGTAAAGTTGTGTTTCTTGGACATACGCTAGTTCTGCGCTAAGGTAGCGAAATGTAAAATACAAGAGTAATTCTAAATAATAAAACAAAGTCACACGACGGATCTAAGGTAACTTATTAATTTTTAAATATATATACTATAACATGTTACTATTTATTTAAATCTATTCATATATTTATTTATTACGTATGCATTTTTAAACCTCATTTCGTGTTATACATGTATTCATTTTATGTTATCACTAGGATAATTAATTTCGTATGCAAGTACAAAGTCGTTTTGTATAACTCAAGTTTCACACAAGAGAATGAAATTACCGACGAATGATCGATTTCTATTTCGAAATTCGGAATAAAATAAATAGATGGTATTTGAAATCACTAATTCGTTGTTACTTTCAATCTTCGATTACGCGAATATTATTCATCCGTTAGGCAAGTGAAATGGTGCTTGCAAATAAATGAATTATTTTTGTGATACTTGTTAGGCCTAATTAGCTGTAAAAAAATTTTTGGAAATTGAAATTACAACTTAAGATCATGTATGAGAAGTGTGCACAAGGTAATATATAAACCACCTTAACACTTTTTAAAATGTTTACTTATAAATCTTCAACTACACAACTTAACTACTATATGTATCTATTTTTTTCTATTTGTATCGGCCATCTGAGGACCACATGCCAATTTCAATTCTTTATTCCTTGTCTTTTTCTATTTCTCCAATATTTTTTTATCTTTTCACTATGTCTCTTCTTCCTGTCTTCAGTCCACTTTGAACCTGCGTTTTTCTCTCTCCTACCCTGGACTCCTTCCATTTTTAACACTTTTCCCCGAAAAACGTCTCATTTAATTCCTTCTTCTGTGTTTATATTATTTTTTTCTAAACCCTTTTTGGCTTCTTTAATCCAACTTGATGTTGACTTCTTTCTCCACAGATATTATATGTATCTTTATTTTTCAAAGAAATCACCGCCGTAATCTGAGCGGTAGGAGTCTTCTGTAGGGGTCTTAATAATGTGAAATTAATTGGTATGGGTACATAAAAATGTTTAAAAAGAATAATGAAAATATATATATATATAACTCAAAGTCTGAGGATTCATGGGTACTGAATACAAATCCACACTGTTACACCGATTGCCACCAAATTTTCACAGGTAACCTTTGACACAAGGGGAAAAATACTGTCTAACTTGGAATTTGATATTTTGCCCTGTTCGCACGATTTAGGCCCTTTTAATTATGCCTTTCCGTTGACGCGTATAAAGATGTCATCAACACCATGGAGACCAGAATTAATTACCATAGTAACAAGTAAATAAACAAAAGCTATTTAGCGGCATCGGAACTGTACATTTATCCATTCCTGCAGTATATTTTCGATGTTTTATATAATATGCGATTTTATCTATATATAACGATGTGTAAAAGAAGAAGTGTACTAATTGTAAATTGTCCTATTACTTAATGCAAAACGAAAATACGTGATGTTTTCATTTGTGAGGTTAGGTGACAATGGTTGAGGAAAACATAACGTTTAATGTGTTATACAATGCTTCTAACACAGTAACACTTAAAATAAAGAATTTAGCGTTTTTGATTGAACGGATACTTTATATCTCCAAAGGCTTTATAAACGGGTACTTTTAAATCTCCAAGGATGTTGCACCAACATAATAATTTAGTACAAGTTAAAATAGTACACTCACTTGTTGCACACACCACTATTGCAACACTAGTGGTGTGTGCAACAAGTGAGTGTAGCATAAATTTATTTAACCACTAATAAAATTTGTAGTTTAAAATAGTACAAATGTTGAAAACAGCTTTGGAGAGAATTTGACTAATGAGTTAAATAGTTAATGAGTTAATTGTTATACGAGCTGACAGAACGCCATATAGACATAGACAATAAAAATTATATTAAAATACTTATTAAAAGTCAAATATTCGCATGAGAAGCCGCGAGTAACGCTAGTAATAATATAAACATTGAACTCATAGTAAATTAATTAATGACCAAGAACACACAATTAGTGTCTTATGCGATCTAACCTACTGAATATGGGAATGAATAAATTGAAGAAAAGAAAAGATGTAACTAGATCCTAGCCAAAGTTGAGGATGTCTTCCGCGGTAGACGTCAATTCATCTGACTGTTACAGCATGGGACCACGGCTCATTGGGTACACGTTGTATGTCAGTCACTGCCAATCGCATTGCACATTCTGTATCTGGGTGTCGTAGAAGTCTGCCGGCAATCCTTTGAACCATACCACGACCTCACTTTTACATTCTCATCGCCGTCAAACGTTTTACAAGCAGATGCTTCCGCGGATGATCTTCAGATAAAAAATCAAGTGGAAATATCTGGATGAGAGTCCGGGAAATACGGTAGATTATCCGAAACTCCCATTTCTAATGTCGACTAGGGCAAAAGCGACGCGTACTCTGTAGTGTGGACCAGGGGTGCAGAAAACGTTCGGACTCCTGAAATTTTCCCCGAACACAATTTTCTCGGTAGGAAATTTCCCCCAAAGTAACGAGAGAGTTTATTATGTTTTACCAACCAATTTATTTTAGGCCTAAGTGACGAATTATAAAAACAGAAGTAATAAAAATCCAGGTTGCAGACACTTAATTTACTTAAAATATCATCTTATGAACAAGAAATACACTAGTAATCACAACTCAACAAACACAATAGGCTAATAGGCTATTGGCTGTAAAGTGATGGCTGCAAGGGAAGATGATCACTGAAGACGGCACTGAAATAAAATAAATGTGTTAGGCTTAATCTAAGAGACATGCTAAAAATATTACTTACTAAATAAAAATGGTAATTATTAAAATATAAATTTATCCTGTTTTATTTTGAGAACATATATAAATATTGCGCCTTATCGCTCCGTCCCTTGCCTGTCGCAACTTGATTCTATGAGTCAATGCTCGCGAGGAATGATGTTGCTATCTTTGTTCTCATTAGAATGAATGTTTCTTTTCAAAATTTACTTTAAAGATTAATTATTCTAGTTAATAACTGTAAAAATGATGTGAATACAACATCAGTTGATATTTTCGTCGTGATTTATATTTTTCGTCACTGATAAAAATTTCCCCGAAATTTGCCCAGGCAGCCCAAATTCCCCCGAACCATGTTCGCGCGTTCGGACATATTCTGCACCCCTGGTGTGGACCAGGCAGACTCCGCCACATTTTTATAGCCTAATTTTGTGTTCACGGTTTCATGAATTATAGTCTAAGACACCTTAGAAGGCAGATCATGCAATCCTCTTACGTATCGTCGAACGCCGATCCGAACTTTCTTCAATTTTGTGAAGAAGGTTGTCGTCAGAGATCAAAGATGGCTTACAGCTCCTTCGTTCGTCGTGGACCTTGGTACTCCTTTCGAGAATTTACGGGGCCACTTTTGTCTAGCTGTCATCTGTCTATGAGTTTCCGTCATACAATCACTTTTGCATTTGAAACAATAGTAGAAATTTTTCCCATTTAGCGGGATTTTGGATCAGTGGTGCCCACTACAGAAATACGTAACACGAACCGCTCGAGTAAAGTCTTGAGAAATCGGTATCGACCTACAATAATGCCAGTGTTACAATTACCGCCAAATAAATCCCTCACACCTACATGTAATGTATCTTTACTTTCCAACAATATATATTGTATAACGTATATGATTAATGTTCAAAAATCTGTATAATATTTACCTTATTTCTTCCGTCGTGTGACTTCATGTTGCGTTCAATTGATTAACGCGTTTCAAAACATATGTTTCGTCTTCAGAAATAAAAATTCACTCTTAGCGAGGTCGTTACATATTAACAAACATATTACATATTACAAATCAAACCCGCTCTACGATACCGCAATAAACCTGTTTACACAATAGCTATTGATAGTGTACGATCGGTCCGACTCGAGTGCGCACTCATGTAACGCGGATATGTGTGGAATTGTTTTCCAATATTTGCAATTTTAATATGTAACGACCTCGCTAAGAGTGAATTTTTATTTCTGAAGACGAAATATATGTTTCGAAACGCGTTAATCAATCGAACGCAACACGAAGTCACACGACGGAAGAAATAAGGTAAATATTATATAGATTTTGTCAATAAGTGACTTGGATACCAATTCAAACATGTCTTTCAAGGTTAATGTTTAAGTAAATCATAACAAAATATTTAATATGTTTTGCGTTTTATGGAAAAACCCTTATCCCCCCCCGTCAAGCCAATGGCGTATCTAGAATTTGGCCTTGGAGGGGGGTCCGGGGTGGAATCAGCTTCATACAGAAGAAAAGACAAGTTAAGACTAAACAACATTACTATCTTGAAAGTGGCTGAAATCAATCCCATTAAAGTAAACGGTAATAACACAATATAAGTACGCGTTATTGAAACATTGTTTACAGGATAGACTACTTATTGATTGGGGATTTTCCTATATTTCAAACGTGTACGCGCTAATGCTGTGTAATAAACCTGTTTCTGTATTTGAGAAATAGTTACTACTACATGAGCGTATATAGGTGAAAAAATAATAAAAATAACCTAAAAATTAAGACACTAACAAAATTCTTAAACTTTTTGACACTCTGGGGGGGTCCAATCCTCCCCCGTTACTACGCCCCTGCGTCAACCAGTTATCTGCGTCAAATCATGCACTCATGCATGCATGCAATGAAAGTGATCAGAGAACCTCATTCAGTGACAGTAAGGACTGCTAAGTGTCGCTTGCCTCTGTGACCAATCTACGTGCACCTTTGTACTACTCAAAGCCCCATTTCATCCACATTAAATAGGCGATTAGCCAACAAATTAAATTTTTCTTAAAGTCCTAGGATATCAAAATATGTTAATACTTTATCTTTACTAAAAATCTCTAATCCTCGGATATGATGTTCCAGTTGGTTTACGTGCTGATAACACATGTTTACCAGCTTGGCCTCTTCCAAAAGGATGCTTAATGCGGTTTCTTATAGCCAATTGGTAAGCCATCCTTCTAACACCTAATCGTGTAACACAATAATATATTAATTCCATTTATAAGAGATACCTTACAACTCGAACTGGACTTCGACAAGGAGATAGTTTGTCATGCTTATTATTCAATCTAGCAGTAGAAAAAGCGACAAGAGACTCCCAAATAAACACAAGATCCTAAACAAAAGTATACAGCTCTTAGCATACGCAGACAATATTGATCTAATTGCCAGGACAAAACGAGATCTCATTAGTGCCTTCACAGCATTACAGGAAGCCTCAAGTAAAATTGGACTGCAGATAAACTTGGAGAAAACAAAATATATGTATGCTACCAACAAACTACCACTAAACCCGACCCTTCAAAACCTTGAAATAGGTACAAAAAGTATAGAGGGAGTAAAAGAGTTCATATATCTTGGCTCCCAGGTAAACAGTACTAACGACATCAACACTGAAATAAGAAGAAGAATATATCTCGCAAATAAAACATATTATGGATTAAAAAATCACCTGATATCTAGCGTCATCTCAAGAAGCACGAAATGCAAAATCTACAAAACACTTATCACTCCAGTGCTGACGTATGCTTCAGAAACCTGGACATTGACAGAAAATAGCGAGAGACTTCTAGGTTCCTGTGAAAGACGAATTCTAAGAACAATATTTTGAGGAGTTCAAGAAAATGGAATGTGGCGGAGGCGCTACAATTATGAACTATACCATCTTGACAAAGAGCCGGACATTGTCAGGCAAATCAAAATATACAGGCTAAGGTGGGTTGGACACACAGAGAGAATGGAGGAAGGACAGCCTACGAAACATATTTTCTACCACAAACCAATGGGTAGTAGAAAAAGGGGAAGACCTCGAAGTAGATTCAAAGACCAGATAGAGGAGGACCTCAGAAAGCTGAACATAAGAAACTGGAAAGCCAGGGCATGCAATAGGAAGGAATGGAATCGACTCTTGGAACAGGCCAAGACCCGCCAAGGGTTGTAGAGCCACGGTTGATGATGATGATGAAAAGATACCTTACCAATTCTTCTCCTACTTCTGTACTGAATACTGGTTTACGACCCAGTGGCTTTGATGTCGCAACACTAGATTCACTAAAATTCTCTCAGCAACTAGCCGAAATAGAGAAGATGTGGGTACTCCAAAAGTTTTAGCAGCCTTTAGGAATTCCATTTTCTTGTCGCGGACCTCACGTGTAGACAACTCCATATTTTTGGGTCCCACTGGTTTCTTATGGTTGGACGGTCTCTCGTTAGGCATGTCTGTAACGAAAACATGAAACGTTCATTAAACCTTCTGAATTTAAAGGTTTTCTTAACTGTTTTATGTGATCAGTTACCTGTTTTACAATTGTAATCCTTCCAAAATAGGAATTATGAACACTTCTGTCTTCTGCTATTTGGACAGATACTGAAACAACTTGATCAATTATTGATTGATAGAGCTCACGAATTTCAGTTACTTTTTCATACAGATTGAGACTGACATTTAATATATTACAGTAATTTATGCATTATAAATATTTTACAACTTGCTGATTTGGTGTTTTAATTGAGAGCAGTGGCGTGACGTGGGTACATAACACCTGTTGTCGGTTGTGATAGGCGTAAAACTTAATCTAAAAATTAATTCGAATTTTTTCTTGTACCAAGTGTTCTTTGGGGTCGAGGAAATTTGGAGAGGTAGTACCTTTGTTCCGGGTCGACTGGGCACTGGTCCTCACAAATTCCCAGGGTTGGATGATGCGATGTTAGCTCCCGAAGGAGCCCTTAGCCTATCTCCAGCCAAGACCGTACTGCGTGGTGAAGAGCCACATCCTACTAGAGGTGACCCCGTTGACGCAGAACAGTAGGCCTACGGATCTAGACCGGAAGGTCGATAAACATTCCTGGGGGAGGGCAGCAGTACCCACCAGTACCAAGTTAGGGCGTATAGGGAATGATCCTGGACCGGCTTAACTTTGGATTATCACAGGCGGCAATCGGATATTGATTTAACCGGCTGTGATACTGCGACCGGGCAGAGAGCGCTCGTTAGACGAAGCGAAGGCAACTTTCTAGGGGAAGAGCAGCCCGAAATCAAAGCTCCTGGTCCTCCAGGTTGGGGGTTGGGCGTGGGGCTAACAACCCCACACTGTAAAAGCAGCGTGTTATGAAAACTCAACAGCAGCCTCGGATGGTGGACGGATCAATTGGTATACAGAATCGGAAAAGTACAAGGATAAAGAGTTTGATAGTGGCGACATGGAATGTTCGAACGATGCTTAAACCTGGGAAAATGAAAGAAGTGGCGGGTCAGGTTTTGAAGTATCGATATGATATTGTTGGAATACGGGAAATAAGATGGCAAGGACAAGGTCGGATAGATAAAGCTGAATACTCCTTGTTTTATAGTGAAGGACTGGGCAATATGGTACAGGATTTATAATATCAACAAGAATGAGACAAAGTTTAATCGAGTTTGAAGCAGTGAATGAAAGAATATGCAGAGTGCGAATGAGAGGAAAATTTAGAAATATAACGATAGTTGGTTAATGTACATGCACCAACGGAGGAGAAAGATGGAATAATTAAAGAGCAATTTTATGACGAGTTGCAAAGAACGTGTGACAGAGTTCACAGGTATGATATGCTGATTGTCCTGAGAGATTTCAATGCGAAGGTAGGAAGAAGGGAGTGACAGAAGGGAGTGTTGGGGAGGTATTCATTGCATGAGGAAAGTAATGACAATATAATTTTATTGTGTCAATTTGCGGCCAGAAATAATGTTATAATCACAAGTACCTGCTTCCCTCATAAAGCGATTCACATGGGAACGTGGAAATCTGGTGTCCAGGGAGTGGTGAATAAAATTGATCATATATTAGTGAATAATCGATACTCCTCTTCAATAACTGATGTACGAAGCTGTAGAGGGCCAAACTGTGACTCAGATCACTACGTGGTAAGGGCAGTTGTAGTTGAAAAACTGGCCGTGGTAAGAAGGGATGAAGTGAGAAAAAGAATATGGTGGAACACAGATAGGTTGAAGAATTTGGAGGTGGTGCAGGACTACCAGATGGAATTAGAAAACAAACTGAGAGAAGATGAGGTACAGGGGGGAATTGATGACAGATGGGCACGAGTGGAGAGAGTGATAATGGAGACAGCAGAGAAATCCATTGGATTGAAGAAAGATCAGAGGAATGAATGGTTCGATGATGACTGCAGATTAGCAATAGAAGAAAAGAACACTGCGAGGAATAAAATGCTCCAAAGGGAGACGCGAAGTAATTTTGAAAGGTATGTTGAACTACGAACGAGGGCACACAAAGTAAGTAAGAAAAAGAAGAGGGACTGCATTCAAACGCAATTTCAAGAAATAGAAGAGCTAAACCAGAAAAATGAAGCCAAGTATGATGGACATCGCTCATATGAGATGCCTATGAATTCAGCAACGTCATCCACTCCTCAATCTGCGGTCTTCCAACACTTTATGAAATGTTTTCAATAATGCCATTTTTTGTTGCACTTTTGGGATGTCCACTGCTGGGATAGTCTTCACTGCTTGTACGACCATGTTTAAACTCCAGTGTGCCCAACTTACCGTTGTTTCTGAAGCCGCTACATCTCCTAACACATTTACAATTTCGTTTTGATTTTCCATTGGCGCTAAAACGTTTTTAACAGAGAATTTAAAATCACAACACGATGTTTGATTTTTTGCATTTTAAAAACACGCATGACAGGAAAATTTCAGCTGATAAAAATGAATAAATTTACAGATATATCTGGAAATAAACAGGTGTTCACGCGAAATATACGTCTTGCAGCACACGAAAGATTTTAGTTCTACCACTGAGCTATAGATGCCGCTCCGCGAACTTTTCAACTGACCCTCCTAGTATGCCATGTCTTTCATAAGGCAGACGCAACATCGACAGCTTTTATGATAGCATGGACGTATTAACGAGCGTTTACTAACCGAATCCAAACAGCCGTTAGTGAAACACCCTTTAAGATAACGGCTGTTAAAAAATTAAATGGTCCGTTAGGAAAAAAATTACCTAACAGGTAAGGTAACAGGTCTGGTACTTTGAGAAACAGGATATAACAAAATGGTACGAAACAAAAGAAGAACATCATGTGAAGTTAAAAGACAATGTGCAATTTAGACGGCTGTGCAATACGTGCATCGTTGCCGCGGCGCGTGTTCAACGACCCGGCGGTGGGGCGAACAGTGGCCGGCGCAGATGTGATGAACGGAAATCACCAGCAAAGCAGAGTAAGAAGAAGAAGACAATCAAACATTCATTAAGTAGTTATATAATTTGCTGCCGCCGCGCCGCGGCAGCGGACCCGAGAACGTGGCCATTATTTAAAATCGGGTTAATTAAAATTCCCTTTTAATAAAGCGGCACTTAGTGTCTTGTATATAATGTTGATAAAATATGTTAATAGTTTTTAAAGCAGAGGCGCGCGCACACACAGCTATAAGTTTTTAAATGTTTAACAGGAAATAATTTTTAGTTCCGCGTTGCTGCAAGGCGTGATAAATTCGTTGAAACAGTGGCATAACCTTCCCAAAGATTCACTTTGTTTACACAGAAGTTGCAGATTTTAAACTACTTAAACTAGAAATCGTATTGACATGAAGTAAAGTTTCAAGTGAAGAGATCGTTTTAAATGTTATAAACATGATCTGTTGCCTGCATTCTTTACGCTTTTTGTTTCTGCCGCCCTCAGAAAATGGAGAAAGAAATGTCACGCCACGGAGTTGGAGCTTGGGATTGTGGAGTCGGGACTCCATATGCAGGGGCGCCTTTGTAATTAAGGCACACTAGGCACGTGCCTACGGGTAGCACTTTTGTGGGGAGCGAAAGAAAGAAACAATATTTTTGAAAATATTGTAACAAAATTTAAAAATTTTGTTCGTCCCCTCCGTAAATACCCCTCTGTTTATACAGTTGTTTTACCTCGAAATTTTGCCTGATCCTATAATTTCTCTTCTCTTGTTTGTCCGCATACGTTTCATAGTTTTTTGCTTTAAAAGTGACCAGCATTTCTTTTGTTTCCTTTATCGATGTGCACTCTTCATAACCGTTCGTGCAATTGGCTTTGTACAATCCTATTTTTTACGATTTTACGTAAGTATTGAACTTGAAGCTTTCCGTAACGCATAGTGCTTTATTTTCTGTTGTTAATCTGTGTCGACTAGGAGTGTATTTAAGGGGGGGCAAACGGGACCGGACTCCGTCCAGAGGGTCGTAAAAGTAGAGGAATTTTGTTAACCTCTTACTTTTTAGGCCGTGTTAATTTTGTCAGTGCGCTATTACAGTAGTAACTCTTTATATTAGTAGGTTTAGTAGGTTTAGTTTAGTAGGTTTCATTACATAGCATTTGCGTATACGTTTGAAATATGAAATATAGGAAAATCAATTCAGTCAATCAGTATCTTGTTAACAATGTTTCAATAACGCGTATTTTTATTGTGTTATTGCCTTTTACTTTAATGGGATATTGACGTCAGAACGTTATCACACGTTGTTCAACCGCTTTAAAGATAGTAATAATGTTGATCAGTCTTAATTTGTTTTTTTTTTCTTTTGTACGAAGCCGACTCGACCGGACCCCCAAGGCCAAACTCCGGATACGCCACTGATTTGAAGAATCTAATGCAATATTGTAGTTATGCGTCAACTTTGTGAGCCTACTGTGGATCACGAAAAGTATAATTCTGTACCTACATTTCGCTCCTAAGCTTTATATTTGATAACAACTCTTTTTTCTCGATTTAACAGGCGTCGTTTTATTTTTCTTAACATATAACGTTTCGTTTATATGACTGTGAGTGATCCTCAGTGGCTCGGTGTGTCTAACTGAAGATGCCTCATCGTAGTTCTGACGAATCGTTAGCAGTTAAGAAAATTATAACGCCATGTCTTAAACCGCTTTGCTTACGACGTTGCCGTTTAGAACTGTTTACAAACAATTATTCA
Organism: Magicicada septendecula; assembly: GCA_034769895.1. Taxonomy (NCBI): domain Eukaryota; kingdom Metazoa; phylum Arthropoda; class Insecta; order Hemiptera; family Cicadidae; genus Magicicada; species Magicicada septendecula. The sequence continues at coordinate 45,827,639 of CM068371.1, forward strand.
AGTTTTGTTAAAGCCACTTTAAAGATAGTAAAGTGGCTCGATTTAACTTGTCCCCCACCCCAGGCCAAATTCTAGATACGCTACTGATATAAGGATAGGACGATTATTAAGTACTGAGAAAGGTAGCAAGCGTACAGCTTGATAGAGAGAGAGAGAGAGAGAGAGAGAGAGAGGCCTAGAATCTAGAATTAGTTGGCGCGATAAACGTACGAAAGAACGCTCAAAAATTATTGACCAGGGCGCAAACTGACAAGCGGTGGAAGCAGTAAATAAAGAAGTTTGTGGCTCTGTGGTGCTTTGAACCGCGACGAAAAGCAAGTTACTAGAGGTGTGCTAAACTAGTATTTGAAAAATCTCCCTTTGGGAATACTAATTTAAGTTTTCACTAGGAGTAAACAAACTGACATACACCTAATATTAAAATATTGATTCCATTTTGGTTAGAGAAATCAGCTGCGAAACGCAGGTAATGAAATTTAGATTGCACGTAGTAGCACAACAAAGAATGACAAAAAAATGTGCGTGAGATATGCAGTGAAGTTAAAATCATGTCAAAAATCACATTAACAAAAAGTACTATATGGCCTATCAGCCACTCTGTAACACAATATAATTCGCTTTTTCAAAATTTACCAAGTTGGTGACTAGTATAATATATAATTTGTTATTATAATCTGTGTAATAGGCCTGCATCTACATAACATACGAGAATTAATGTAACATCAGAATGATTTTTTTTTTTCATTTATTAAAAACAGCTTCGCTCTTTGGCATAGAGATATTCTGAACCTCGCCGTTTTGCTTCGTTTCGTACTTGTATGGCAATCGGCACATGCGCAGTATGAAGTATTTAGCAGCATAAGGTGGCTTTGTACTCGTAGTACTCGTTTACTTGTTTATTGGTTAGTTGGGTAGGGGGCTCCCGCGAGTAATGGGAACGAGTATTTCAACTTTTCAGACACTGTTATATCCGTTCCACAAAAATAATCGTTCCAGAAAACCTGTTATAGGTATATCGGCGCACCTCTACAAGTTACACTAGTTGTGTACAGATGTAGCCTACGTAGACCTTACAGCTGAAGTGGATGTAACGAAAATCCCTTGGGGGAAACAGGCAGAATTGAATATAAGTCACAGCCATCTATCTACACATCCAAGGATATATAACATTCATAGGCCTACATTGTTAAAGTGAGTATGTTAATTAACAACCCGAAAGCCTTAATGAAAACATGTTTTCCTAAACGCAGCAACAAAGTCGTGGAGTTTCAAAATCTCTCTGCAATGAAATCGAATGTGGTAGCGTGGCCGAGCGGTCTAAGGCGCTGGTTTAAGGCACCAGTCTCTTCGGAGGCGTGGGTTCGAATCCCACCGCTGCCAAATTTTTTTTTACGTCTTGTAGCAAGCCACACTCCAAAGAAAATCGATCCCGCCCCCGTGACTCTTGATGTTCTAAGTTTCCTGCAGTAATTTCTTATAATGCTTATAAATATTCTTAACAACTGCACCACGTTGCTGGAGACAATTATAAATATTCTTAGAGACTAGCTCAACGTATTGGTGCGCTAAATATAACTACTCGTGAAGCGCACATAATTTTCGAATGTTGACTAAATAATTTATTCAAGACAGTATTGCATATACTCGGTAATTACACTGATTTATTGTGTTACAAATTATATTTAGATATATTTATTATTGAATACTTCCACTCAATTTGTATTATTGATTAATTTGCTTGGGCGCCAGAGCAGAGTATCTCAGGATTGTTATGAAATAATAACACTTCGTTCAGACACTAAGATTTATATTGTTATTCTCTTATTACTTAATACATCTGAAAATTAATCATTAATATCATCCTTCCAATCTATACTCATTAATATTCTTTATAATTAATAATACAAAAAAATTATTAATATCTCTAGTTTACGGATTCTTCAAAATCATATTAATCAAGTATTGTTCAAGTGAGCAATCAATAGATTCAAATTTACTTCCTTAACACATTTAAATCTTTAATATTAATCAATATATATATATATATGTGTGTATCATAAATTCTTAACTACTATGAACTTCTATAATCTTCAATAGATTCAATTATTCAACTTCGTTACCATTTCTATAATTATTATAACTTGTTTCCTTACTTTACTATACCATAACTCTCCAAACATGTCACACAGCATAAATTGTAATATTTAGAATCTGAACTCGTGGGTCTTTTGAGAACGAGATGAGTTATTTTTGAGATGCTAAAATTATGTTAATTTATTGAGTTGTGAGTCATAAATGATATACTGTTACTTGTTGCTGGATTCCAAGTAAAAGAATGACGAACTGTAATCCTGCGTTGAACATCGCACTACACTTTGCACTAATCACGCTTGATTAAACCTTCTTTATTTACTTCACTCGGTCGCGTTAGTACTAGACGTCGCGCACTTATAAATAAGTATACTTCTTGCTGCAATCTATGCGCACAAGTTAAACATCTTCTGGTCCGTACGTACTATCGCGCACACATATAAAATAAACTTCTTGATGACTGTAATTCTTTCTCAACTATTTAACCGAGATAACCTATTGATTTGGACTTAGAATTATAGTATTAAAATGCTCACATCGAGTGACGCAGGTTTCCCGTGTTTTGCGTGAAAATTAAACTTAGACTTCCCCTTTTTTTTGCTTCACTTGTTTTTTATAGTTTCCCGAGTCCTTCCCTCACTACAGCTTTTGTTGATCATACACCCATTGGCTTGACTTTGAAATATTTGCCGGTAAATTCGAACGTACCCATTCCGGTGCTGTATCTTTTTCGCGCTCACTACCGACGCTATCCGTGATAGGCTGCCAGAGAGCGGGCGATAAACTTACGCGGACGTTCGTTAGACTCCTAAAAAGTGACGCTACTTTCTAAAATGGTCATACTTATTGGCGTGTCATCTATTGTCTGTTGAAGGACACAGTACCTTTGACCTAACGGTACATGGGCGTTTTTTGCTGTATTTACTCTACAAAACATTTTATGCTTTTATGACATGTAAGGATGTTTTGGGTCTATTGTAACTTATTTTGTCGGCGCCTGACTGTCGCATAGTGGAGCCTCTTTTGATTCAAATTTTCATTTATACTTTACTTACGTCTATGTACATTACAATGCTTTATATTATTATATATTGTTATAGTTACCATTGATAGTTGGTTTATTATTTTTTGTGTTTATATACGTATTAAATTAATACACAGGTTCACAGTAACGTTTCATGCTGAATATTATTTTATTCTATATTAACTATTATTTCATTATATCATTAATCATTAGTTTATTGTTATTTTAAAAGTAACTAAACGATATACCAATTTGAATGTATTTAGCTGTAAGGTGGATTTAGGACAAGCTACGTTTGTAACGCTTTATAGGCTATAACTGTTCATGAAAATATTCTAGTTTACCCTCGGAAGATCTACTGCCAAAGGATACTTTCTCATTTATTCTAGTAACGAGAATAGTGAACAAGTACAGTATAAAAGTTGACAGAATGTAATGTAAATTCATCAGTTCGAGCGAACTGCCTTACCGAATTGCTTGGCGAGTTGCCGTAGAGTAAGATAGAGAGTTAGTCTTGAATTTTGTTTTCCTAATATAATTAAATTACCTTAATCGGTCCACCTTAGTGACACTTGCTTCCGTCTTTAATGACGCGTTTCGGGATGAAATCCCATCTTCAGATACACAAAGTCAAAAACATAAATGTATACCACTATTTGTGGTTTGTCATAGGTTTAAAATATTTAAAATCTTTTAAATATAATATATATAAAATAAAAACGTAACAATTGAATCGCTTGGAGCGCCCGCATGCATGCACGCTGTACTACGACTTCCTCACGACTGGCTATACTTATCACTCAACCGTATAGCAGTGTCAAACAGGTTATTAGAACCGAAGTTCATTTGATCGTTTAATATGTTATTTTGTTTTCCTGTTTATTTAAATAACTATTGTATCAGACGTTATAATTAATTGTACTAAGCCTCTTTTGTTTATAATTAAGCACTATAAATTTTGGCTAATTTCATTAATTAAATACAGAGTATCTTGAACTTCTTAGTTCTTTATCTGGGCAACGTACCACAATTAATCAGATTGCTTTCCTTAGCCACTCGAGAGAAGTAATCGCGTTTGTTATATCCAGGTGTATCATACTGGAGGAGGTAATGCCTGATGAGTGGAACACTGGGGTGGTGTCTTTAATACATAAAAAGGGTGATCCGCTCATATGTAAAAATTATAGGGGCATCTCTCTACTTAATACAGCATATAACCTAAGGTATTGCCCAACATCATATTTACTAGGCTGCTTCCCTACGCTGAAGAAAACATAAAAGAATATCAATGTGAATTCGCTAGGAATAGGTCAACAACAAACCAAATATTTACACTAAGGCAAATCCTGGAAAAAACGTTGGAATATGGAGTAGCCACTCATCATCTCTTTGTGGATTTCCAGTCGGCATATGGTTCAATCGACCGGAAAATGCTATATAGAGCTATGAAGGAGTTGAATATACCATCTAAGTTGGTGCGTATGGTTGGAGTAGCTATGTCCAATTTAAGTGCCAAATCAGAATACAATCAAATCTATCTAACTCCTTAAAAACACTGAATGGGCTGAAACAAGGAGATGCCTTAGCGTGTCTGTTGTTCAACATAGCTCTAGAAAAGGTCATCAGGGATTCTGGAATTCAAACTAGCGTACACATATTTCACAAGGAGGTACCGCTTCTGGCATATGCCGATGACATTGACGTCATAAGTAGGTCTGAATCTAGCTTAAAGGAAGCATTTCAAGAACTGGAGTTGTCCGCTAAGGCTATGGGCTTGGTTACAAACCAAAGCAAAACTAAATATATGGTTGTAGGTGCCAACACTCGCGCCCTGTCCCTGCGCAATAATGATTACGAATTTGAAAAAGTTCAAGGTTTTCCATATCTCGGGTCATATATGGACTTTGGAAATGACTCCTCTCGAGACACTGAAAAACGAATATTATCTGCTAATAGGTGTTACTACGGACTAGTGAAACATTTTAAATCAAAATTAATAAGTAAAGAGGCAAAAGCCACGCTCTACAAGACCTTGATCAGACCAGTTCTGATGTATGGCTCGGACTGCTGGGTGCTAAAAAAACGACGAGCAGAAACTAGCCGTGTTTGAGAGGCAGGTACTGAGGAAAATCTATGACTCTGTGAAGGAAAACGAGATTTGGAGGCGACTGCATAATCGAAAGTTGTACGAAAGTTTTAAAGACCTTCCGATCGTGCAATTCATACAAATTAACAGATTGCGTTGGGCCGGACATGTGCAGAGAATGGCGGAGGATAGAATCCCAAAAAGAGTTATGAATTATTTGCCGATGGGAAAGAGAAGGAAAGGAAGACCGCGTACAAGATGGCTGGACCAGGTTGGTAAGGAGGCGGTGAGGCTGGGTGCAGCGTAGAGACCAGTGGGGAGGCCAGGGCCCGGACTGGGCTGTAGCGCCGAGGATGTATGCATGTATGTAACATACTGAACCCTGTATATTCTGTTAGCAAAGAACAAGTTTCTTCTGAAAGTAGGCCTACGCCTATATTGTACAACACTTTATAAGCACCGTTACGTACGTTTCGTAGAGGTAACCGGCATCATCAGCGGTTTAATATACTTGCAGAATAAGCTTATTATTTGCTGACAAAACATATAACATTCTCAAGAAGGAATACGAAAAGTAAATATCAAATCGAATCGAAATTATCGACATGAAATTTACGATTTAGAGCAGTCATTTCGAACTTAAAAGCCCCTGAAGGACACAATTAAACTTAGGATGCGGCGAGCCACGGCATAAGCTATCAATTTTTGACAAATAATATAAAACAAACATTCCTGGAATTTGTTGTCCATGACGTGTCCGTTGTTATTAATTAACTGATATAATATAACACTACCGACTCGGGTCACAAATATATAATACTACCGACTCGGATCACAAATTATTATTGATAAAAATCATACATTTTTACCTGGTGGCCTAAACTAGTTGAGCCTCTGACGAAGCTCTTACGGAGCACAAAGTAGTTTAGGCCGTCAGGAAAAAAGTTGTGATTTATATCAATAGTAACCTGTGACCCGAGTCGGTAGTGTTATATTATATCAATTAATTAATAAAAATAAAAAAGGCATTATTTAATTAATTGTGAATAAGTAAAAAGAGATAATTTATACATTAAACATATTATCTTGCTGCACATCTTTAACAGTATTATGAATACTACTAGGAACACAGTCATAATAATGAAGACACACAAATATATTACCTCAAGAACATGTTTACACAAAATCTTCAATGTGAAACCTAATGACGATCTACTGCAGCTGCCAAAACACAAGTCTGTATGTGTGTCGAGTTGAGCTCTGAACACGCTTAAACGTAGCTTTGAATAACAGACGCGACTGATAACGAATCAAAGATGAAAATCTGTCAAGCGCGTCTGCTTTCACTAGTCGAGGGACGGAAGGAAATAGACCGGGACGTGTAACATGAAGAAAGTGAAGAATAACTAGAGCAAACGCACGGTCCATCAGACAAATTAAATGAAATATACTGTACGTTTCTTAGAGAATCAGAGAAACAATTTATCAAAGGTAACTCTTGCAAGAAAATTCTCAGTATTTTATTATTCGTTTATTTATTAAAGCTCATAAAGTAATTATTAAATTGGTTTTCCATTATGAGGCCGCAGAAGGTTAGAAAGAAATATATTAAGACGTGTTTATGGTCCAGTTAAAGAAGATGACGAATAGAGAATCAGAAATAACCAGGAGACAGACGAGCTACTGCGGCATGAGGACAATGTAAGATTCATAAAGGCTCAACGAATACAATGGTTAGGTCACCTAGAGCGGATGGATGATCAGCGTATGTCAAAGAAAATTCTGAGGGCGCAAGTCTATAAAAGCAGAAAGAGGGGTCGACCTAGGATAAGATGGTCGGATGATGTGCTGGAGCACCTCAGGGAGAGGAGTTGGAAACTGATAGAAGACGTTGGAGAAGATTGGTACTGGCTCACGTTGGGCTGCAGTGCTGAAGCAGAAAAAGTCTGACCAAACTCAAAAACCTTTCATCGGGTAAATATTCATAATAACCTGTCCAGTTCAGTTAGTGCATAATAGCAATACTAGTATTCCACCTCTGTCACTCGTAATTGTTTAGTATTTTCGTTTATTAATTTCCAAATTTCTGCACTATATATAGTTACAGTTGGAACAATACTTCTATACAATCCTCCCTCTAACTTCAATTACACATTTATGCTCCAAATCCAGTCCTCTTTCTGCTGGTACTGTGTGATATAGCATCGCCGAGATACAAGAGGCACTACAGAATTTTTTTTTTTAAATACGTCGTCTTGACGTAATATACAGGTGGCTGCTTTGTTACAAACAGTTCGCAGAATTCGCCTGCAGCCGTATTATTCAACTCCACAAAATGTATGTAAACAATTAATTCTCCCGCCAATTTACCTTATCTATCCTCAATTAATTAATTAAGAACACTTATATTACACGCCGTTTCCAGTAATTATGTTTCAACTTGAACTTGTTTTCTTTACACGTTGTTGGTAACAGTTTTTGCGTTTACGCTTCCGAGGATTCGATACCAGCTGTTTCCTAAATACAGATTATAAAATGTTTTTTTGTAGTTAATAATAATCTAATTTATTATACTAACAACAAACTAATGGATGCAGTAACTCGAACGGTTGATATATTATATACAACGGGGGGAGGGGGGTTTCGCAAAAAAAGTGTGGAAGCGTTACGTTTTTCGATGACGTTTTTGTGGAATGACCCCCAGCCTAAAAACATTATCATGTTAAAAAGAATACGTCTTGTCTTCGATGTTCTGATAAATGAACCAATACTTTTAAAAGAATTTGGAAACTGTCCCAATAACTGTACCCGCACTAGATTTTCGATGTATTGAATATCCGATTGTATCGATATGCTACGGTGTGAAGAAGAATGTAGGCCTACTAACTGTAAATTATTATATTTCTTAATGTAAAGCGAAAATACGTGTTGTGTATTTGTGAGGTTAGGTAATAATGGTTTTTGGTTTATAGCTTACTTTTTAAAGACATAAAACCCATGGTTAAGAAATATATGACATTTAATGTGTCTGCACAGTGCTTGAAAGAGAGTAACATTAAAAACAAAGAACATAACGTATTTTTAAAAAAAAGCAACAGAAAAATAGTGAAAATACAATTATTTCTGAATAGTAAGATTAAAACAAAAAAAACAACGTATTAACAAATGAAAACAATATTTGTTATCCACTAGGAGGTCAATTTTCTTTTATTTTATTCAGTAAAGTCTCGAAAACTTCACTGGAAGCAAATTTTGTGCGAAACTGGAAAAAAGTGGAAACATGTATAGCGCCCCGCCTTCCTTTGAGTTGGTTGCTTTTCCAGTTATCTGCACAAAAACCGAGTATTAGTGAAAAAAGAGTTCTGTCATAAAAATGGGACATGTAGGCCTATATTAATAGGCAAATAACCCTTACTTCGAATTTTTTTACGTGGATTTCACAAAAAGCGAGTATGATTTTAAAGGCATATTGGTTTCTATGTGTAATATTAGTTTACATGTTAAGCTAACAACACTACTTTTGGCGTCACAGGCACACATCGGAGTTATATTATATTGCTAGAATCAGTTTTCATTCAAAATATGACAATGAAACGCGATTGCAATCGTCAACAAACTATTTTAAAACAAACACAAGTAAATTTTCACGATTTCTATTGTCAAATTAAAATTATATGCTATATCCACTACATATCGATGCCAATAATCGCATAATCTAACTATCGAAAATGAGTCCGGTTACGGTTATTGGGACAGTACCAGAATTTGTTTATTTATTCCTACAGATCGCTAGCAGGAAGGAAGTAATGAAGTACAGTCATCTTGAATCTAGATAGAATACAAAGATCAAATCTAAACACGGACCACTAAGGGATTCGCTACTAAAAGTGTTATTTCTTTTATTTGTCATCTTTTTTCTAAACGTTATTTCCTTGTTTTTTGTCTTCAAAACATAGGAATACACTAATTTGGACACTTTTTTAATTTTGTTTTGTTTCCCTTTACGATTCTTAAGAAACAAATTTTAAAAAAATAAACACTGATAGGCCTATGTTTTAAAAACTGTCGAACATAATTTAACGAATTTAAGCTTATTTAAAGCCCTTCAATATTTCAAAAAATTTTGGATATGCTGAACATTATATCCTCTCTCTTAATCAACTTATACGACTTAACAAAAATAATTCACCTACAAATTTTAATTTAAATAAATAATAACATCTCATGTTATGGAGGTAGCAGACACTCCATTACATCGGAAAACACTCGTTACTGTGGCAAAGAAGTATTCAAAACCTCAAGGCTGTATATTAAATACCTTTTTAGATTGCCTATATCAAATTTTATCTTTGGAAACTGAAAATCCAGTTTTGAGGAAACGGCTTACAAAGTTGTCACTCACAAAAAAAAATTTTTAAATAGGCAGTCATTGAGGACTGCCGACAGAAGTGAAAACTTAAAACTATGAAATAACAGTGTTTTTTGGATATTCAAATTAATTGTAGTATCAAAAATTAAAATTTTTTGTAAATTAAAATCTTTAACATCAGTCTGGTTTTCACATCTATCGGCACTCCGAGCAACAATTATATACATTTTTATATGGTTTACTTATTAATCAAAACATATGATGGACTGCGCAAGCCCAGTACAAAATATAAATACAACTTAATTGACAAAATGATTAATATACATTTATATATAGTATTTGTATTTACATGAATTTCAATGAACTTAATTTTCAACATTATTTTCATTGTTTGCATCATTATTATCATTCATTTCAACAATACTTAAGTTATTCGTACTATCAATCATTTCATTATATTCTAAAAAGGATACAATAGGGTTATGGTAACTGAAGTAAGAAACAAAAATGTTTGATTGGAATTTATGTAAATATCTTGTAAAATAGATCATAAGTATTGCGTTAATTGTTAATACGGAAAGCCAAAATCGCGCTAGGGATCGAACACGCGATAGCAAATTCGGCAGTGTAAGAAACTCCAAAATAAAGTACGTAAACGATAAAAGTGTGTTAAATAGTATAAATAATAGTATTACACACAAGTATAATCTATACTTTCACTGCTGGCCATGCGCAACACGTCATACTTATAGCTACAGATATACTGTTAACATTAGCATGTCGGTGACGCGAACTCATAAGATTTTACCCATCCAAAAATCGCCCAACGTGCCTATAGAAGTTTTCACTTCAAAAACTATTAAAAATACATACTTCGACATTAGACATGACGAAAACCCCTAAGTTAACAGCCAGACGGACAAATAACAATTATGTAAATATCATATAATATAGTATAAGTAATTAATAAGAATAAAATAATGTAAAATAGATCATAAGTATTGCGTTAATTGTTAATACGGAAAGCCGAAATCGCGCTAGGGATCGAACACGCGATAGCAAATTCGGCAGCGTAAGAAACTCCAAAATAAAGTACGTAAACGATAAAAGTGTGTTAAATAGTATAAATAGTATTACAATTGTATAATATAATTGTAGTATAATAGTATTACACACAAGTATAATCTATACTTTCACTGCTGGCCACGCGCAACACGTCATACTTATAGCTACAGATATCATGTTAGCATTAGCATGTCGGTGACGCGAACTCATAAGATTTTACCCATCCAAAAATCGCCCAACGTGCCTATACAAGTTTTTACTTCAAAAAATAATTGTCAACACTTTTCTTGATCACGTGTTTTATTTATTACTAACAATTAAATATTCTCACTTACTAACTTACATCTAGACATTATAAAATATTTTTCTAAAAATTATTACGCCGTATGTTGTACGAATACATCTTATGGGGCATCACTAATTCTGCAAAATAAACACTAAATTTATACTAATGTTTTCAACTCATATTTATAAAATTCTCCTGCTCTAAGTGAACCTCTTGTTCTTTTTTCTCTCTGCCTCTTGTATCTGTGCTACGTTTAGCTTTTCTCTATAAGTTTTATATTTTGAACACTTCCAGCTTTGGCAATCTTGTCAAATGTTTGCGCTATATTAGCTGTACTCACCTAGGGTTTACACCAGCTGTTTGTTCAAAAGTAGCCAAGGCCTTCATAATTCCAGTGTTATATACAGTTTTCGTACGCTAACGTATGTGTGCCTGGGACGCCTAAAGTTGGCATTGTTAGGTTAACAGACAAACACAAACAAAATTACAAATGAAAACCAATATGACTTTAAAGTAATACTCGGTTTTTGTGAAATCCACATAAAAAACCCCAATTCGAATTAAGGCGAGCCTATTAGTATACATGTCTCCCTTTTTGTGGCAGAACTCGTTTTCAACTGATACTCGTTTTTTTCACTTATACTCGGTTTTTGTCCACATCACTGAAAACCACCAACTCGAAGGAAGGCGGGATGCTACACATGTCTCAATTTTTTTTTTCGCACCACATTTGCTTCCAGTGAAGTTTTCGAAATTTTACTGAATAACATAAAGGAATATTGACCACATAACAGATAACAAATGTTGGTTTTCATTTGTTAATATGTTTTTTTTTTTAATCTTACTATTCAGAAATAATTGTATTTTTCACTTTACATTTTCTTTTGTTGTGTTTGGTAAAAATGTGTTAAGTTCTTTGTTTTTAATGTTTCTCTCTTCAATCATTGTGTAGACACATTAAACGTCGTATTTTTCCTAACCATGGCTTATTTCTTTGAACAGTAAGCTAAAAACCACAATCCATTATTACCTAACCTCACAAATGAAAATAACACATACTTTCGCGTTACATTAAGAAATAGTATAATTTACACATAGTTTACTTCTTCCTCTTCTTCTTTTTCACATCGTAGTGTATCGATACAACGCATATTCAAAATATCGAAAATGTAGTGTGAGTATGAATATGGAAAAGTGCCCAATCATCTTAGGGTAGTTGTGGTACAGGGTATCGAGTCTTAGATTGTTCAAAAACGTGAAAAATGTTTTATAGTAAAACCCCGCCAAAAGGCTCCCGATTGTAACGCCATCCCGTATAAAATACAGGCGCTCTTTGTCCGGTCCCTGCACAGTAGCTTTATAAAATAGCCCTTTTATTGCGCTCAAATCTCATACGATATTCTTAGCATATTTCTTTAGAATTCTCGATTGATTTTCATTAACATTTGAAACAAAAACAGGACGACTATGGTAATGTTTTGAGGTCGTCATCTAGGCCTACTTCAGGAGCACTGACTTCTACGTTTATGCCACACAAATCATAAATTTTATAAAGCGCAAGTCTGGCTGCGGAAAGATTAAGCTAGGAAAATGGTAACGGTGACTGTTACTGCAAATTTCGATTATTTCGAAAAACTTGATGAGAACTTAATTGCAGTTTCCATTCGCGGTGGGAAATCACGATAAGCCTACTTCATGCTATGCACAAAGCGACTGACTAAGTGCTCAAGCGTTTATGTTGGCTTTGTCTGACAAGAAGTAAAAATAAATAAGTAAATAAAATACGGTAAAATAAACGAAATAATTGGCACTACTGGATAACATACACTTTCTTTGCTTACAATACTGTGCGTAAGTATGTCAATAACGCTAGTCTATATGTGAAAAATATAAATATACGGTAAGATTAATTAAATAATTTAATGTAATCCATATTCAGACTATTTTTTTATTTATTTATAAGGTCGCTGCAACAGCATCGGTCATTAGCGATCACAAAAATTATAAAAATAAATTTGTAAATCATACATAACTCTCATACAGATGCAGTAAAATATATTAAACTAGAAGGTGCTAAGTGAAGACAAACCTTGCAACAAAACACACAGAAACTGGTACGATTTAAAAACTATAGCAGACATTTGTTTAAATACCAGCAATAATGTAAAGTAAAATGAGAAATCTTGTCTCACACAACGCAAAATTATAAATACAGAGCATGCAGATATAAAATATTAATTAATAACATATTAAGCGTATATGTAATAATAAATATAACACGTAATAACATATGCATCGACAAACAATATATAACAATAAATAGTATATATAGGCCTAATTAAATAAAACAGTAATAACAATCTCGATCACATATCAATCCATTAACTTAAATGTTCTAGAAATTATACAGATTTTAATGTTTTTATAAACTTAATAGTCCGTACCTATATTTTTGCTATCAACTGAATCTCGTTTATTAGGAGAAGTATTCCGGTGGCTGCAGTCTTGTCATTTAAACTTCTTCTAACGTCTGAAGGGATGCAGATGATGGAAAGCAAGGCACTCTGAAACGAGATAGAAAGTTGTCAAAACCGTGTCACAGTGATTGCATCTAGCAGGAGGCTCACTTGTGAAGTGTGCTTGTGTGGTCGATACGGAGTCTTGTTATGACCACTTGATTTCTTCTGGATCAAATCCTCGTAAATGCTTTTCCTCACTCGGAATAGCTTGGCGGGTGGCGACTTAAGCCATTTATCATTTCAGTATTCCAGAAGTTTTAAATGAAGATATTTTTTTAAGGTCTTCCGACTAATTGTTTTCGTTAATACGACATGTTTCGGGAACTAGTTCCCATAGTCAGGTCCTAAAATTCTTATCGTGTCACGAGGACGCATCGATGAAATTCTAACCAGTGCCTACTCCAGTCGTTGAACGAGCACACGACACTAGGAAACAGCACGCACTGCTCGGCGTAATAACGTTAACTCAGGATCGTCGCACTGTCAGGAATCATTTTACGAAGAATTTTATTCAAAACACAAACTTCAAGTAGACCTACTACAAATCAAGTATACAAATACAGTAAAGCCCCGGTTAACCGAACTCGGGTCAACCGAAACCCGGGTTATCCGAAATGCCTCCGAAAATCGCAAATCCAAATTACTGTACTGCACGGAAATAATTCGAGGGCGAGAGTGTGCTGGGCTATGGCTAGCGGGGAGAGGTGAACGCCCGACCTTGAGTTGCTTCCCCAGCCTCCGGCTCACCAGTCTAAATATAGCTACACTGCCAACTCTCCAACCCCTCCAAAGACCATGACGCCCGCATCAGTCATTAGCTGTCAACACACAAGTGCGGATCTGCGATACAATAGTGCCTTCAAGTGGTTGTTTATTTCCGTTGCGTGTGTATTTTTGTGCTATGGCGACTAAGCGGAAGCGTGTTGTGATTACTTTCACTGATAAATTAGCTGCTATCAAAGAAGTTGAAAAAGGAAGTTTATTGAAAACTGTTGCGGCTAATTACGGAGTTGGTTTTTCTACCGTTTCAGAATGGGTGAAGTCTAAATCTAAATTTCTAGAGCAAGCTGTGAAAAATCCTCATAGAAAAACACTGAAAACACCCGACTTTAAAAAAGTAGGCGAAGCTCTTAATCTTTGGTTCACCCAACAACGAGAAAAAGGCATGCCTTTGACTGGCCCGATACTGCAAGAAAAAGCTAAAATGTTAGCTGAGTTGTTAGGTGAGGAAGGAAAAGATTTTTGTGCAAGCTCTGGGTGGTTAGACAGGTTTAAAAACAGATACGGCATTCGGCAATTGAATGTATGTGGAGTAAAGTTATCTGCAGACCCAGACGCGGTTGCTGTTTTCAAAACAGAGTTTGAAGATTACACCCAAGGCTACACTAAGGACCAAATTTACAATGCCGATGAAACGGGTGTTAATTTCAAGATGTTGCCTACAAAATCCTTAGCTTCCTCAAAAGAAACGTCTGCCCCAGGACACAAAATGCAAAAAGGACGGATAATTGTTCTTTTGGCATCAAACGCTTCTGGCACACATAGACTGCCCCCAATGTGTATCGGGAAGTCGAAAAAACCTCGGGCCTTGAAGGATGTTGCCCGAAATGCGCTACCAGTTTTTTATAGAGCCCAAAAAAGTTCTTGGATGTCTTGTGAACTCTATGCTGAATGGTTTAGTGATCAGTTTGTACCGAAAGTTGAAAAGTTTTTAACTGAAAAAGGTCTGCCTAAAAAACCGATCTTATTAATTGACAATGCGCCTACGCATCCTTGCGAGTTAAAAAGTGGCGATATTCTTGTGCGTTTCCTTCCCACAAATGTTACCAGTCTAATTCAGCCACTGGATCAGGGCGTAATAGCGACATTTAAACGGCACTACCGTGGGCTATTTTTGAGAACCATCCTGCAAGATAGTGACATGCAAAACAAAAACATGAATGAAGCGCTGAAGGCAGTAAATATGAAACACGTAATTTATTGGTGTGCGCAAGCCTGGGATAATGTGAAAGCAGAAACTCTTCAAAGGTGCTGGAGCAAACTGTATGATGGGCTTGAAGGAGACGACTCAGAAAATTTTGAAAACTTGACAGAAATGGTAAAAAGAATTCCCGGATGCGAAGACATGGGTACGTGCGAGGTGGATGAATGGGTTGAATTGTAGAAACAGTGTTGCAGTCAAATGCTGATGCGATCGAAGAGACCGAAGTAGATGACGTGGATGACGGAGTGACAGCTGACGATGGTTTTCGAGCACTAGAGGTAAGCCTAAATTAAGAATGTTATTTTTCAAAAACCTACTGGGTATAGTATAACACAAAAATTACAGTACAGCACATGTGTTGTTAGGTTGCCCTAAGATTTGTTGAACAATGCAGTGAGTCAACGCCGGCTGACGTCCTTCTAATGGAAAGATGGCGGCACATCGCTGCTCGAAAACGTTGGGAGGGACGCAAGAAACAAACAAAAATTACTGAGTTTTTTAAATGAGTAGTAATTCATATGCTCCAAACTATTAAGTACAGTACAGTCATCCCCCGAGATACGTAACACGCGACTTACGTAAATTCGCAGTTACGTAAAATGAAAATTTAAAAAATGGAAAAATTTTTGAGTAGAGTAACATACAATTTTACAAAGAATTACTGTACTGTATTCTATTTCAAGCATGCAATACTGTACCTTGTAGCGACTGCGTCAATACACTATTCACTCTCACTCTCTCTTTGTAAACAAACACACACACACACTCTCTCTTACTTTATTGCTCTGCTAATCCTTTACTTTTCGATCTAAGCACGAACGCAAGCGTACCGGGCACTCTTTCTCGGAAACTTCTTCTACTCAGTGAAGGTTGAGCAGCGGAACCGAGCACATGTTTATCGCTTGTTTTTCTAGATGTATTGTTTCACGTCATTAGTGTAGCTTGCCGTGAGTGATTTGTTCGTACTCGTGTATTACCCATACATATGTCTGTATAATAATAAATACGTAGGTACACTTAAGCAATGTTCAAATTCGACTTACGTAAAATTAGAGTTACGCAAAAGTCTACGGTCCGCATTAATTACGTATCTCGGGGGATGACTGTATACTGTATATTGATGTACTGTAATCCTAAAAATGTAATTTTAACTTTAATAAAGAACATAAGTGTAGCCTACAAAGAGATTTTTGAATTCGTTTGACCTTCAAAACCTTTAAAAAATACGTACTGTAATTACAATACAAAATACTGTAGTATTAGATGTTCATGGCTTAACCGAAAAAATTGTTATCCGAAACGGCTTCCCCCCCTTTAGTTCGGTTAACTGGGGTTTTACTGTACTACAATTCAAGTATGTTTAATAATAATTTAACAGACTTAATATGTGTCAAAATGACCTTGGTTTGCCTTGAAAAAGTTTATGAGCTATGTTTACAAAACATTTTATATATTTTTATCACTTACATGTAGGCCTATAGTTATGAAAAACATTAGATATAGGCCTATACATATGTATAGAAAGCTACGATTAAATTATTTATTATTTATAGATTATGGTTATGATTTTTAACTGAAAAAAAAATCCAATAGTTTGTAATTTTAAGTGTTTAATGTGTCATTGTCTCTTTAACAGTTGTTACCCGTATATTAATAGACTAAATATAACATACATATTGTGTTGTGGTCTCCAAGTTGCATATAACTAACTATATTTAATATTACCTTGTGTATCCAGGTACACTGGTGCTCCTCTTTGCAACTTCAATGTTTCTTTAAAAACTACGCGTTTCGGGACTCATGGTCCCATCATCAGGTTGATAAAAATCAAGAATCACTCACATGGAGTATGTCAACTTAATAAGATATAAATAAAAAGTTTCACTCGCACATACCGCGTGTATACAATTACACAACTACACGATGCGCATCGTATCGGAACTTGCAAGCGACTAACCGTTACGCGTCGCACTATCTCTACCTTTATCTATGTGTCGTTCCAACACGAGTATGGCCGCGTCATACAGTCCGTTGGACTTAAAAGAAAGCTTGTCGTTCAAGAGCTGATTACCTTGGGTTTTTGAGGCCTTACACGGTTTCGCAGTTTCTTTCAAAACGAGTAATTGTATTTTGAACGCTTTGAGACCAGTGACCAACAGACTAGTAGAAAACTGTTCTGGTATTTATAAAATAGAATGCGAGGACTGCAATAATTTTTATGTTGGACAAACGGGCAGGAAATTTCTGGATAGGTACAGAGAACATCTCCCTAGAGGTGATATCCAGAAGATAAAATCAAACTTTGCCTTGCATATAGTCAACCAGAACCATAATTACTCGAGTTTTCAAAGTAGCTTCAAGCCGTTGCATTTCTGTAAAAAGGGCAGGCTTATGGACGCGCTGGAAGAATTTGAAATTTATAAGGCCTCAAAAACCCAAGGTAATCAGCTCTTGAACGACAAGCTTTCTTTTAAGTCCAACGGACTGTATGACACGGCCATACGCGTGTTGGAACAACACATAGATAAAGGTAGAGATAGTGCGACGCGTAACGGTTAGTCGCTTGTAAGTTCCGATACGATGCGCATCGTGTAGTTGTGTAATTGTATACACGCGGTATGTGCGAGTGAAACTTTTTATTTATATCTTATTAAGTTGACATACTCCATGTGAGTGATTCTTGATTTTTATCAACCTGATGATGGGACCATGAGTCCCGAAACGCGTAGTTTTTAAAGAAACATTGAAGTTGCAAAGAGGAGCACCAGTGTACCTGGATACACAAGGTAATATTGAATATAGCTAAATATAACAGTAAATTAGCCCCTTTTTCGTAATTGTTGTGATATTTGAATGCTGAAATGTGCCTAATACTAAATATAGACTATTACGCTCAAAATAGTGACCGAGTTCTGCAGCTCAGGGAATTTATACTAGTAGAGCGGTATGCGCACGAGTCACGTAATGTCAGAAATAACAACGCTATAGGCTACACTAAAACGGTAAAAACTTGGAGTGAGAAATTATATGGATTAAATTGGAAACACGATCGCTCTATGGTTTGGCTAATAACTATAACAGAGAAACTCTTTACAGACGTTCAGAGTGTAATAAAAATATATTTCAACTGTGTCGTGTTTACTTGCTGAACTGCTACTTGCGATGTTCCCGGACGACGCCTTTCAGTGTTTCCACCATTTTCAAGTCCTAAACCACGACACCTAGGTTTGTTAGGAATTAATTATTAAAATTTAAACTAAAATTAATTTATCAGTTAATGTAATTCCACGTCAAAGTTGTAATTACAGAGACTGCTAATTCAAATAACAAGATGAACAAAAACATATATATTTGTTTTATAATTATTGTGCTTGTACAGTGTGATATTCATAACTCCTGGAAACATACTTGTCCATAGAGATGAAGGAAATAAAATTAATTTTAGCTCTAATTGTATTAAAAAGAAATACGAAAATAAAAACAAAGAAGGTCGTAACAAAATTAAATAGTTTGGCAGGGAACGAGGAATCGAAAAAAGAAGACTTTATAGTAGTTTAAGGACACAGAGAAAATCAGGAAAAATGACGGAATCATTTTTTCACATTAGAGAGCATTTTTGTCGTTTACAAGATTGATTTTTCATTTATTGTAAATTAAAATAATTCTCTTTTTAAATTAGAAATAGAACAGTATAAATAATTATAAAGTAAGTAAAATTTTTAAATCGTTTTATAACTTGTTAAAACAATTTCAGGAACTACTTTATCATAGGCTACCTAACATTTTATTGTTTGTATATTTATTACAGAACGCCTAGTTATCACACACTAGAGTAACTATTTTTATAATTAAATTTAACATTTCAGAATATTTCGTTTACACATTTTTGTTGATGTTCTCGTGAATTCGTAACTCTAACGGACTTCGTTCTTCCTTGGCCTTCGAACTCTCTTCAGGAACTGTCCTCTCAAGTGACAGTCTTTTGTCACCCATATTTATTAAATTCTTTCCTTTTCGTCGCTTTTAGGCTTTTCGCTTCATTTGTCTTTCCCTTGTAGGAAAATAAGAAGGGCCAGGTGATTTGGGTGCAAGATTTCTACACTAGCGGAACCAAGGTTGCTGACATTTGGCCTAGGTCTTGCAGTGATAACTTCTCTGACTATTCTCGCTGATGAAAGGTTACTATTTTTATTTTTTCTGTTAATATTACATTTCTGAAATTTAGCAGATCAAATGAACTGGCGCATGTTTCTGGTTTTGAATTTCGGACGCTTGGCAGTTTCTTTGTTCTGAATTTCTTTACAGTCTTACAATACGATTGCCAAAAACGAGTAGTTACAACTTACAAAAATAATGTAGCTAATAGAACAAGAAAAAAATTAATGACAGGTTTAACACCACTCCGCCATCCAAAATAACAGAAAAAACTATTATTGAATGTAATAATAAATAATTCCAACTATCTCGTGTTTACTTGCTGAACTGCTACTTGTCATGTTCCGGACGAGGCCTTTCAGTGTTTCCACCATTTTCAAGTCGTAAACACGACATAGTTGGAATTACAGAGACTACTAATTCAAATAAGAAGACGAACAATAAATAATTCCCCTACTGACGTCTCTCGTATCCTGCACACCAGAGGTTTCTGCTGTGCCGATCACCATGTTATAAGCTCCTCTTCTCCATTTCATCGTGTAGGCCTATGTCCTCCTTCAACAATGTCTATCGCTTTCACTTGTCTAAGCGGAACCCAGTTTAACATATTTTTGGGCCAACGATCTTCAGGCATCCGTCCCACGTGACCGTAACTATACGAGGCGCTTTGTACTTAGGCCTATTGAGTCTAAAACTGTATTGCTTCCCAATATCCTCATTTCTAATGTACTCAAGTGTGGACACCGCACAAGACCTTCTCCAAAAATCCAATTCCTTCTGGGCTTTCTTTGATATATCGACATTTCGATGACATTCCAGGTTAAAAAATTATGTTTGTACAGAAGCAAACGATACGTTTAAGGCATCAGCAACTTGCTGGACAGTGTTTCCTACAGGGGCCCGAATACAGGAAGCAATTTTACGGGGGGGGGGAGGAGAGTTGACTTTTGGTTTTGGGGAAGAATGGTAAAAAGCTGAACAATACTTTAATGGTCTAAAGTAAAAATAACAGGAACGAGTGAAGATACAAATACAGTGTTATGACCACTCGATTTCTTCTGGATCAAATGCAAGGCACTCTGAAACGTGTTGTTATTCACCAACAAGTTTATTAACGTACAACTATAACATGGTATCTGTGTTTGTCAGTTCGTTGTTCTTTTAATAATATGTACTTACAGTTTAAAGTACACACTGTAATTTCAAACAGAAATTAACATATTGGTAAGGTACAGTTACAATTAACATATTGGTAAGGTACAGTTACAATTAACATATTGGTAAGGTACAGTTACAATTAAAAGTACTTTTAGGACAAAAGCATGAACCTACTTAACGTGACATAAATTTTGTATCGTATTCACAAAACCATTCTACAATATGACTAAACGACGAAAAAATTTCGTCTGAAATGACGGGGAGGGAGGGAGAAATTTCATTTCACTCCCCCCCCCCCGTGGATCCGCGCCTGGTTTTCTAGAGTCAGCTCGCCAACACGTTATAGTTTTCAGTAGTAACCGACGGATATTCACGGACTGCCAGACCTAGTCTTATCACCTGAAATTTTCGTTCCTCCTCCATGAAATTCCTTTCCCCAACGCCGCACATTGCTCATCTCCATTACAGCTCTCCATAAGCACGTTTCAGTCGATTATGGATTTCCTTAGGTGCGGACCCCTGTTTTGTCAGAAATTCTATGACAGTGCTTTGTTTTAGAATCAGATCCGTCGTTCTATCACTACCTCAGAAAAATTTAGTACCTTAAGAGCTCCTCTGTAGCGTCTTACATTGTGCGTAACCACAGTCACATGCATGTTGTGCGTAACAGATCAAAAATTACATGCAAGGGGGCAGAATTACATTGGCTACACTCGTACATACACCATCCGCCACCAATTCACTGCGCCCAGCTTCCTCGCATCACTGCCGACATGATCCAACCACCATCTGTTCTTCGGTCTTCCAATCTTCCTTTTTCCTGTTGGCTTGTGTTTCATAGTTCTTTTTGCTGTACGTTCGTCATCCATTTTTTGAACGTGTCCTGCCCATCTTAATCTATTAATTTTGGCAAATCGGACAACTGTAATGTCATTGTACTTAGCATATAATTCAATATTATTTCTCTTCCTCCAGACTCCGTCCTGTCGAATTGAACGGCTACACTCGTATATTTGGAAAAACAAAAACCACAACACATCAACATACGGAAACCTAGGTATAATACAAAACATATAGGCCTATACACGCGCTACTGGACTGTACGAATCGGCAAATACGTGCAGAAGTACAGGAAGGTAGCCAAAATTTTGTTTGGGAGAAGGGTCCAGATTGGATTGGTGGCGTGGAATCAAAGATGAGAATACGCATTCCGGGATGTCTTTCTCCTTCCAGTGAGACGGGGGAGTCCCGATGTTTTCCTTGATGAGAATCCTAAAGTCGGGTTTTAGGATATCCTGAGACCCTGATATTGAAGAAAACAGGATGAAAGAAACATTTACAATCGTTTTTTATATTTGAATAAATAAATAGGCCTATTTTAAAATCTGAATTTGACATATTCAGTCCCTATAGTCTACGAGATAAATCCTACTACAAAAATTTGAATTAAAACTAACTGCCGAGCTGTTTGGCCGCGGTCCAAGGTTTTCGATTAAACCAAACGTTTCAGTAGCACCAGTGGCTGCCATCATCACTGGATGAAACGAGTCAACACTAACGTGAATGCCGTACGTTAGGACCACAGTACTGTGGTTAAGCTCCACCTACTACAAATGTTTCAGCAGCACCAGTGGCTGCCATCTTCACTGTATGAAACGAGTCAACACTAACGTGAATGCCGTACGTTAGGATCACAGTACTGTGGTTAAGCTCCACCTACTACAAACGTTTCAGCAGCACCAGTGGCTGCCATCTTCACTGGATGAAACGAGTCAACACTAACGTGAATGCCGTACGTTAGGACCACAGTACTGTGGTTAAGCTCCACCTACTACAAACGTTTCAGCAGCACCAGTGGCTGCCATCTTCACTGGATAAAACGAGTCAACACTAACGTGAATGCCGTACGTTAGGACCACAGTACTGTGGTTAAGCTCCACCTACTACAAACGTTTCAGCAGCACCAGTGGCTGCCATCTTCACTGGATGAAACGAGTCAACACTAACGTGAATGCCGTACGTTAGGACCACAGTACTGTGGTTAAGCTCCACCTACTACAAACGTTTCAGCAGCACCAGTGGCTGCCATCTTCACTGGATGAAACGAGTCAACACTAACGTGAATGCCGTACGTTAGGACCACAGTACTGTGGTTAAGCTCCACCTACTACAAACGTTTCAGCAGCACCAGTGGCTGCCATCTTCACTGGATGAAACGAGTCAACACTAACGTGAATGCCGTACGTTAGGACCACAGTACTGTGGTTAAGCTCCACCTACTACAAACGTTTCAGCAGCACCAGTGGCTGCCATCTTCACTGGATGAAACGAGTCAACACTAACGTGAATGCCGTACGTTAGGACCACAGTACTGTGGTTAAGCTCCACCTACTACAAACGTTTCAGCAGCACCAGTGGCTGCCATCTTCACTGGATGAAACGAGTCAACACTAACGTGAATGCCGTACGTTAGGACCACAGTACTGTGGTTAAGCTCCACCTACTACAAACGTTTCAGCAGCACCAGTGGCTGCCATCTTCACTGGATGAAACGAGTCAACACTAACGTGAATGCCGTATGTTAGGACCACAGTACTGTGGTTAAGCTCCACCTACTACAAACGTTTCAGCAGCACCAGTGGCTGCCATCTTCACTGGATGAAACGAGTCAACACTAACGTGAATGCCGTACGTTAGGACCACAGTACTGTGGTTAAGCTCCACCTACTACAAACGTTTCAGCAGCACCAGTGGCTGCCATCTTCACTGGATGAAACGAGTCATCACCAACGTGAATGCCGTACGTTAGGACCACAGTACTGTGGTTAAGCTCCACCTACTACAAACGTTTCAGCAGCACCAGTGGCTGCCATCTTCACTGGATGAAACGAGTCAACACCAACGTGAATGCCGTACGTTAGGACCACAGTACTGTGGTTAAGCTCCACCTACTACAAACGTTTCAGCAGCACCAGTGGCTGCCATCTTCACTGGATGAAACGAGTCAACACTAACGTGAATGCCGTACGTTAGGACCACAGTACTGTGGTTAAGCTCCACCTACTACAAAAGTTCGATAAAGCATGTCGCAATGTTAAGTCATTACTTTTTGTCATTTAAAATAAAAAAAGTTAAAACGTTCTTATGTTTCTAAATTGTATTATTCAAAACTATCAAAATACACATATCCCTATTCGCAACCATTGACAGGAGCGTACCCAGGGGGGATATGGTGGCCCGCGAAATTTTTTTAAATTTTGGAGTTAAGTGAAAAACATGAAAAAACATGCCACACTAGGCAACTTCATCCCTTGATGAGTGTGACAAGAATACTTTTCCAGCTGCCAATAAATTCCTAAGCATTGATGGTGCAACACTTCCATTGTCTGTGGCAACTTGTGAACGCTCGTTTTCAACTCTAAGAAGATTGAAAAGTTATGTCCGAATCACTACAGAAGAAAATCGACTCAATGAATTAGGTCTGATGTCTCTTCGTAGAGACGTTTGTGTGGATCCAGACCAGCGCGAAACAAAGCTCGAAGATCTGATTTTATTTTGTAACTAATCAGTTTCGTATGTTTAGTTTGAATAGTATAAATAAACACGAACTTTGTACTCCTATATTTATGTACGCTCTACATGTGTATTGCTCAGCCTATATGCAGTCTTATTTTTTGCATGTAGCCTAATTCTTATTTTTAGATTGTATTTTTTTCCAGTAAATTAAAATTGGTATTTTTACCTAAACTTTGTATCTCCCTTCAAAATAAAGTCTGGGTACGCCCCTGATCATTACGGACCCTGAAAAGTGATAAATAAATTTTTAGAAACGCGGTATATCTTAAGTCATGTCGGATTACAAATCACACTTTTTTTCTGTAGTGGTAAATAAAAAACGTCATATAATGTAAGTCGAATCAAACAAATGTACATGTCATGTCAAATGTAATGTACTCATGTCAGCTTCACCAATGGGTAAGTAGAGTAGGTACTTACCTATTTTAGTCAATGATCAAATAATTCCACATACAAAAAAAAACTTGAAGAACTCGAAATAAAATTCAAATAGAATAAACATGGCTACTTGGAAGACACTCAAAACTGTGACTGCATAATAAACTGTTACTATATAAACAAGTTTTCAAACCGATGTGGGTTTATAAATTGGCTACTTTGCTGATAAATTAGCTTTGCTTACAACAGGCCAAGATTAAACCCGATTATTGGAGAAAGCTAGCAATACCATATATGAATGGACCAAAAAATGGAAAATTAAACTTAACGAAGCCAAATCGGCACACATTAATTTCACCAATAAAAGACTGAATAATCTTCCATCATTGGTCATAAATGGAACGGTAGCTCCTTATGAAAACAAAGCCAAATACCTGGGTATGACACTGGCTGCCAAACTGAGATGGAAAGAGCATGTAAAAAAGAAAAAAGAGGAACTCAACTTAAAATTCCGACAATATAAATGGTTCATAGGAAAAGATTCCAACCTGTCTTTGTACAGTAAAACTCTTATGTGTAATCAGATAATTAAACCCACCTGGCTGTATGGAGTTCAACTCTGGTGGTGCGTGAAAGATAGTAGCATCAGGGTAATACAAACATTCCAAAACAAAGTTTTGCGCACCATGGTAATGCACCATGGTATGTTAGAAACGGTGATATCCACAGAGATCTAGGTATTCCAACAATTAAAGAAGAGATTAAAAGGTTTGCGGAGAAGCATGAAGAAAGGCTTCACCTCCACGAATATGCAGAAGTTCTTCAGCTGCTGGACAATCAACACGTGTTCCGAAGACTGAAGAGAACAAAGCCATTTGAACTTGTGTAGTGTTTTGTGGAATAAAAGCAGACCTTTGTGCGCGGGTGAGAGTGTTTAGTTAAGAAAACCAGAACTAACTAGGGGATGTCATTGGACTTAATTTGACTGATATGTATTTAGTATTAAGAGGTATTAGAGATAAGTTGACGGTTGGTCTTACAGACCAGTTTTAACATGTTAAATTCAATAATAATAATAATAAAAAAAATTTGGCTTTATGGTGTGTGCTGCTTTAGGCTTCCACAAAGAAATCCAATATCAAAATAATCCAGACTCTTCAAATTAAAGTGTTTCGCAGTTGTGTTGAGATATCTCGTGGTATGTAAGGAACGATGACGCCCATCGAGGCTTGAAAGTACCTATGGCTACTGATGAGATAAAACGGTTTGCAGCTAAATGTGAACAAAGGCTTCATAAACATGAAGTAATACAACTTTCTGATAATGTTGGACTTGTAGAGACGGAACCTATTAGGAAAGTGGTTCAGAACTTTTTGTGCTGGGATTTCAACCCACGTCTCTTAGATTAGTGGGCAAGAGCCTTTTGGTCTAGTATGCCCTCTATCCTAATAAATTCTGATATTTAGCTCTACTTATTTATTTTGATGTTAAATTAAAAAATAAAATAACGAAAGGGTCAGATTAAAATTTTTGTAATATAACATAGGCTACAGTTTAAAGTTTGTAATTTTACGAGCAAGTTTAAGGATTATTTAACACCTGGTTTTAGTAAAAATTATGTACCCAGGATAGCTATTATTTTTCTTCAAACACCCTAATTCAAAATGTAAATATCCCCACGTGAATGAAGTGTAAACTACAGTGAGGGGTGCATATTCTACACACTCCTAAAATTGTTGTTAAAATAAAATTGATTGATCCAGATATATGCAAGTGAATGTCTAGCATTGAATTATAATTTAGACAAACTAGAAATATTGAAAAGACAAATTAAATTAATTAATTGAAAAGAAAAATATTAGGCCCACGCAAAACTTCATAAAATTGGAAATTAAGAAGTAATTATGAAATATATCAAAGTATAGAAAATATAACAGAAACAGTGAGAAAAAGAAGACTAGTATTTTTTTAACATTTATATAGAACTGACGACAATAGGTTAACAAAACAGATCTTCAAATATCTGTGGGGAAAGAAGTCAACATCAAGTTGGATTAAAGAAGTCAAAAAGGATTTAGAAGCCCAATATAAACGCAGAAGAAGCAATTGAAAGAGACGTTTTTCGGGCAAAAGTGTTAAAAATGGAAGGAGTCCAGGGTAGGAGAGAGAAAAACGCAGGCTCAAAGACAGACTGAAGACAGGAAGAAAAGACATGGTGAAAAGATGAAAGATTATTGGAGAAAAAGAAAAGAACAAGGAATGAAGAACTGAAATTGGCATGTGATCCTCGGATGGCCGATAAAAATAGAAAAAAAATTGACTGATAATGTGCGACTAGTATTTTTATAAAATAAATGAAAAAAATTATGTAAGTTAATGCTAGAATTAACATAATAGTGTGGAATATGGACAATCAACATTTACTGTCCGCAATTCCGTTCCCTATGTTTTGTTTGGTGCTGTCCTCCACATTACTGAAACTGGAATGTTTTCTGCTCTAATCAAAATCTATATACATATAAAACTCAAAGTCTGAGGATTCATGGGTACTAAATACAAATCCACACCGTTACACCGACTGCCACCAAATTTTGCACAGGTAACCTTTGACACACGGCGAAAAATACTGTCCAACTTGGAATTTGATATTTTGCCCCGTTAGCACGATTTAGTCCCTTTTAATTATGCCTTTTCGTTGACGCGTATAAAGATGTCAACATTACCATGGAGACCCGAATTAATTACCATAGTAACAAGTAAATAAACAAATGATATGTAGCGGCATCGGAACATCAGTTTTTTATCCGTTCCTTCAGTTTTAATGTTTTTAATATGCGATTGTATAGATAGCCTACATTTTGTAATTTTGTATACAGATACGTCAATATATTTTGTAATTGTCTTAAACGATTATAAAATTTATGTTTATACGTATTTCTGATGATGCAATGAATAAGAAATTAAATATATTAAATACTACTACTAAAGATGTCAAAAACACCATGGAGGCCAGAGATAATTACCATAGTAACAAGTAAATAAACAAAAGCTATTTAGCGGCATCGGAACTGTACATTTATCCATTTCTGCAGTATATTTTCGATGTTTTATGTAATATGCAATTTTATCTATATACAGTATAACGATGTGGAAAAGAAGAAGTGTACTAATTGTAAATTGTTCTATTACTTCATGCAAAACGAAAATACGTGCCGTTTTCATTTGTGAGGTTAGGTGACAATGGTTGAGGAAACCATAACCTTTAATGTGTTATACAATGCATCTAACACAGTAACACTTAAAATAAAGAATTTAGCGTTTTTGATTGAACGGATACTTTATATCTCCAAAGGCTTTATAAATGGGTACTTCTAAATCTCCAAGGTTGTTGCACCAACATAATAATTTAGTACAAGTGTAGAATACAGCTTTGAAGAGAATTTGATTAATGAGTACAAAATTGTTATCCGAGCTGACAGCACGCCATACAGACATAGACAATAAAAATTATACTAAAAGTCAAATATTTACGTGCGAAGCCGCGGGTAACAGCTAGTGTATAAATATTACAGAATTTGCTCAACATTTTTTTATTTACTGTTACTTTCTTGTTGGTGAAACTTTCGAAAACATGTTTCTTGCACTTCTATGTACATTACACGCCAAAAGTAGGTGTAACGAAAAAATAGGAAAATTTTGTACAAAATTCGCAAACGAATTTTGAGACTAAACGTCCAAAATTGTTCTCTAATGTCAAACATAAAAAAATATGCTTTAAAGTTTTTTCAATGTAAAAACATAACGGAAAATTGTTATTATCTGTGTCTATAAATAAAACAATGTATTCAATAGGGCAGTCGTTCCCAAACTTTTCAGTCAGCGGACCCCCCCCTAAAAATTAAAAATTTCACGGACCCCGTCTGAGTTATGAAATAAAACAAACGGTAAATATGATGAAAACTCTTATATTTTAATTAAAATGTATTAAAACCAAAAGTCTCTTAACTTATAAATTATAATATTGACGATATTAAACATAGTTTAATGTGACCAATCCAATGAAGCTGCTTTTGAACAATTAGCTCTGCAATATTAGGTTTAATGTCTGATAACTTCAATATTACGTCACTCACGACATCAAGTTTATTCTTAACTTTGCAACCTCGGCTCTATCTTTCCAGCCACAAACCAGCTACACGGAAAAACGTTATGCTAAGATACAGTGCTTATAAGCAAGATACAGAACATGGTTGTACGTGGACTAAAACAGTTCTGCGTTGATGCGGCGCTCTAGTCAGTTCGGTTGACAAAGAGATTTGCTACACGACATGATTTAAAGATATTATTAAAGCCATTAGTTTTAAATTACTTTCACAATTACAATTAGTTTGAAAAAAAAAAAATACTGGAATCTTGTACTAATTGTTTAACATTCTAAAATTTAGATGTTAGAGGATAAAAATCTGAGAAAATTACGGTATATTCTATTTTTTCTTAAAAGTGTCCGCGGACCGCCTGAAACATTGTCGCGGACCCTACTTTGGGAACCACTGCAATAGGGAATTTCTATTTTACAAACTCCAAGTACTGCCACAGCACAAAATAAGGCGGCAACTACAGTATATTAGACTCCCACGACATAACTAACACACATTCACATCCAGTCACAATCGGTATGGAGAACTATACATGACTTCCATGGTCGAAGATTCATATTTAAAATCGTTTACTTGAATTCGGTTCGATAATTTCTAGAAAAATATCGCCCACCCTAAAACTATTCTCACTAGTTATAGATATTTTTGTTATTATGGGGTAGTCGTTTAATATAATGTTATTTTCGAGTCACGTTATCTACAAAAATTAGGTACTTTATTTTTATAAAGAAACTGAACTACGCAGATAATCATCCCTCCTCCTCAACCGATCCCCACCATTAATTATATTTACACTTTCATAGAGTAATAGTTTTGTCATATGTAATTTACAAGGAATCTTATCACTCAAAATTAAAATATTCGCACTTTACTTGATTTCAGCACAGCAACTTTCACAAAATCACCCCCTCCCCCTTCAACTACCCTCTCCATTTATAATTATCTCATTTACCATTTTACAGTGGATTAATATGACTTTATTTTCGGGGCATTTATTTATAAAAATTAAGTACTTTACTCTTGTTAAAACACAAAACAATGCAGGTAAACTACCCCCAACGTAAAATGTTGCAGGTAAACTACCTCTCCCCCTTAACCGATCTTCACCAGAATCAATAGTCCTCACCACCTTGAGTCCTCTACAACTCGGGCACATATGCAAAAAATTATTTGAATCTGTTTCAATTTGCGGCAGTTATCGTTCGCCATAGAAACAATTCTACACACAGACACTTTTCAGAAAATGACTTTTCTTCATGTTTTGAGGGTAGTACAATCAGAATCAACCCTTATTTCGAACACGATTTTTTCCCATCACCATGCTTCCATTTCCTTACGGAACATGGAAGTAAAACGTTTTGCAAGAGGCACAAAAGATGAAGATTTAATAAAAAAAGTTGCTTAAAAGTAAAAAGTAATGCAAACTCGACTTTTTACAACTTTGTTAGTGTAAGATTGGTTTCTGCAAATTTCTTGCAGAAAACAAATTTATGCAGCCTTTACACATCTGCCTGTTTTTACTTTAGGCCTATAGTAGTCAATACAGGAATAAACAATGAAGTTCTTACATGTTCATCAGTTTTGTAAAATTCGTTTTTAGAAATTTCTTTTTTTTTGTGGATTTAAGCGTCCGCACCTAAGCCTGATTGATATTTATAAATACAAAAGCGGTGTTTTAATCATTTTCCTGGCTGTTAGGGAATCAGTGGCGACAGTAAACGTTTAGTCAGCGTCACATAACCTTAACTTACAGATCCTAATCCACATGAACGTTGTCGCGCTAATCGTGCGTAGTATTCATATCGATACCGATATATTGTCGATATGCGAGAAAACTCAATTTAGTGATATAAACGACTCAATACCGACAAAACAGAAATTTCTCGTTAACGTTATGATTATCTTTCCGGTGAAGGGTTTGTGAGGATCGGTCAAAAATATAGCCTAACACAAATTATTTGTGTTGACGTCTAGACATTGTTTATTGTCATAATCAGGACCTGTGTATGAATACAAAAGAAATGTCAAACACAACAGAACAATTATTTGAGTGAACGTGTTTGTGAGTGTGTGAGCGCGCGCGCGCGCGCGCTTGTGTATCCTTGTATATGTGAAGGAGTTGAGATAGTTTGTTTTACATCAGCAAATGTAAATATTAGAATTTAATTGTTGATTACTGCTTTTATAATTAATTAGGTACAATACCATTACATTATGAGTAATTTAAATGGTAATACTGTTTTTAGCCTATAAATTAAGTTCTGTGATATTATAATTTTCTCGTTGTCATTAAAGAAAACCTTTGATGATCTAAAACAAACTATCCCAACTCCTTCACATATACAAGGATAGGCCTACACACATGCGCACGCACACACACAAACACGTTCACTCAAATAAGTGTTTTCTTGTGTTTGACATTTCTTTTGTATTTATACACAGGTCCTGATGATGAAAACAAACATTGCCCAAACGTCGACACAAATAATTTAAAATTTGTTAGGCTACATTTTATGGCCGATCCTCACTAAACCTTCACCGGAAAAATTCATTAATTGACGGTGACAACGGATTTAAGGATTTAGTCATGATTATCGTTAGCCTCGTGAATGGCTGACATAATCATTCGTAATTCGTCCCTTCGCTGCCTTATGGAAGTCACACCAGAATCCAAAATAATCATTAGGCCTATATAGTGCAAGGGGCTACAAAACCGTGAAATATCGCGGAAAACAACGTACTAACTAAATTTCGGTGAATTTCGCGAACGTAAACAAGAATTAAATGTGCTTTATAATAGACCCGTACTTTTAAAAAAATAGTGGGAAAATTCATTCGCAAAATTCCAGGGTGCCGAACAGTGGCGAATCTAGAATTTGGTCAAGGTGGGGGTGGGGGGTCGAGTCGGCTTCATACAAAAGGAATAACAAGTTATGACTAATCAACATTACTGTATTTAAAGTGGTTGAAAACGTGTGATAAAATCCTGAAAACAATACCGTTAAAATAAACGGTAATAACACAATAAAAATACGGCTTACTGAAACACTGCTTAGAAGATATCTATTGACTGAACTGAAATTCCTATATTTCAGACTTAGAGGCCTAAGTAAATGCTGTGCAATAGGCTACACTTGTTTATATATTTAAAAAATAGTCACTACTATATATGAGAAATGATCAGCGAAGAATGCAAACAAGTGAAATGAAGTTCTTGAGAAAAACCAAAGGTTGCACCCATAGATATCAAATACGAAATGAAGATATAAGAACAGAGTTAAATGTAGGTGGTCAGCAGAATAAGGGAAGGAAAAATAAAATGGAGGCAGCATATCGAGAGAATGGAAAATATGAGACTACCTAAACAAGTAGTAAGATACAGACCTCAAGGAAGACGAGATATGGCTAGACCAAGAAAGAGATGGCTTCAGTGAAGGCGGAACAGGCCGTCAGCCTACAGCTTGACGTGTAGAAGAAGTTACTACTATATTAGCGTACACGGCGGGAAAAATAATAAAATAAACAAAAAATTAAGAGATTAACAAATTTCGTCAACTTTTTCGACCCTCTGGAGGGGGTCCGGTCCCGGTCCCCCCCCCGTAAATACCCCCTTGGTGCTGAACAATCATTCACAGTCAAATTCCAGTTGTTCGTGTGTATATCAGTACAGCACATTACAATTCGGATACGATACTCGTGCTCAGGTGAAAACAAGCCCTTATTGTTTATGTACAGTTTCAGCGTTCCTGTTCGGCACAGAGTAGGCGCCTGTAGGAATTTTTGTTTTTGGCGCCTTTGTTTTTTCTTCACAGCACATAGCCTACCGTAAAAACACCCACTATAAACACATCCGACCAGTGGCGTAACTCTTTCTTCTGCCTCCCCCGCAGTAACTCTTTGCGGGCCTCCCTACTAACCTTACTTAATCCATGCCATTGCTTCCTCTTGAATACTAATACCCTCCTTATAGTTGTGGTAACTACTAACATTATATAACGTAGACAGAATACGTTCTCCTCAACACTGTTTAGGCCAGTTTCATCGGTCGTTTCTATAGGCCTAAATCCTAAAACAATTTTCATTAACTTCAAGTTAGTGGAGCTTCGTGCTTCATCTTCAGAAATTGAGACAAATCTTAATTATTTGGCTCAGTTGATCTTTTCTATTAATGTCTTATGTAGTGCGCCTATATCCATTGTTACAGAAAAACTGAGCAGTTTCAACCTGTTTCGAAATAATATTTTCAACTTCTTAAAATAAAAACTGAATGTTTTATTAATAAAGTTGTGTTAGTGGTTATAATCACACACAGAATTAACACTGTTGCACACCACTATAGACAAATTATTCCGATTAGCGCGCTTTCAACCGTCACTGCTCATCGTCAGATCGGAAATGTTCAGATATAGAAAAGCTTCACATTTCTGATCTCACGATGAGCTGTGAAGCTTGAAAGCGCTAATCGGAATAATTTTTCTATAGTGTTGTGCAAGTTTTAATTCCGTTTCTAAAAACTGAATGAGTTCATTTTGAATTTTGGGAATCATATTCTTCAGACCACTGATTATCTGCTGCAATAATAGACCGTACTTACTCAAAAGATCGATAATTAACAAAAGGTTTCCGCTATTGGGCTGACCCATCTTCTCTTCGTCGCCTCTAAAGGCTAAATTTGAAGCTGCTACACTGTCAGAGTAACATTTACAACGCGATCCAGTGCTTTATCCATTTATTTGTTTCCTTTCGTAGCTCATAACGAATAACGATACGACGCATGCCCGCCCGGTTGCCTCAGTGCATTCTTAACTGGAAGCATCGCCGTGTAGTTAACAAAATAACTTATATTCTCAATCTCAAAGTACATCATTAGCTACTGGTAAAATAACAGTAAAAAAAAATAAATGTATTTATTTTTTATGTTAAATCCGTACAGGGAAATTTGATTTTACTTAAGTTCAGTAGTATATACCCATTTTCAAAAATTAAGGGAAACGCTTGCGCGCCCCACACTGCTTCCGACTTGTAGGCCTATTTCAGTAACGTAAATAGTTCTTTCTTCTAAGAAGTGATAACAAATAGGTAATAATAACTAATAAAAGTACTATTAACAACAATTATTGTTTTAAGTTAATTATTGCTGGTTTTGTTGGAACTGCGACAAATTTTATTTCACTTCCCAAACATTTTTTCGCCATATGAAAGACCGGCGAGTTTCCAACAACGCTCAGTTTCAATATGGGCAAGTACTGTCGCAGTACTAAACAGTACTGGCCTGCCATCTAGCAGTTGTATCAGACAATGTGTTACAACATAACACACTCGCAATAATAATAAACTTGAATTACTACTTGTAAATAAGGTACTTAAAAAAAAAAAAAAATCAATTATACAATTTTTTGATAGTCTTAGGTTAACTGGTAAGCTAATTGCTGTAGTTTCATATTAATTCAGAACAGAAAACATAATTTTCCTTTCTAAACATCGTACTGTATATAGCCGTTCATTTAAATAATCTATACAACAACCAGAACGGGCGCAGTACGCTACAGAATCATAGTTCTCCAATTTGCCACCAACCAGAAGCGACGAGATTTTGTAACACATGAAATTTAAAATCTATTGAACAAAAGAAATCGAAACTAAATGTATATTTACATTCATTTTTACTTACCTTATACTGGCTCGTGTTTTTATAATAATCTCTGCATGGCAATTTTAACGTATCCAAATATCAGTATTTGTAGTGCTTTAAAAAATTGTTTTTGTAGGTCAGCAAACTAAAATATAACATTATCATTGTTCGTCTGCTCACCTCTGAGAAAGCAATATCTTGTATTTTCACTGAATACAAGTGGACACGACTGTAGGTAAGAGACAGTGCCACTTCTACTTACAAGCCGTGCTGTTAGATTTGGCAACGTTGCACGAGCTACCCGAAGTAATCCTGCCGCTGCGCGGCGATTGAAAGATAGGAAAGCAAAGAATTATGAATAATTAAAAAAAAAACTATTTAAATATTTGAAGAGTGCATAAATACCTGTTTTAACATAAACTGCTGTCCAATTGTGCTTGTTGAACGACATTTTTTTTAATGAAACATTAAGAAATAAAGGATTAAAAATTGAATAAGGAAAGTTCGATTATTATCTAATTTATTAAACAACTATGCAACTGTTTACAACATAATACAATATCAAGTCAAAAATATAATGAAATCTTATTTACATGTATTTAATTTTCTCTTCTTTGTTTTATTTTCCGCGGAGTTTTTATCAATTTCTCGTGAGGCACCAGTTTTCTGTTTAGTATAATTATTTAATAATATATTACTGAAAACCGAATAAAGAAGAGGAACAATATTTTTTTATATTTTCTCCACACATACATTCCAATTCGTCGAAAAAATTACATTTTTCTAAGCTTAGGTTAGTAAGAGTCATTATAATTTTTTTTGACTAAATATCACTATAATATTGACGACTCGGAACACTAAGTTTTTTATAAGTAAAAACGTAAAGTTTTACCTTACAGCCTAAACCGGCTTTCACCTATAGAAGGCTTCATCATTAATTTTTTTAATTAAGACAGCCTCTGATGAAGCCTTCTATAGGTGAAAGCCGGTTTAGGCTGTAAGGTAAAACTTTACGTTTTTACTTATAAAAAACTTAGTGTTCCGAGTCGTCAATATTATAGTGATATTTAGTTAAGTAACGGACACGTCATGGACAACGAAATCCAATTTTTTTTTATCTGGATTCTTTAGAAAAGTTCTTTCTAAGACATTGTCTTTTATTATAAAATCGAATATAGCATGCATGTGAAAAAATATAGAAATTACAAAATCTGTAGGCAAGCTTAACCTACCTTGTTGAAGAAAATCAAAGTAGGTGTCAGAAATATTGTCACCCTTCGACTCTCTTACGAAATCTTTACAAAAAGAGCAGCTAAGGGTTTTGCATATTGCAAAACTAGCATATCCACAAATATATAATGCTGAACCCTGATCAAGTGCACAAACTTCTAAATAATCACTGCTAAAGATAGAGTTAAATTCGTCAGCATTTGTGTTGAAGTTCTCTTTATATAAATTTTGGGATGAATTAGCTATATCCTTTATTGATGCGGTACCTGTTTTAGTGAGATTTAAAAATTTTTTTATGCGAAGTTTTTTTTCCGACTCAAGTATTTGTTGAAAACTCACATTATAATTGCAACCAGAGAGTCGACGATACTGACCGAATCTTTTTTCTAGATTGTCAGTCTGAAATTTGCCTGCCAAGATATAACTAACCACCAACTATTCAAATGAATATGAAACTAAGTCGATCAACACAGCAGTACTTCTCTCTATTGCTGCAAAGGTATCTTTTGTTAGCCCTACTCCTACATTAGAGTCTGTTAATTCCCTGCATTTTCTTATCCAATAAACAAACTCTTTCAGATACTTTAACTTTGAATCGTTTAAGTCATGTATTGGACCAGAATATTCATTTCTTTTTATCTTACCCACTATAACGCTTTTAGAATTCACTATATCCCACCAGTTTCTAATAATTTCAACAAAGTCAACAGTTTCATTATAATCATCAATCTCTTTCAGGGCAGCAATAGTTGACCTACGAAATAAGTTGTCCACCAGACTCACATTTTGTCTTTCTATGCTGCTTGGATACACAGTTTTGTTGTTTAACTTAAAAGCTTGCTTTATCAATAAATTTTTTTCATAGTCATGTATTATCCTCAGATGGTGAAAGGAAGCTTTTTTAAGAACGCTCAGATCATTGAAATCAGGATACAAAAAAGTACTCCAATGATTTTTTAAGTTAATCCAGTTATTTCGAATATTTTTAAATATATGGACAAAATCATATGTGAGAAAAATTTTAAGATAATTAAAATCTGGATTTTCCACAAAATAATTTACAGGGGCAAGAAGTTTTAAGAGCTGATTGATGCGATTATTGTCACCGATTAACAACTGTGGCCTTAAAATTACACTGCTGGACAAAGTGAATAACAGTTAAAATTAAATTTTTTAATTGTTCCCCAGTTATGCCACAGACAGGTACCAACTTGTCAATTTCCTTAAAATGACCAAAACATGAACTTAACATAAAACTTTGTACTGTTTTAGCCAATGCAGCAGGGTTATTTTCAGCACAGCCTACAATTCTTTGTGCTTTAAAAGTTAGACATTTATTTATATAAATTTCATCAACTAATAATGAAATATTCAATTCTCCATTTGTAAGATTTTTTTTGATATATGTGACAAATAATGGCTTGTGTTAGCATCAACATTTGGATCTACATTTATTGCTGCTGAAATTGACTGTAAATACCGTTTATGCGGTAAAATTAAATACTCACGAATAAAATTATATACAGCTGGCGATTGTGAAAAAATCATAAATGCAAAAGTAACAGTCAGGGATTTATAAGTCTTTCGCTTCAATGATAACAAATTTAACTGATTATCTGAAGTAGATTATGATGCTTTGGGGACATATCTTCCTCAATAAACTCTATGCTTTTTTTTACAAATTTACTTGCCCTATTTATGTAATATTCAAAACACTCTTGTTCCAGGTTGTTCATTTCATGTAAATTTTTATATCTTGTCAACAAATTTTCAATCTGACTCCAACATGAAAGCTTTGAATCAGAAGGCAGAACCCATTTTAAATCAGTTGTGAAATTTCAATCAGATTCACATGTACAGAAACAACCATCTCATTCGACACTGCAATACTACTAACAACACTACTGTGTAGTGCACCCTGGCACTACACACCTTCTTGGCATCTAAAAAATATTAGAATAAAAATGATTAATGTAATTCAGAACACAAAGTGAGGTTATGTATTAGCGAGAAATTAGTATTGAAAACCTACCTTACAAATAAATGATACGCAGAAGGGTACACAATAATTAATAACCTTCAGAAAATGAAGGGTTCACAACAAGTTTAATCGTTTTCCACTGCTTGTTTTGTGAGTTTTACACAAAATAAACACAAACATTCACGTAGGAACCGGTCCACTTGCAATGTTGCCAACTGTACAACAGCAAGGCTTGTAAGTAGAGGTGGCACTGTAAGAGACCTTTAAGTCTCTCAAAATTTTCCATTCATCTAAAAACTGTTATATTGTGTTCTTTTAAAAGAGGTTAAACGGAAACAGAAATTCGTTTCGGCTTTGATGTTTACAGTTTAATATAAAATTCCGTCTGTTACAAAATTTAACTAACAAACTTTTCTGACACGTTGTACTAATAGGAGTTGTGTCATCCTTTGCTAAGGAAGTTACATTACAAACAAGAACATAGCCAAAATTTTTTAGGCGGGGAGGGGGCAGGATTGGATTGGACCCATAGAATCAAAGATGAAAATACTCATTCCAGAATCTTTCCTTCCAGTAAGAGAGGGGTCGCTTTTGCTTTGCTTTGTTTAAGCTGGGTGTCTTTGCACTTGTTTCAAGATTGCAACATCTGGCCCATGCCCAATGGCTTGCCAGAAGGTAACTACTACTGGTAGAATTGATGGATTACCTAGGAGAGACCAAAGCAAGACAGACATGAGGACCCTAAAGTTGGCTTTTAAAACATCCTGGAATTAAAGAAACAAAATAAAAGAAATATTTAGTCATTTTCTTTTTTTTTAGATTTGAGATACTGGCTTTCGACATTTTTCAGTTTCTCAGGACGGATCAGGACCCCTAAGAGATCCACATGGCTACATCCCTGATTACAAAGTTACATCGTTTGCTTTCTTCACTATTCTTGCAGTGTCATGCTTGACTGCCAAAAAGTATCAGAGTTGATTGCGTGACTATCAACGATAAAAGAAGGCCTAAATCCCAGAATACACTGACTGATCTTGCTTTGCTCTTGACACACTGAAATTATTGTGGAGATGCAGATCACTTGTGATGGAATCACTACTGCAACAGGGGGAGGGATATGTGTGCTGGGTGTCAAGAGTGGCAGAGGTTTTGTGTCTTACATGATCTTAGTGTTCATGACATGGGAGTTCTATAGCTAACGAAGGATCTACTTGAGGTATCTTGTAGGGTAATACATAATCTGATGTTATTTAAAAGAAGGGATAATTGAGTATTTTGACCATTTTATTATTCAAAATTTGATAAATTAATTTAAAATTGTTTACATTTACTCAGAAAATGCTGAAAAAACTCAGGATATAAAATTATACTATCTTAAGATACAGAAATAAGTTGAGGAGGCTCAATCACTTCAATTTAATCATATAGTACTCCTCACTTATTCAGTGGAAAGGGTGCCTGAATCTGTGTTTGCTCCAGGTAAACAGATTCTAGTTGCAGCACTGGGTGGTGTAGTGCCTTAATGTATTAAGGCAGCGACAGAGTTCACTTTAGGATTCAATTATATTACATATAATTCACTCTAAATATTAAATTATATCATATAATAAATTTTGTGTATCTACAGAAATGTTTTAGGTCAGGAGATCACAATTTTTATACCCTGCAATTTTTTTTTTAAACTCAACGAACTTCTGCTTGCACCCATAATGTACGACATTTTACCCATATGACTGAACTATGGAATTAATACATAACTATCAAGTACAAGTACTATGCACTTTATATATTGTGCTTGTTGCCACTATTTACTTACAGCGTACAGTAACATTTCAAAAACGTTGTTGCTATACCAGTGATCTGTTTCAGTTATTACATCATCACCAAGCGAGTCAGGGATGTGTATTGAGTCCATTACTTTTACTTCCATGTTCCATAAGGAAATGGAAGAATGGTGATGGTGAAAAAAATCGTGTTCGAGATAAGCGCTGATTCTGATTGTACTACCCTCAAAACATGAAGAAAAGTGATTTTTCGAAAAGTGTCTGTGTGTAGAATTTTCTATGGAGAATGACAATTGCCGCAAATTCAAACAGAATTGAATAATTTTTTGCATACCTACCTGAGTTTTAGAGGACTCAAGGCCTATTGATTTTGGTGAAGATCGGTTACGGGGAAGGGGTAGTTTACCTGAAACATTTTACGTTTTAACAAGAGTAAAGTACTTGAAAATTCATTTAAACTTTTTCAAACAATGGTAATTGTTAAAAATAAAATAATTTTGTTGCCAGGCAATAAAATTATATTTTAATTTAAATCATGTATGAGTGAAACTATATTGTTCCTGGCAGGCAAGCATATCTCAATTATGTAATGCTTATGTTCCCAAAGTTTTATTATTGTGATTACTGCAATAAAAAGGCAGGCAGGAGACACACACACACAATTCGTGTTATTTCTGGCCACACTCATGTTTATTTTCTTACGTTTGCACGGTTTTTAAATGGAAAGTGCTGAAACCCACACCAACACAACGCGTGCAAGCCAAAAAGGTGTTCAGTATGGACAATGATTTTCTACCTGTGGATCGCTGGCCAGTGCAACTGCACGTGTTTACAGAGGAACGGTTCATAGACAGACTTTTTGTCTTTAGGGAATGAGCATTCTGCAAGATGCTCAGGGTCCATGAGAGACTTCAGAGCGCTCCTTCTTTTCCGCGTGTTTGTTCTGTGAAACGTACACTGTAGATTCGCAGCTTTACTCTGAGCAACGCTCCATAGGGAATGTTGAAAATTTTTGTCCACGGTGTACCCTCATACACACTAAAACCTGCTCTGATGTTTTGATTACAGACATCATAATATTAAAACTTTGGAAACTTGAGCACTACTTAATGGAGATTAAACATTAACTTTTACAAAACATTAATTTTATGCATATTTTATGCATAAAGCAATAAATGTTTTAATAAATTAATACAATCTGTGTACTTATTTCTATTATGATCTAAGAATTACAAACTAATATGTGCATGTGTGTATGTATGCAAAATATATAAATATTTTTCTCCTGTGGAAAATTGTTTGCCCCTCCTGGAATATATTTTGACCTTCATGATGGCTAGTTATTTACTAGCCTGTGTGGAATATAGCATTATGACATGGATCAAAATGGTGGGTGTTAAACAGAAGACACAAACGTATTAAGGAAGAAATGTTTTGCTGAGAAATTTATAATAATACGGGTGAACACAATTGTTGCTCAGGAAATCAGAAGACGAATGGAAAGAAAGAAAGAGTCAATTTTAAAAAAGAAAAATGACTAGTATAGTATTAACAGGAAAGACTTTGATAACACTATACACATCATTCACTCTTGACCAATAACTCGCAGCAAGAGTCCAATTTTATTACAGGAATCAGATCACAGCTCCATTTGGCCAGCTCTTCATTCAACCTACAAACATTTTATCCAAAAGCCTTCCTCATGAAGGCTGAGGATAGTCTTCACCCACCTGACACGAGGGTACCATTTTAGCTGATACATCATTTCTTCAGAACTCAAGCATCCACTTATTTGATGGTTTGTCACCACATCTAGCTCTGCTTATTGTTTACCAAAAGCATGTTGATATATTTGGTTTCATTCTAAGTTTTTGTGTACATGTTAAAAATAATTTGATAATTAATTAGAACATGGAAGTCATGTATGGTCCCCCATACCGATTTTTCACTTTTGTCTTGGCAGTCAAAGCAAACAAAGTAATAAGGCAAAAAACAAAGAGATATGAAACTCGAAATTGGAATGGAAGATATAGAAATATAAAGCTCAGAAATGTATTGGGCTGATGCAGGTGTGGCTCCACACAGGGGGAATTCCCCCCCCCCCAATGGTCACTTCAGACAAAATATTTTCCATCATTTTGTGATTGTGAATATGATAGAAAACTTGTATCACATTATGTAGGTTCATGGTTTTACTCTAAAATTACTTTAAATTGTTACTGTACCTTACCACCGTGTTAATTTTTGTTTGATGCATGCCATCAATGAGTAGCATGTATTTTAAACTGAAAGGAATATTATTAAAAGAACAATGAACTGACAAACACAAAATGATTTTATACTTACAGGCTACGTAAATAAACTTTGTGTTCATAATAACAAACTGTATTTGTATCATGACTCATTCCTGTTATTTATACTTGAAGCCTTTATGGAATGGTCCAGCTTTCCATAATCCCCCCCCCCAAAAATAAATTGCTTGCTATATCTGCCCTTGGTCTGACAACATCATAATAAGGGCAGAAAAAAGAAAACCTCAACAGTAATCTATGAATATTGTAACTGGACGTGACCTTTTAGTGTGTGGCCGCTACCGTTCAAGCCCCGCGATGGAAGCCACTTTGTAACAGTACGACCTTCCGGAGGCTGTCTTCTACCTTAGTGCCCCGTTTTGGCGTCGTCACTTTGTAAGAAGACCTGTATATATGACTGTAATCTGATCAAATCCCACTGTTTGGGCTAGCCACTTGGTCACCAGACCGCTGTATGCCGGTCGTTACAAAAGAATAAAAATAAAATGGAAATTTCAATAATTAGAATTTCCAAACAATAAAATAATTTTGTTTATGTTTATAGAGGTATGTATACTAGATAAATCTGTTTTTTAAAGGGTTCTGTGAAAATTTTAATAACAGGTAAGTATTTATTGACCGTCGAGCACTTTTTGAAGATTTGCACCAAGTCTGGAGTTAAATAGATTAACTCCAGGTAATAATCGATTGGTAACTTTCCTTACTGGTCCAATATCTTGTTCAAAATAGAGTATATTCTTTTCACTTAATACCTTCAGCCTTATAAATACCCTTAAATTACCCTGTGAAATAAATACAGATACAAAATAATAGAAATATAAAGATTTATTGACAATTTTAGATAAATAATCGATATTTTATCGATGGAGAGCAATTATCGACTCTGTCTCAGGAATTATCGATTGTCATACAGAACAAAATTTTATGTTATATTATATTAAAGACAGGTTCTTTGAGCGATTAAGAATTAATAGTCAGAGAAGGGTGACGAGAAAGTATAACATTAACAGTTAACACATATAAATACAATAATTACTATTCAATAGTATTTAAATAATTCAGGTTATGATATAAGAATAAATGTTTTGTCGAACCAATGAAGACTGCTGTGACGTCAGTAACTATGATGTAGTAGGCAGGTTTCGTTTTCAAGATGGCCGCTCCTTGGGTTGGTCTCGGCTATTGTATATGCGTCGATTCAGAAAATTACTATAAAATTACCTTCATCAAGGTCTAAAATGTCCCCGCACTGGTGTAATAAGTCTGTTAATCTATTTAGTGTATTCTGGTGAAGTGTTCAGTGTAAACTTGCGTTAGTTAGGTTATTTTCTATTTGTGCAACTATTACGGTTAAGTTTTCAAGTTGCGGTTAGGTTTGTAGAGTAAATCAGTTGTAATATAATGTTTTACCGTTTACTGTCACTGGTATAGTGAAGTTAGAGGTTTGTTTTCACTATTGTCGTGAATGCTTTTATAGTATTGGCTTCAAAAAGTGTTTAATTTGTCTAACTCTCGTTCACTGATTTCAAAGGCTAAACGTTAACTTCATGTTCGACTCGGTTTAAAGAACGATTTTGTCACACACCTATTCAGCTTGATATTCAACAAAAGACTAATTAACTTGGTCATAAATCTTGCCCAGTTAATCCTTGAAAAAGTATTGTTAACATTTTTCGATTTCATACACATTAGAAAATATTACATTATATATGGAATTTTTCTATTTTATTCCTTACTTTTATGAATTATTAATCTTATTATTAGTTTAATCATCTTATTCCCTTTAAATTGATGTATTATAGTTCATATCTGTAGACATTTTGTGGAAATTAACAAATTTTGTTCACACTTTGGAAATATAGGCTCAAAATTGGATTTCCGTTTTTATATAAAATTCCTTCCATTTTAAATATTATTAATACTATTATAATAAATTTTAATTAGTCATATTTCTCTT
The DNA here is from genome assembly GCA_034769895.1 of Magicicada septendecula. Lineage (NCBI taxonomy): Eukaryota > Metazoa > Arthropoda > Insecta > Hemiptera > Cicadidae > Magicicada > Magicicada septendecula. Next base: position 45,871,383 of record CM068371.1, read on the forward strand.
CCTTTCCTTAAATACATATAAATTACACCTTTGAACTGGTTTTTTGTGTTAATTTGTAGATTTGACATTGTTCTCTAAAATTAATTAATTTATATATTTTGACAATTTACAAAATGTTAAGGTATATTTCCTTATTGTCATTTTAATTCATAGGATCATTCCTAGTAGTAGTTAATTGTGTTATCTTATATAAATCTGGGTAGTTTACAGGATTTATTAGTGAATTATACTATTTTATATTGGTTCTCTGATTTCACCAAATGGCCTAGATTTTAGAATTTTATATTTCTTTCTTTCTCAATAAATTAAACTTGATTCCTCCTCTGACTTTACATAACTACAATTATATGAAAATAACATGATCTATAACTTATTGTTTTGTGTAGTAGTTAATTAACACTACAGTTATTAAAATAATTAATTATGAACATTGTTTAGTAATCTGCACAATTCAACATATTGCAGATACAGCTTAAACATATCTCTTTTGACTATTTTTAATCTAACATAGCATACCTTTTAGTACATTATTACTGGTATGTAGGTTATTATTTATCAAGCATAATTCTTTTTTAAAACACATAACATAAATCTTATTTTCTAATAAACCTTACAAATACATTTATTTAATACATTGATTTTAGGACTGTGAAATAACAGTCTATTTAAACATGTTACACTTATTCATACTATATTAGTACCATTCCCTTTTGGTTTAAATCATTATTATTGTGATTCCCCACATCAGCAAACATTAATTCCCATACTCTATTTATTATCATCCTTTTTTACAAAGGTCTTTTAAATAAGGATTTACATAAAAATAATAAAATACTGGAAACCTTCCATTTTATTATTTTATCATGCTGGTTATTATTAGACTTTAAAGTTGTGATATAGCATACTACTAAGTTATAGTATCACCAACTTTAAGTTTATTGCATTTTTTTAAAAAACACTTATACAAATTCACTTTCACTGTTGGTTCTGATATTCTGAGTCTTATTATCTCAGACCAGACCTTTAGTCATCATGGACCGTTAAGACTAGTTTATTTTCTTTATTACACAATAGCTTTAGCCGGTGCACTTCTTATAACGCTATACAACACTTTAGTTTTCTCAATAATTACATTTTTATAAGATTTTGGGGATGTTATACTTTCTTTGACATAGTTTTTGTGGGTTTGGGATTGATAGTAGTTTATATAATAATAGGCTTTACTACGGTGTTTCTTTCATACTATGTCTTCCTCTCCTCCTGTCTTCCTTCTTGTCCTTCTTCATATCTTCCTTCTGGTATTCATTCTTGTCCCTCTTCTAGTTTTCATTCTTGTCCCTCGTCTAGTCTTCACTCTTCTGTTCTTCTTTCCTCATTCTTGGGAACCAAGGTACTTGGTGTTATCACGACTGAGGTTTAGTTTGGAGTATTGAATTTCTTCACTGAACTGACTTTATTCTTCTATTTGTTTTTAGAGTATTTTGGTATTCACCACTCTTTGATTGAGTCTCTTTTTTCGGGATATTGTCTTATGTAACTGGTTTACTGCTCTGAGCTTCCTGGGTAACGTACTGGTATCATTTATGAGTTGCTCCAATACTTTCTTTGGTTTCTTTTAACAGTGGTTTTTATATATTATGTAGTGAGGATTTTTATCTTATTGTGTTTCATTCCTCTGATTTATTTAAATGTCATTTAATATTATTACAACATTTTTTGATGTAATTAAATTTTATCATTTCATATGATTTACAATGTAGTGGATTTTCTGTCACGCTACAGAATGCCCTTCTCCAGAAGTAATTTTTTCAGACTATACTTGCTTTGTCTGAAACAATTGCTTATGATAATTATTCAAAGTTTGTTATTATTTTGGACTTCCTTCCATTTTAAAATTCTCTTATTTATATCTGAGTTTATATCACTCTCACTTGATCTTCCTTGATAGTAATAGTCTTCTGAGTTTCATATTTATTATTTCATTTTTATATTTCTTCTTAGTATTTTCTCCTTGGGATATTTTCTCCCTATCGTTCCCTACTTTGTGAGCTGGTTCAGTTCAGAGAGGCACTGTACGCTACTTTCCTCTGCTGTCCAATACTTCACACATATTTGAGTACAGAGGCAAATCATCTCTGCTCAAAAAACATATTAATCCTGCTGGAATTATCATCAGACAGATTTAAAAAAAAATTATTCAGAATAGTACACATTTGTTACTATTTAAAAATATCTTTGGGATACTTCACTTATTACTTATTATACTTCTCAGAGATTTTAATATTTCTATCTCAGTTGTTCATCTGACTTATTATCTGGATGTTTCTTTCATTTGATATTATGGTAGGAAGCTCTTCTATTATTACCTTTTTATACTTTTATTATCATATAAATCTTTTGGTTATAAATTCTTTATTACCTTCTGGTTTTTTCATTATAATCTGCATTATTTGTAGTAGCATATCTTCGTGACATTTTTAGACTGTTTCTTGGTTCTTAAAATTTCCACTTGTTCTATTTTCTAGAATTTTTTATAACTGTCATCATCATAATTGTCATTTAATTTATAAATCATTTTATATTAATTCATTTAATTACATACATTTTTGACATTATTTTCACATTATTCCGGTCATTGCGATTATACTTGCAAGTGCTGGTTTTTTTATTTATTTATTTCATTATGAGGTCATATTTTCTCCTCATACCACTTAAAGTTTCATTCTCTCATAATTCCAAAGAAGTTTTTGTACTTTATTTTATTCACTCACTTAAATCGTATTAAAGAATTTTTTCTTTTTTATTTCCTTCAACAACATTTTACGGAAAGGTTTTTACTCTTCATATTGAACTTAGACATGATTAAACTGTCTAGAATTATTTGTTTTTTGACCTTAGATGGTTTTATTTATAAATTCTCTCCTTCTTTATTATTATATTATAGCCATAAAGTTTTTCTTAGATAATTGGTATGTAAGGTGATCTCATTTATGTTTAAAATCTTGTTGACTTATTTCAAACTCTTCTTATATTATTCTTCTTTTCAAATAATTTCTTTCAAATAATCTTTATGTAAGATTGGCTCACACCTTTTTAGAATTTTGGGGTTTTTATGTTTTTAAACTTCTTCTCTTCTATTCTAGCCATAAAGTTTTTTCATATTTTCTTGGTATGTAAGGTGAACTTACGTATTTTTTTGAATTTAGTTGTTTTTATGTTTTTTTTTTTAAAACTTCTTTTCTTCTATTCTAGCCATAAAGTTTTTTCACATTTTCTTGGTATGTAAGGTGAACTTACGTATTTTTTAGAATTTAGAGGATTTTATGTTTTTTAAAACTTCTTTTCTTCTATTCTAGCCATAAAGTTTTTTCATATTTTCTTGGTATGTAAGGTGAACTTACTTATTTTTTTTGAATTTAGTTGATTTTATGTTTTTTTAAAACTTCTTTTCTTCTATTCTAGCCATAAAGTTTTTTCATATTTTCTTGGTATGTAAGGTGAACTTACTTATTTTTTGAATTTAGTTGTATTTTTTAATCATAAAATTTCTTCATGGATGCCTGGTTAAAAACACCCTTGACTTTACTTGAACTTATTTCTTTGATTTCGTAGGTGTTGTTGTTATTGTCTTTTGAGACGATATAGGGACCAGTATACAGGAGCAATAACTTTTTTGTTATCCCTTCTAGGGAACTGGGTAATTCCCTATTCTTCAACAACACCTTCTCTCCAATGGTATAATGGATAACCTTACCCATGCATTTATTGTATTTGCTCCGCCGTTTCTCCTGATCTTCGGCCACCTTATTACAAAATTGAATTTTATTGAATTTATATTTATGTTCTCTTGGGAACTCCAAGATGTCTGCAATTTCTCTAGGGGGTTGTCTCTCGTACATTGCGGAGTATGGCGTTATTCCTATTGCTGGATGGTAGGCCAGGTTGAGGAATTCTTCAGTGGCCTCCAAGTATACTTGCCACCTTCTCTGCTGATCATGGCAATATGTTCTTAATAGGCGCCCTACCTCTCGTAAGACTCTTTCGGCCGGGTTACTGCTTGGGTGGTATACGGATGTCTTGTATGTGTGAACCCCCATGGATAGCAGTGTATCTCGCCATCTCCTCCCCTTGAATTGCGTTCCGTGGTCGGTTATGATCGATACCGGTCTTCCGACGGTTGGGAAGTATTGGTCGATCAGGATATTAAGAACTTTCTTCGTAGTCGCCCGATTTGCTGGGTATAGCTTTATGAACTTAGTGTAATGGTCCATAATGATGACGATATATCTGTATCGGTGGCGGCCTCCACTGCGGGGAAATGGCCCGCAGATATCCAGGAATACTTTCTCAAGTTTAAACTGTGATGTTATTGGAATCATCTGCCCTTCTCTTTTCTCGTTATTAGTTTTTACGAGTTGGCAGATGCGACAGTTTCTAATATACCTCCGTACCTTCCGATTGATGTCCTTTATATAACAGTTTTCTTCCAGGGCCTTTACCACCTTTAAAGCGCCCATATGCCCATATCGAACATGATAACTGATCACTACCTCTTTCTCGATATGGGTTGAATTATTACCTTCCATTCCTCCTTAAATAATGATGGTTTGGAAAACAGGATTCCCTTATGTATAGTATAATATCGGGATATGGTTTCATCTCCTGCTTCCAATCTTGAGATAATATTAATTAATTTCGGGTCAGCTTGTTGGTGTGTGCTTAGTTGTTCTAGAACTGATTGTAGACCGGCGCTGCTGCTGAGAATATGGTACACCTTCAGAATACTCTCCTTCTCTCCTTCGAACGTTTGCTTGTCAATGTCAACTCTAGACAATACGTCCGCGACGACATTCTTCCTTCCGGGGATATACTCCCATTTCAGGTCGTACTCTTGCAGCAATAGTATCCACCGCGTTAACCTTCCATGACTCAGCTTACATCTCTTAAGGAACGAGATAGATTTATGGTCTGTCCGGACGGTAACGGGATAACCAAGAATATATGTACGGAACTTTCCGCATGCGAACACGACACTCAATAACTCCTTCTCTGTCACATGATAGTTTTTCTCACTCTGGTTCAGAGCTCTGCTGGCAAAACAGATTACAAGATGCTCGCCCTCCTCATCTTCTTGATATAAAGTAGTGCCAAGGCTGATGTCACTGGCATCGCAATTAAGAAAGAAAGGCTTGTTAAAATCTGGGTGACGGAGTATAATATGTTTAAGAAATTTTTGTTTTATGAGAGTCAATATGTTTTGTTGTTCATTACCCCAGATCCATTTATTTTTAGATGACAGTTGCGGCTGGAATCTGGCAGTCAGTTCGGAGTACTTTTCCTGGAACTTGCGGTAGTAGTTACAGAGTCCCAGGAACGACTGTAACTGCCTTCGATTCTTTGGTGTAGGAAAGTTCTGAATTGCTTCGACTTTTTCAGCCGACGGTGAGATTCCCTTATCATTTAATATGAAGCCCAGGAATTGTATCTCTTTAGCAATAAAATGAGACTTTGCTAACTTCAGAGTAATATTGTTTGCGGCTAGCTTCTGTAAGACATGTTCCACACGGTAGCAGTGTTCCTCCCAAGTTTCTGAGGACACTAGCAAGTCATCGACATATACGGTGGTGAATTTTAGTGCTTCTTGGCCAAGTATTTGATCCATGCAGTGCACAAAGACTGCGACTGAGTTTACCAGTCCGAAGGGCAACCTCTTAAACTGGTAGTTCCGCCCTTCGAATATAAAGGCCAGATACTGGCGACTCTGCGGATGTAATTCCACCTGCCAGTATCCGCACACCGTATCCCAGGTAGTGAAGTATTTGGTACCGTGGAATCGGTTTAATATCTCCTCAATCTCACCGGGCGAAGTCCTGTCATTTATGATCATCTTATTTATCTCGCGCGCATCTAAACATAAACGGACTTGTCCGTTTTTCTTAGGAATAGCCACGATAGGACTTGTGTAAGGGGAATGGCTACTCTCTATAATGTCACGGTTAATCATTTGCTCTATTTCAGCTCTTACTGCCTGCTTTCGTGATTGCGCAATGGGGTAAGACTTCCGGTTAAAGTCTACAGTGTCTCGGAATTGTAGAGTACACTGGAAATTCTTCACTTTACCGGGCTCATCAGAAAAGACTGATTTGTATTTATTGTATATATCGATTAATTTGTTCGCTTGGTTTGTTGTTAACCCTTCTCCAGTTGTACCGCTCCGGAAATCCCTGATCTCCTGGATTTTTTGCAACCATAAATCTTCATTGGATGTGTCGTCTATTCTCTGTTCAATTATGGATGTTGGTTGGATGTAATTGATTTTTCGGATTTGCTGGTGGATACTATCGGGAACGACTTGGTCACTACCCACCAAGTTCGCCGTCCAAGTATGTCCGTTTGAATATAGTGATAATGTTTCAGTTCTTAGGTCAATGATGGCGGAATTTCTCCTAAGCACATCACACCCGACCAGTATATTAAATGGCAGACCGCTCGCCACCAAGAATTCCATGTCTATCGCTATACCACAGCTCATCACACTGGCGGAGACTTGTCTACGTATAGTTTTGTTTTGTCGGCCGGTTGCTCCCAACAAAACAATATTATTCAATGGCAATGTTGGTAAAGTTCTTCCGCACTCTTGCTGTATCCTCTCCAGTTCCGTCGTGTTTATTATTGATACGTTTGACCCAGTATCAATCATTAACTTGGCTGGGATGCCTTCTACCTTGGCGTCAACATGTATAATTTCATTATTGAAGTTATTGGTGGGACTCCTGTTATCCTCTTCCAATAACTCCTGTCTGATGTCTTTCAGGTAGTTGCACCCGATGATGGTAATACGATTGTGATTATTTATTATATTGCACTCATTCTCATTATCATACCCAGTAGTCAGAAGCAGTAACGGGTTCTGGTTATTTCTTACTGCCTGTGCCCGTTTAAAGGCTCGGCATCATTATTTCTTTGAGCCATATTATTGGATGCCTCATTCGGGATGCTCAGGGTGGTTACTTGCCGATCTGTTCTATGGTCTTCTGGTCGTTCATAGTGCGACCTCTGTTCAGTATTGTCCAAACTATTACTCCTGCGCGCCGGATAGTACCTCGGTTGGTCCCGTTCTAGGCTCCTCCGCCTTTCTTCGTATCTTCGGTAACTGTTCCCTCTATGGTGGTTGAAACCTCGCTGTCTTCCATCTGTGGCCCGTATGAAGTTCACTCTTGGGCGAGGAAACCCATTATTACTAAAATTACTATTATTGGGACCCACACGATTAGCATTATTATGGTAGGGACTATTACCATAATTGGGGCTTCTCTGACTATTTACGTTACCAGGGTTGGGATTGTGGTTACCCTGATAACCATTAGAGGGTCGATTCGGGTTTTGCTGGTTGGGACCCGTTCTATTACTGTCATTGTAATTGGTATTATTTCCAGTATTTCCATTATTATAATTATTTCGCGGGTATGTCCGAACTCCTTGGTACCCATTATTTACGTGGTTCGCACCTTGGTTATTATTCTGGTACGTCCTTGGTTCGGGCCCATCACTTCTCCTACGACTTTGCCTGTAGTAATCTTCGTTCTCATAATTCTCCAGGAGTTCGGTCATTGCCTGGATGGTTTTTATCTGGCTGCCCCTCCTAGCGCGAATCACTTCCTCATCATAATGATAAGACAGCTTGTTAATTAAGCATTCCTCCGGTATGGCTGGTTCTAAGTGCTTGGCCATACACACTTTGCCGAGGAAATACGCTGTCATTGAGCTGCCGACTTGTGGTTGGTAGCGGCCGTGGCAGATATTATCTCTGATGAGATTCTGTGTGGTCTCTGACCAGTATTTGGCTTTGAACATGCTCTTGAACTGCTCATAGTTATTGATGTCGCTCCGGTTTGCCATCCACCAATGGTCATTCACCTCCCGAAATGACTCGTCAAGGATCTCTCTATTTTGAACCCATCGGTTCCCTCGGTGTTTCTCGATGTACTCCTCTATTCGTGCCAAGAACTCCATTGGCTTCCGTTTGTATTGTCGGAAATTCAGCCATTCTCGGTTCTCTGACATGGGGAAACTGTGATAACCCGATGGTCTGGTTCTGATTGACTCTATCTCCTCCTGGCTCTGACGCATCTGTCCGGTTATGTTTACCATGGCGGCTTCCACGCCGTCGCATCTTTCTGTTACTTGGGTTCTTACTTTATTTACTTCCTCCAGAGCAAATTTCTTGGTCTCCTCTATTTTTGTTTTCTGCTGTTCTTGGACCTGAGTAATTTCCTTTGTTATTACTTCACGGACTTCCAGCACTTCGTTTTCTGTTAGCCGACATCTTTCGTCTACTTCTCGGATCTGCTGGTTAACCACCACAACTTCCTGTTCTAATTTCTTTACTATTGATTTTTTGGTCTCTGTTATCTTTTTATTTAATTCCTCTTTGGCTAACTCAATCCTCTCGTCTAACTTATTCATGTTCTCTTGGTTCGCTTCTCTTAATTCTTCTCTCAGCAGTAAATTGTCCTCTCTCAATTCTTCCCTTAATTGTTGGTTGTCATTTTCTATTTTCCTACTGGTTTCTTCCATTTTCTCTTCTAAATTCTTATTGTTTTCTTCCATTTTCCTTTCCATCTTCTTACTCAATGAGTGGTTTTCCTTTTTCAGGTCTTCCATTTTCTTATTCATGGATTGGTTATTTTCCTCCATTTTCTCTTCTAAATTTTTACTCAGATTCTTACTGGTTTCTTCAATCTTCCTATTGGTATTTTCTATGCTTTTATTTATTCCACCTAAGTCTTCCTTGGTAGAATCCATCTTCTTGTTCGTGGAATCCATTTTATTCTCCATCCCTTCCATTCTTTTATTCTGTTCCTTCATTGTCTCCATCATCTGCCTGAGCATTCCTTGTGTTGTCATGTCCTCGGTTTGCGATGGCTTCTCCTTCTCTGGGATATTAACTTCCCCTGTTTGCATTGTTACTTCAGGTTGTCTCCCTGGCGGTACGGGTTGTTTATCTTCTACCGGGGGTAGCAACACTTCTGGATCTTCCACAGGTGTTGCCTCCTTATCCCCCATGTCAATCTCTTTCTCGGCTTCTGCCGCCCTCTTTTTCGATGTAGCTCGTCTTTGCATCTTTCTGCTGTCTATTAATCAATCGCTGCCAAGCTTAGATTATTAAGCCCTCTAAGTTGGACGCCACTTTGTAACTGGACGTGAGCTTTTAGTGTGTGGCCGCTACCGTTCAAGCCCCGCGATGGAAGCCACTTTGTAACAGTTACGACCTTCCGGTGGCTGTCTTCTACCTTAGTGCCCCGTTTTGGCGTCGTCACTTTGTAAGAAGACCTGTATATATGACTGTAATCTGATCAAATCCCACTGTTTGGGCTAGCCACTTGGTCACCAGACCGCTGTATGCCGGTCGTTACAAAAGAATAAAAATAAAATGGAAATTTCAATAATTAGAATTTCCAAACAATAAAATAATTTTGTTTATGTTTATAGAGGTATGTATACTAGATAAATCTGTTTTTTAAAGGGTTCTGTGAAAATTTTAATAACAGGTAAGTATTTATTGACCGTCGAGCACTTTTTGAAGATTTGCACCAAGTCTGGAGTTAAATAGATTAACTCCAGGTAATAATCGATTGGTAACTTTCCTTACTGGTCCAATATCTTGTTCAAAATAGAGTATATTCTTTTCACTTAATACCTTCAGCCTTATAAATACCCTTAAATTACCCTGTGAAATAAATACAGATACAAAATAATAGAAATATAAAGATTTATTGACAATTTTAGATAAATAATCGATATTTTATCGATGGAGAGCAATTATCGACTCTGTCTCAGGAATTATCGATTGTCATACAGAACAAAATTTTATGTTATATTATATTAAAGACAGGTTCTTTGAGCGATTAAGAATTAATAGTCAGAGAAGGGTGACGAGAAAGTATAACATTAACAGTTAACACATATAAATACAATAATTACTATTCAATAGTATTTAAATAATTCAGGTTATGATATAAGAATAAATGTTTTGTCGAACCAATGAAGACTGCTGTGACGTCAGTAACTATGATGTAGTAGGCAGGTTTCGTTTTCAAGATGGCCGCTCCTTGGGTTGGTCTCGGCTATTGTATATGCGTCGATTCAGAAAATTACTATAAAATTACCTTCATCAAGGTCTAAAATGTCCCCGCACTGGTGTAATAAGTCTGTTAATCTATTTAGTGTATTCTGGTGAAGTGTTCAGTGTAAACTTGCGTTAGTTAGGTTATTTTCTATTTGTGCAACTATTACGGTTAAGTTTTCAAGTTGCGGTTAGGTTTGTAGAGTAAATCAGTTGTAATATAATGTTTTACCGTTTACTGTCACTGGTATAGTGAAGTTAGAGGTTTGTTTTCACTATTGTCGTGAATGCTTTTATAGTATTGGCTTCAAAAAGTGTTTAATTTGTCTAACTCTCGTTCACTGATTTCAAAGGCTAAACGTTAACTTCATGTTCGACTCGGTTTAAAGAACGATTTTGTCACACACCTATTCAGCTTGATATTCAACAAAAGACTAATTAACTTGGTCATAAATCTTGCCCAGTTAATCCTTGAAAAAGTATTGTTAACATTTTTCGATTTCATACACATTAGAAAATATTACATTATATATGGAATTTTTCTATTTTATTCCTTACTTTTATGAATTATTAATCTTATTATTAGTTTAATCATCTTATTCCCTTTAAATTGATGTATTATAGTTCATATCTGTAGACATTTTGTGGAAATTAACAAATTTTGTTCACACTTTGGAAATATAGGCTCAAAATTGGATTTCCGTTTTTATATAAAATTCCTTCCATTTTAAATATTATTAATACTATTATAATAAATTTTAATTAGTCATATTTCTCTTCCTTTCCTTAAATACATATAAATTACACCTTTGAACTGGTTTTTTGTGTTAATTTGTAGATTTGACATTGTTCTCTAAAATTAATTAATTTATATATTTTGACAATTTACAAAATGTTAAGGTATATTTCCTTATTGTCATTTTAATTCATAGGATCATTCCTAGTAGTAGTTAATTGTGTTATCTTATATAAATCTGGGTAGTTTACAGGATTTATTAGTGAATTATACTATTTTATATTGGTTCTCTGATTTCACCAAATGGCCTAGATTTTAGAATTTTATATTTCTTTCTTTCTCAATAAATTAAACTTGATTCCTCCTCTGACTTTACATAACTACAATTATATGAAAATAACATGATCTATAACTTATTGTTTTGTGTAGTAGTTAATTAACACTACAGTTATTAAAATAATTAATTATGAACATTGTTTAGTAATCTGCACAATTCAACATATTGCAGATACAGCTTAAACATATCTCTTTTGACTATTTTTAATCTAACATAGCATACCTTTTAGTACATTATTACTGGTATGTAGGTTATTATTTATCAAACATAATTCTTTTTTAAAACACATAACATAAATCTTATTTTCTAATAAACCTTACAAATACATTTATTTAATACATTGATTTTAGGACTGTGAAATAACAGTCTATTTAAACATGTTACACTTATTCATACTATATTAGTACCATTCCCTTTTGGTTTAAATCATTATTATTGTGATTCCCCACATCAGCAAACATTAATTCCCATACTCTATTTATTATCATCCTTTTTTACAAAGGTCTTTTAAATAAGGATTTACATAAAAATAATAAAATACTGGAAACCTTCCATTTTATTATTTTATCATGCTGGTTATTATTAGACTTTAAAGTTGTGATATAGCATACTACTAAGTTATAGTATCACCAACTTTAAGTTTATTGCATTTTTTTAAAAAACACTTATACAAATTCACTTTCACTGTTGGTTCTGATATTCTGAGTCTTATTATCTCAGACCAGACCTTTAGTCATCATGGACCGTTAAGACTAGTTTATTTTCTTTATTACACAATAGCTTTAGCCGGTGCACTTCTTATAACGCTATACAACACTTTAGTTTTCTCAATAATTACATTTTTATAAGATTTTGGGGATGTTATACTTTCTTTGACATAGTTTTTGTGGGTTTGGGATTGATAGTAGTTTATATAATAATAGGCTTTACTACGGTGTTTCTTTCATACTATGTCTTCCTCTCCTCCTGTCTTCCTTCTTGTCCTTCTTCATATCTTCCTTCTGGTATTCATTCTTGTCCCTCTTCTAGTTTTCATTCTTGTCCCTCGTCTAGTCTTCACTCTTCTGTTCTTCTTTCCTCATTCTTGGGAACCAAGGTACTTGGTGTTATCACGACTGAGGTTTAGTTTGGAGTATTGAATTTCTTCACTGAACTGACTTTATTCTTCTATTTGTTTTTAGAGTATTTTGGTATTCACCACTCTTTGATTGAGTCTCTTTTTTCGGGATATTGTCTTATGTAACTGGTTTACTGCTCTGAGCTTCCTGGGTAACGTACTGGTATCATTTATGAGTTGCTCCAATACTTTCTATGGTTTCTTTTAACAGTGGTTTTTATATATTATGTAGTGAGGATTTTTATCTTATTGTGTTTCATTCCTCTGATTTATTTAAATGTCATTTAATATTATTACAACATTTTTTGATGTAATTAAATTTTATCATTTCATATGATTTACAATGTAGTGGATTTTCTGTCACGCTACAATATCTAAATATCTACGAAAGTACTGGGTATAAATACAGCATACATAGCAAACACAAAAATATGTAACTATAATTTTAAAAAAAGATACACAGTAGAGTGGAACTAAGGAACATTAAAGGTAAGCACACAAATTTAAATATTTAGGAACAGTTATGCCAGTGATGTCACAGAATGGAAGGTTAGATGATAAAAATTGTAAAAACAACAACAGCAACTCAAAGCCTAATCACAAATATAATAAATACATTCCTAGGTGAACATTTTACGATTGGTCACTCTACAATTGACACTTTGTTGTTTGCGGATAATCAGGCTATTCTGTCGGTCTCTGAAAACAGATTGCAGATGGGGATACATTTGTTAAATTGAATCTGCAAAGACTCTGGATTTCAGATATCCACACGTAAGACCAAGGTGATGGTTTTCATGGAACTGATCCCCAACGGCCAAAAATTGTTATAGATGGTACCGTCCTGGAACAAGTTAGCAATTTTGAATACCTGGGCTACAGTGTATCTTATAATGCATGCAACGATGTGAATAAGTTGTATAAGTTCGCCAACCATTAGCCAAATCCTTAAGTCAGCAAGTAAAGGAACACACCTAAAATTCTACAAGGTGAGGATCTTCTCACGCTTCTTTATGGATCTGAGAATTGGACTTTAATAAAAGGCCAGGCCAGTCGCATCCAAGCGGCTGAAATGAGATTTCTCAGGCACGTGGCAGGGTATACTCTCCATGATCATAGAAGAAACACGTATATACGGCAGGAACTGAATATTATGAGTATACTCGACAGGATCACCCAGTATTGGTTGAATTGGTGGGAACATCTTTGCTGAATGGATGACTGCCGCATCCCCAAATAACTCTGGAACTATAAGCCGAGAGGACGGAGAGGTGTAGGACATCCGAGGAAGCGCTGGAGTGACCAACTCCAATCTTTGCCTATTTGAGACTGGAACAAACCATGCTTGGTTTAATTCGTGAAGATGATGATGATGATGACATTCCTAGGTAACAGTGAAATCCCAAAAGAATAAGAGCAAAATATTCAAGAGACCGCCTCTGATGAAGCTTATATAAAAGCAAAAGCTAGCTCGGGAAATGGTAAAAATTCATTTAAATTTTTATCTAACAATTAATGTTTCATAACCATAAAAGTGTATAACGTAATAATATTACAAAATTTATTGGGACAAATACCGAATTTCTTATCCTCGTTAAGCAATGAATTGAATTTTTTGTTGTAATTGTTGCTGAATACACTCTTTAACAAACAATTACAAGAAGGTTTATCCTAACAACATGACTTTCCCATCTGAGCCATCCTATCTTTATCTCTTTGATCATGATCATATTGTGTACCAGGTTATATAATTTTTCAGTAAGTCTTTTTCTCCAGACACCTCACTCCTTCATTGGCCCAGTATTTTCCTCTCAAATGAAATTGTATCTCAAGATTATAAAACTATGTTTTAAAGTTTGTTATGTTTTAAATCCAATCTTGGACAAGCGTATAGGCCTATAAGCTGTTTATTTCATTCTTCTGCTTTGCCTCATGGGCTTTGATGTTCCATATTATCAAAGTCAGCTACTGCTCCCACACTATTTGTCATCTCCCTTGTATCTACTGGTATATATTTTCATATTTTGTTCATGCTATCTATAGTAAAGTATCAAATGTATGTTAAATGTGTACCAGATCTTCCAATGACAATTCTTGAAAACTTGTGTAACATTATCATTTACATCTATATTTTTTCTTCATTAGTTACAAATATATATATATATATATATATATATATATATTACATTTAATATTTATAATTAAATTTACCTCAAGATATTATTTTTCTATTTGGAATATGTTTCGAGAGTTCCTGTTCTCTCATCTTCAGCCTTCGCGATCTTGTTTCTGGTGAAGTACACAGTGATTCAGATAAGTCAGAACTCCAACACTTATTTACCAACATCATTTAATACCGAACCGTAAATGTTTATGCAGTTTGTTTTAAAAGTAATAATGATTTCTCTGTGTTGTTGTTGTTAGATTGTTATTCATAGCGTTGACGTTGACCTTGGGAAACGTTGTGTAGTAATGCATCATTCCCCCACTCGCGCGCTGGTGTTAGGTGGCGGCTAGTCAGTCCGCCACGATGCTCACGCAAGAGCAGATAGTCGCATTATTGGAAGCTTACTTCGCGGTAACATCTTACAAGTGATGCGTTGAGTTGTTCCACGAGAAGTTCCCTGATGTCCCTATTCCAGGGAAAACAACAGTTTATGACACTGTGAAATGTTTTTGTGAAACAGGAAGTGTTAATGAAAGGTCTCGAAGCCGTCAGCCTGATGTGTTAACACCGGAATTTACGGAGCGTGTTCAGCAGTCTCTGCTGCGATCTCCCGGTAAATCACTTCGTCGGTTGTCTCAACAGCTTGGAGCATCTTATTCAACCTGCCACAGAGCCACTAAACGTCTGAGGTTGCGGCCATACAGAGTTCGAGTAGTTCAAGAACTGCGTCCTTTGGATTCAGAAAAGCGTGTCGCCTATTGTCAGTGGTTTAAGAGATTCACTCTTAACGATGTGAATAATAAGCTGAACAATACGTTTTTCAGTGATGAAGCATGGTTCCACTTAAATGGCTATGTTAACAGCCAGAACACTCGCATTTGGGCTGCCAATAATCCTCACACATTGCATGAGACCCAACTTCACCCACAAAAAATTGGAGTGTGGTGTGCCATGTCTAGGCAGCGAATTGTTGGACCAATATTTTTTAACACAACTGTTACTTCAGTTGTTTATGCAGACATCATACAGCAATTTATAGCCATGCTTGAAGTGAAAGAACGTTATTGCTGGTTTCAACAAGACGGTGCAACGTGTCACACCTCCAATGACACGATGACGATGCTTTGTGAGTTCTTCGATGATCGATTAATCTCTAACAATCTGTGGCCCCCACGCTCACCAGACCTGACTTCCCCAGATTTCTTTTTGTGGGGCCATCTTAAGGAGAAGGTGTACTGCAATAATCCGAGAACGCTGGAGGATTTAAAGAATAACATTACCGCTGCTGTAAGGGAAGTCACAGTTGATGTACTGAGACGAGTATCTGAAAACATGTGCCGTCGAGTCGATATGTGTTTACTACAAAATGGAGGACAATTTCAGCATCTTTTATAAAGGTATTTAAATGTATTAAATGATATTGATATTAAATGACGTTGGTAAATAAGTGTTGGAGTTCTGACTTATCTGAATCACCCTGTATTTGTGTGTTGGCTTCTGGATGCAATTAAGGTTGTTTGTTGGTCTTTGGTATTTTAAAGTTGTATTATTGTGTGTGATTGTGGTATATGTTTTTGTATTTTGTGTAGTTTCGATGTTGAGTGCTTTGAATATTGTGTCATGTTTTGTATTGATTTGTATTTGTTCTGGTATTAGTTTGTTTTGTGTTTTATGTTTGTATATTTGTAAATTTTTCCAAATGTTCATTATGGTGCCTTTGTGTGGTATATGTTTTATTAGTGATACATTGGTTATGTCTGGGAATTCATGTCCTGTGTTTATTGCATGTGTGGCTAAATTGGATTTATATATTTCTGTTTTTTTGTATGCGTTTAGGCGTTCAATATAACGTTTTTTCAGCTGTTTTTTTGTTTGTCCTATGTAACATTTATTGCAATCTTGGCATTCAATTTTGTATATACCGTTAGTTGTTGTATTATCTTTGTTGTGTGAGCTATTTAGAATTTGTAATTTATTTTTATTAGTTTTGTATGCTATTTTTATATCTGTGTTTTTAAATAGTTTTGTTAGTTTTGTCATTTTATTATTTATGTATGTGAATGTGGCCCATTTTTTGTTGTTGTTATTATTTATGTGTTGTTCATTTTGATTAATTCTTAATTGTTCAGTTTTTATTTTATATTTGATTTTATTTTCTATTTTGTTCACAGTATTTTTATTGTATCCATTTTCATAACCAATTTGGTATATATATATATATATATTGTAACGCAACATAGTTGAGGTTCCCCAACGTTACATAAAAGACTGAATGAAATATGGTCAAGGACCATACCCTGACTTAAGGTTGTTCAATAGGTCATGTGCTCGAGAAGTAACTCAAACCAGAAGGAGGCAATGACTAGTATTAAATGTATAAAAACCAGACTAATGAATGATTGGATGTAATGAAATGTTTGTTTTGTACTGTGACATGTTAAGGTCTACAGAATATTTATATTGTATGTTGAATGTGTTAAAAATGAAATGATGTTGTTTGATAATAATACTTAATCAATAATTATGTTTATATTTTATATTAGATTTGTTTTTATACAGCACAGTATAGTTACCAATGTTAAGCACTGTACTAAGTTGTCAGTATTGTATAAAATTGAAAGATACTGTTGTTCTAATTAATGTTTATAAACTGGATCAGGAGTGTGACCAGTGTTTCAAGTCTAACAAGTAGTTCTGACAATTATGTCATAAATTAATAAAGGGTTCCAGAACCAATTAATTAATGTAAAAACAACTAACCACCAGTAAATTAAAATTCATGTAATTAACTATGTAATCAATAATTAATTGTACAGTAGGTCAGGTAAAAAGAAAATTAAGTTAAAAACCAAATAATGTTATAATGGTTGTAAATGAATCTATAGGCCTAAATTCCATATTAGTGAAAGGAAATTAATACCTTTTTAGTAAACCCAGTCCAACGAAACTCTAGTAAAACATTTACTGTTTAATAAGGAAGGTTAGGGGAGAATTTTATGTGATTCAATATTAATCCAAGCATGGAGTATTTTATTGGAAAGGAGTAGTAATATTCTATAATGCCGGCTCAAGGATATATAGAAAACATGGTTGTTAAGGCAACTGATTTTTAGTAAGTTGTTGATTTTGAATAGATGGTACTGATTGTTACAAGCTATTAGGTTGAGATGAACCGATATATTTAAAATATATGAATAAGTATAAAGAAAATATATATCCAAATTGAAAAAACATTTTTGCAAAACAATTATACTGGAATGTTAATGAATCATACAAATTAAATAACCCTATAAATTATCAATGAATACAATAAAAAAGAACTGAAAGCGTCTCACCTCATTCACTAAATAATTCCGCTGAATTTGGTATCAAACCAATTCATGCTATAAATTGAAGACCAATAAAGAGTTGAAGCCTGAATTAACGGAAATATTTGGAAATACAGAAGATTCGGTTGACGAAATAACCTTCATTGACAGCGTAAGCTGAGATCCTAATTCCAGTTCGTTGGGACCAAGAATTGTGAAGACGCAAAAGAAGAATCGAAGCACAAGAGTTCCTGTGGGATTATCATCATCCATTCATTGAAGACCAGAGCAGTTTTACTGGGTGAAGACGATATAAACTGCATTTTGACCGTTGTTGACAAACATTCACCGCCTAATGAAGCTTTCGCCGCTTGGGTAAAAAAACAAATTATTTTCATATCATTGTATTTTAAGTAAATAATTTTATTCTTTTTGTAAATTGAACAACCTTAATTATGCGTTTTACCTGGCCTTACTAATGGTTCAAAGAACTACACGAACCCTGGTATAAGAATTATTTGTCATTATTTTCAAAGTATATATGTTTGTTTTAGAGTTCGAATAATTAAGAATCGATACATGTTGGGATAGTCGATTGGATCGTCTTATTGTTTGTCTGAGACAACGTAACTTGTTAAATACCAGAGAAAAATAAATAAAGTACATTTGTTGTATGAGATAACGTTTTAATCATTGCAGAGAAAATACCAGTGGCGGCTCGTGGCTTCGAGGATTGGTGAAGCAGAATAGGTGGCAGGTCCCCCCCCCCCATAAATTATGTGAATATGTTTCTTCCTGTTTTGGAATCATTAATAACATATGGAGACAAAAGAAAAGTATGTTAATAAAATTTACAAATATAGTAGTTAAAAATAGTAAGTACTTACAGGCTTGCATTTTATTTCTTGAACACAAGGTCAATTCTCCTCTCTTTCAAATACGCAAACTTGTCGATAATGTCGTCATAAAATGGTTGTACATTAATTAATTCGTTTAACAGTTCCTTTTCTATGGAAATTTTTGATAAGCTAGTAAGTCTGTCCTCTGTCATTGTATTGCGCAGGTATGATTTTATTCTTTTTAAACAAGAAAAACTTCGTTCTACGGAAACGCTAGTGGATGGAATAGTTACTATTAAACAAAACAGTTTGTAAGCTTCTTTAAAGATGTTCCTGTTGTCAGCTAAAAGTTCCATAAAATTTAGTGGTTCCATTTGTCTGTATTGCTTATCCTCATAAATAAGCTGTAATTCGTTTTTCAGTCTTTGGAAATCGGTAAACAGATTAGGGTAGCACACCTTTAAGTTACTTAATGCATCCGTGGGAAAGTTTTCAGAATACGTTACGAACTTTGAAGTATCCATTAATGTAACAAACTGAAGCTTTTCCATATCATTAAAACGTGTGGTTATTTGTACTGAAAGGTTATCTAAAATTTCATAATACAGAATTTTGTATTTTTCAAAAAGTTGATCACGTGTGAGTGTAATTCTTTTCTTCAACTCATGGTATTCAGTTGGAATTGTTGTTTTTGAAGTAGCTAAATCGAAAATTTTAATAAATGCATCATCAGTTCTTTTGCTATTTATGAGTGTTTGAGTATTTTTAACTTGCGAGATACAGAAATTAATGTCAAATGACTTCTTTTGTAGCACATTGAAGAGAACATCCGTGGCTCCAAAAATTTCATTAAAAATGACAACCAAAAGCGTAAATTCAAAATCATTAAATTTATTTAAGAAGCCACCACTCTGCCTAATTGATGGTTGATCATAATTTGAATCGTTCACAATTTTAGTGAATACTTCTTTTAATGAATCCCATTCGTTGTATATAGTATTCACAATTTTTGAATTAGACTTCCATCGCGTAATAACGGAAGTAGGGATTCGTTTTCCAACGACTGTGTCTACTGCGTAAGTTCGCTTAGCAGAACTGTGGAAAAAAGAGGGTAAACCGTTAACAGTCGCAAAAAATATCCGACATTTCGAAATGCTGTTGCAGCTTTGTTGTAGCACTAAATTCAAACGATGCGGCATGCAATGAACAAAAACCGCTTGTGGCACTACTTCTTTGATTTTTGCCTGAAGACCATTTAATTCTCCTGACATAACGCTTGCACCATCAAAACACTGGGCAATAAGTTTTGATTTATAGTCAAATTTTTCGAGGGACCTTGACACAACGTGAAACAGTGCGTCGGCAGTCCGACTGGAACTAACATCATAAAATCCCAAAAATCTTTCCACCAGCTTTCCTCCGGGAATAACGTATCTAATTATGATGCTACATTGAGATTTGTGGACAATGTCTGTGGAATCATCCACTTGAATTGAAAAAAATGTACTATCTTTTATTTCCTTTGCGATGTGCTCATCAATATATTGTGAAATGCAGTCAATTATTTCATTCTGAATAGTCTTAGAATTGCCGGCAAAGATGGGTGAGATTTTTTTATAGTGTTCTTGAATATCTACAGGGCTTATCGAAACGAAGGTTTCTAGCAGTTCTTTAAAATTTCCGCGATTAATAGATGATAACTCTTCGTGGTGACCGCGAAATGCTAATTCTTGTTTACCCAAGTAAAGAACTGCACGAATAGGAAGATGCATGAAACGTCTGTTAAGCCGAACGTTGTCATTGAAGTGTTTAATATACAACCTAGAATTTTCCTTCAAAGCATCCTCGATAGTACTTAAATTTTTCTTTAATTTTGAAAAACTCAATGCACAACGCATGTGCTCAGAAGAACCTTCATGTTTAGAAAGAGCACGAGTAACGTTACCAAAATCATCAAAGCCGTTCTTATTCCACGCACTTGATTTAACACTAATAATTAAGCAGGGCATACAAAAAAGTTTATTTAAATAATAACTGCCACACAACCACTCGAACGTTGAATACCAATTTTGTTTAAAGTTGCGATTGTACACCTTGTCCTTTATTTTTGCAACCTTATTTACTTTCAATATAGACATAGGTTTTTCACAGCTTAAAAAGTCTTTCTTATCATCATTATTCCATCTTCAAAATGGTGTTTCTAATAAAACACATACAGGATCATATGAAGGAAACATTCTGTAAAAACTTCACACACCACGAACAACGAACAAAACAAACGCGCTGGATAGGTAAAGCACTGCACGTACACCACTGAGAAACAGCCAGCGACACTGCTTCACGTGTGTGGGAGGGAACACTGAGTACGGAATACGTTGTCATGGCAACCGTGATAAACCGAGCATTGTTAGTGACGTATTAACTGATGCAGCATTCGATGTACAGAAAGCTGCTTCTACGATCTCAGCGCTTTCCGCCACCAGTAGGCTTGTATGTGATCGCAGCGAAGTTCAGCTTCTGTAACCTATTTCCATCGCTTGTAAATGTTATTTTAATTATTATACAGACGAAATTTAATTAAAAAAAAAATTTTTAAACATAAAATTTACTAAAAATTGAAAATAATTTTGTGTAAAAAGAAACACATTGAACCAGTTATTTTAGGTGAAGCAGCGCTTCACCTGCGTCACCTGACGAGCCGCCACTGGAAAATACTATATGTAATTGGCGTAATAATTTATTAACAGATTGATACAAACACTCAGAATAACTAACCTATACGTACACTTATTTCTAGTAATAGCGCTCCAAGTTTACAGCTGGTGGGACGGAAGATTGCTGAACTAACGGGTTTTGCCATACTAAATTTGAATGAAATTTTTATCGTTGAGGGACTAGGCTTGAGACAAAAACCACTTACATTCAGTAAATACTCCATATATATTGCTCATATTAAACAACCACTGAGAATTAAATTAAGTCTACAGAATACTATCATTATAAATTCAGGGATATAATTCTAAGTTTGTGGACTTAATAATCGGTGTTTTGAGGGTTTCACTGGTCACAACCGCAAGGTATATTAGTTAATAACATATTAATTAAACCAGGTAACAGCATTTTAATTGTTACGAATCGACACCTACAACGTACTACTTGGCGTTTGTTACACCGGAGTCTCTTATAACTAATTACACTCATAGACAAGATTTCTTTATAATTTGACGTCTCCAGCTGGTATCATACATTATAACATACGTCCTCACATAATTAACAAGCAGTTCGTTACTAAATTGATTACAACAGTGGGGTTTGAATAAGACGGACATTTTCGCTAGCACCGGCACATATTGGTTTCTTTACAAATTGACGCTCGCAACGTGAGGCATCATCGTCGCATCTTAACACACACATAATTAGTCTCTTTACATATTGGCGCATAACAACGTGGAGCTTATTTAAACACGTACTCAACACATTCTATATATAATTACACTTCTTTACAAATTGCCGCCATCAACGTGGGGCTTAAACGAAAACGAAGACGTCTATATATAATTAGTCTCTGATACAATATATATATATATATATATATATATATATATATTTCAATCACTTTCTGCTACAGTCCGTTTCTTGATGTATATAATACTTTAATATTTATACTAAGTTTACCTCAAGATGTTTTTTCTATTTGGGACATGTTTCGAGATTTCCTGTTCTCTCATCTTCAGCCTTCGCCATCTTGTTTCTGGTGAAGTATTTGTGTGTTGGCTGCTGGATGTTATTATGGTTGTTTGTTGGTCTTTGGTCTTTTAAAGTTGTATTATTGTGTGTGGTTGTGGTATATGTTTTTGTATTTTGTGTATTTTCGATGTTGAGTGCTTTGAATATTGTGTCATGTTTTGTATTGATTTGTATTTGTTCTGGTATTAGTTTGTTTTGTGTTTTATGTTTGTATATTTGTAACTTTTCCCAAATGTTCATTATGGTGCCTTTGTGTGGTATATGTTTTATTAGTGATACATTGGTTATGTTTGGGAATTCGTGTCCTGTGTTTATTGCATGTGTGGCTAAATTGGACTTATCCACCACAAACGCGTACAAAAAACCAGAAATATATAAATCCAATTTAGCCACACATGCAATAAACACAGGACACAAATTCCCAAACATAACCAATGTATCACTAATAAAACATATACCACACAAAGGCACCATAATGAACATTTGGGAAAAGTTACAAATATACAAACATAAAACACAAAACAAACTAATACCAGAACAAATACAAATCAATACAAAACATGACACAATATTCAAAGCACTCAACATCGAAAATACACAAAATACAAAAACATATACCACAACCACACACAATAATACAACTTTAAAAGACCAAAGACCAACAAACAACCATAATAACATCCAGCAGCCAACACACAAATACTTCACCAGAAACAAGATGGCGAAGGCTGAAGATGAGAGAACAGGAACTCTCGAAACATGTCCCAAATAGAAAAAACATCTTGAGGTAAACTTAGTATAAATATTAAAGTTATATATATATATATATATATATATATATATTGTACTGCTGTTAAAATACAAAAAAAAAATATATATATATATATATATTGTACTGCTGTTAAAATACAACACAGTACATAAGAGGAAAATAATAAATTTTAAACGAAAAAATATACAAATTTAATAGTAATTGGAACATATGTTTAAAATGTAAACAAAAACATTGAGTCGATAGTCCCAACCAACATAGAGGTAGACTCCAATATGAGATAAAAGAGTATTAAGATATATGTTTTGAAAAGGATTATATGAAACTTGAAATAAATATTAAAATAAGAGGAAATAGTAAGAAAATTATAATATAATAAATACAAACTAGAATTAAGAATATTTGGAATAAAATAAATATATTTAATAATAAGTAGACAAGTTATACATGTTTTTAAGAGTTATATGATAGAAAGATGTAACTAAGTTAGGGAGTTATCAATGTGGCAAAATTGTAAATTGTTAGATTTTGTATTGTATAGAAATGAAATGAAATATATTAGTCTAAATTTATATCTAAGAAAAGCAACATTGAGTCTAAAATTATATTTAATAAGAGTAACATGAAGAGTCTAAGAGAGTGATATGTAAACGAAATCTAAATTAATATTTGGTATTATGTAAATAAGTCAAGATTTATACATCACAAAGTTTAATGTTGTATGTAAAAGGATAAACAGTAAAAGAGTTTAATTTGTTATACCAGAGTTTGATTGTCAATTTAATAAAGTAATCAATCAGGAGAAGAGATTTAACATTAATATTGAATTTAATAAAATAAAATACAACTCAATAAATAAATAATATTTCGAGAAGTCTAAACATATCTTTAAAAGATCTTTGCCAGGCACCTGATACTATGTAATCATAACTACAGTGATTTTGAGACAAATTTCCAGCCTTTGCATTGCTGCAGGAAGGGAAAATACATGGACGCGCTTGAGGAATACGAAATATATAAAGCCGTCAAAATCAACAGTGATTATGTCTTGAATGATAAACTTACATTTTCACATAACATATTGTACGACACGGCAATACTTGCACACGGGCGGCGGTAAATGAAATGTCACAGTACATACGGGCTATAATAAGCAAAATAGGTTTATCAGTGGCTATATAAACAGTGAATCAGTTGATCGATATTGTCCACGCGAAAGCAGTCGATCGATATTGTCCTCGCGAGAAACATAAACTTTCATGTTCGCGTCTGTGAGTTTCCAAATGTCGTAAAAGTGCACTTTTACCGTAATGATTTTAGTGTTTTTAAGTTTTTAACGATCTCCTATGAGTGATTAAGAATTCTGAAGATGGCAATTCGTTGCCAAAACGCGTCAAAATAAGACGAGAAAAACGAAGTCGCACGACGGA
This sequence comes from Magicicada septendecula, assembly GCA_034769895.1. Classification (NCBI taxonomy): domain Eukaryota; kingdom Metazoa; phylum Arthropoda; class Insecta; order Hemiptera; family Cicadidae; genus Magicicada; species Magicicada septendecula. The sequence goes on from CM068371.1 coordinate 45,895,962, forward strand.
TTTATGGTAAATATCTATTATATTTAAAAGAACGCCGATCTAAAAGAGAAATCCTGTACTGAAGAATAGTTTGAGTGGCCATAAAATATAATCCAATATTCTGAAGAAATATCTGTTTTGCAGTCATTGAAGAAAACAACATTCAGCATTAAAACCAATAAGATATTCGCGTGGAGGAACGGATCGCTAAGCCTGATATTGCCTTTGAAAATAATAAACATCAACCAGAAGTGAACCCGTGGCAGCTGGGAAGAATTCAGAATCAGTCTAGTTACATTTCTATGGTAGCTATTTTTACATTGTTATTTATCAAAATTTTATATACTAACTTTATTTGGTTTGGTTTAAAGAAAAGAAGATATCATATACAATATTAAATAAGATCAAACAGCTTAATAATTATTAACCCTGAGATAGAGTTTCTTTTCATGTGCTGATAAACAAAAAACAAAATAACTGTAATTACATATCTTAATTACATTATACTAATAAATAATTACAGTACATTAATGACATCACCAACGTGTGACATATCATAATTACATAATTAAAAATATCTGCAAAATAATAATAGCATGTAAATGGCTGTCCCAACGTGGGGCATATTTTAAATACAATATCTACTAAATACCACAGCACGATATATATATATATATATATATATATATATATATATATGTTGCTATCACCTTTTATGTAGAAAGTTATTTGTTAATGATTACTAACATATCTTGAATCTCAAATTAATGTTACTCTCGTGAAGTTTCTGTGCCTTTCATGTTGTACATCCAAACTCAAAGTACACTGCTTGATCTGGAATAATGGAGAAGAAATATATCAGTCATTTATTTGAAATTAAGTGGGGAAAAAATGAATTGACCTCAGATGCAACTCATTTCACCCCCAAGTGGAAATCCTTATAGTTTGGGCCAGGCCTGGCTGCTCTTGTTGCCATGGTTTTTGTCAATTACATCATTCCCAGAGACAGTAATAGTACTGTCCACAGGTGGAAATAACTGAAAACAAATACCAGTAAATCAATCAAAAACATTAATAAGAAAAATTCCTTATAAAACTATCAACAGTGTATTTTGTATTCATTAATACAGCTCTTTTTAGCAATGAGGTATCTAACAGATACAAAAAATGAAAAAAAGAAGATGTACTCTAACAAATACATACAATGTAATCTTGAAAATGTTATATTATCAACATACATTTCTTATTTTGTTAGAATACTTATTTTGTTATGACGGTCTACTGATACAGTGGAAAACAAAATACAAGACACCAATTACTTCACTAATCACCAGCTTTAATTATCACAATTACACAGTTTATAATCAACAAGACAGTCTCTTACAACAAATCAAAAAAAATTGTTCACACGCAATAAAAATGTCTACTAATATAAAACACAATTGTTATTACAACTGTCCCGTACAATTATAAAACACATAACACTTCACCACAATACTACAAACCGCACTCCAACAAATCGCAACTCAAACTGAAACTAAGCGCCGCTGAAGCCTTGTATCATACCCACTAAGACACCAGAACATTCCACATACTACACATCAGCGCTACACTAGGATGTAATTGATTGCGGCCTTGACACAGTGCGTGGGGCTGGCGATGTCTAGAAAAGTCTCGCGAACGCACGTTGAAATCATGTATGCACACAACATTACAACCGGATTCCTCTGGAACATTCGAGAAACATGTAGATTGTTCTGTAATGTTGTAACAATACATTTGGGCTCATGATACTGACTTTTATGTTAACCTGTATATCCAGTGGTGTAGTGGAATTAATAATCATTTGAGTTGTACTATTTTTTCTAGAATATTGGAACCAAAAAGCTTTAGTAACCTAGAAGGGTGGAGTTGAAAGTTCAATGCCCAGATTGGAAGACAACAAACTTGACACATATTTCATTGTAAACAACATAAAACTGATGCAGAGTATATAATAGCTCAAATCCAAGCCAGTGAGGTTGTGTTTCCTGGACAAAGAGAAAAAATAAGTAAATCCAACGTGATGAGTAATTAGAAAAAATTATGAGCCAATTACACAAACATAGAGTAGTATACAAATGTTTAAAAGCCTCAAATCATGTTAAAAAGCCTGACTAACTGAAATGGACATTTGTTTATTAATACAAAGGTCCCCATCCCCCCCAAGGCCATGGTACAATCCCCCTCCTCAAGTATTCCAAAACCCCCAAAATTTGATTTCGTGGGTAGGGAGGGCTCACAATACGAGGGTATGGAATAACAGTGGATGGTGACGGTGGATCTTGGGGCTTCCAAAAATTTTTGAAAAACTAAAGCCATTTAAGCAATTATTGCAATCAAAAAAACTAATGTTATTCTTTTTGTCAATACCAAAATGTTTTCTTGAATGCCTAATCAATAACTAAATTCTGAGAATTGTAAAAGCCTACATAATTAGTAGTGCATTAGGCCTTATCAAGATAATCTAACTTGATTTTGTAATTGCATTCTTTTTCTTCACTTGTTTGTTTGATCCCCCTAAAAAATTACAAAAATCGCCTTGAAAAAGTCCCCTCCAAAATTCCAGTGGTGCGACTTGAACCATTGCACCATACTGTGGGCACCCCTGATTAATAAAAAAAAAAAAAAAAAGAAAAAATGATTGCACAACTAGCTGTATGAAAGATTAAAAGTGATAACTGTTAGTACTAATACTAATAATAATAATGAAAACGATATAAAGGAAAATACTTGTAAACACAAATATGTTAACACTTTAAAATGCTGTTTCACTTAAAAAAAAAATCTTTTTTGTTTAAGCAAATCTCTTACATATAGCTAGCCTCAAGCCTGGGCGAAGTATAAGAGGAAGTTGGAAACCATCCAGTGTAATATATTCACACCAATGTTTAGATTTATTTGAACCAGCAGAAAAGTGTAACATCTGTTTCTGCTAACGACTGATTCTGTTACTAATCAAAAGAGTAAGACTAGTAATCAAGCCTGTATGTGCACAAGAATACCACAGGAGATGAACTATTGATGTTTTGTTTTCAACTACAGCCATAAGTTAAATTTAATGCTGTGACAATGTCTCTAGAGGTGGCTTATGCCAAATTTGATAAAAATCAGACCAGCAGTGTTAGATGACAAGTAGGTGAACAGTGGATAGACAGTCATAGCCAGATGTTTTCGAGTCCAATGATGTATAAACATACTGGGTGCACCCAGGTATGGGTGCTAGCATTTTAGGTTTAGTGGCTGTGTGCAGGGGGGTCCAAAAGGGGTGTGACACGAACATATGCTTTCATAGAAGAGAAATGCACCAGCCTCTCCACTCCAACTCCACTCTCACCTACATGTCGGTGGGCCCTGTTACGCAAGCAATCCACTCACTCCAAGGTTGTGGTAACCAATACCTTCGGTGGAGTGGATCGATAAGCAAACGAGAGATGGGGGTTCTGTCAGGACAGCCTGGGGGTATTCTGGGTCCTGGCCGGGCAGGATGGTGCACATCGGCAGCAGGGTGTGCATCTAGTGTGGAGGCTATAGTAGCCCAACGGCTGCACATATGGACTGAATCAGTTAGCCTACTGCGACCGGGCAGAGAGAGCTCGTCAGCTGAGGTGAAAGCAACTCTCTAGGGGAAGAGCACCCTGAAATCAAAGTTCCTGGTCCTCCAGGTTGGGGGTTGGATTGGAGAATTCACTTAGCCCATCTGTAAAACTTTTTATGTGCAGAAACATGTCAGTTTCTTTCGCCAGCCAGTTTTCGGGAAGACGGAATGAACTACGACGCGCGCCATATCCTTGGGACCCGGAACTGTAGAGCAGCTGCACTTGACTGGGACAACTGGCGGAGGCTGTGAAAGTAGGCCTTGACTCAGTAATGGGTTGTTGCGCCGCTGAAGAAGAAGCTGTGTGCAGGGGTACGTCCACCACGTTACAATATTACTGTTTGTGAAGGGGTGACATCAGTAGTAGTGCTGATTGCGTGTCAACAAAAACTAAGACTTTGCCTGCGTGTTTCTGTACAATCAGATATTTGGAAATAGGGGTACTATACGAACTTATGTGTACATTAGGTGAACATGTAAGTGAATTCTGTCCGCAGATGCAGTAGTCTGTTGCGTGTACAGAGAAGCATTGCTAAAGGTGCGGTGTTTATGTGAGCACACCATGTTTGTACACATGTAGTTCCATTTGTATACAATTTTCTGCTTGTTTAGTCCAGCACAATCCACAAGGTAATGGTCTTTGGAGTTAAGACAGCGGCATTATAGATCACAAATCAAGTTTCTCAGTTCAAGACGTCTAGACCATTCCGAGTTTTCTGATTTTTACATTAACAAGTCCAAGATGTTGTGGTCTGGCTTGTATTGTCTAAATTTCTAAGCAAAAATGCTCCCAGAGCCTTGATTTTCATCTTCAGAATCTACTTCTCTGTAACAAAAGTAGCATCACTCATAGATGTGCTCCTAAACTAGAGTCCAGAAGCTGAGGTCCAAACTGTGCATGTGTTACAACCCAGACTTGTCTCTGAGCTGACTTTAGCTGAGGTCTTTCTCACACGTCCACCACCATCAGCATCTCAAAAAGGCAGAGCTGTTGTGGAAATTATACAATTTCCATTGTTTTGTAAAGTACGTTAATAGTTTGAATAGATATATAAACAAAAGAAGGGTGACACTAGAGTCTGCACATAAATGTGTAAACAAAAACTATCAAGTAAGTAAAATCACGCTCTACTTTTAATATCAAACTAGTTCACTGTCACTCATAGGGCTATAATCTCTCATTATTATTGTCAACAATTACTGTGTAAAAACAGAACAGGAAATAGCAAAAACCACTATTTTAATTCTGAGTAGACTGTTCTGTCATATGTACAGTTAACGCTAACACAAGCTAACACTTATTAATATGTTTCTTATTAGTGTTACTAAGCGCATTGTAAAAAGCAACTGATTACAAGTGTAAAGTCTTACTGTATAAATTATACTGTTATAAGCGAATTTGTGTTCCAACACTTCGCTGACAAGAATTCACTCTACCAAACCCAACGAAAGCTCTCAACCAACTCCTCTCAATATATATATATATATACTGTCACAGGACAAATGGCGCCAATGGTACACCTCTTCGTTTTTTGTGACCCTTAGAAGGGCCATGTGGCAAGAGCGCTAACTGCAACGTATGTTCCACCCGAATCGCGCTATGATGTTCGGCAGCTGTTCGTGGCATACTGCAGTCCTCCGTCAGTATGTAGAGCCTGCTGCCATCCCAGTCGATGTCCATTGCTGGTTCTCCACAGGGCAAGAAAGCAAAGAAAATCCGTTCTTCTCTTCTTACTGTTCCATCCGGCTGACTCCGCAGCGTCCGATAGAGTGCACCAAAAATTCTAGTGGTGCTCTTTTTATGCCCTGACAGGTTGGTGTGCCATGATCATCAGAGTGCTGCTGATCCCTGATTGGTTCGCTTGTGAACTTGTCCACATGCCGGCAGGTGTTAGCGGCGACCTCTCGGCTAGTACCTGATAGCAGATGTTTGCCTCGCTGCCATCACAATACACCCATATATCTTAGGATACAACAGACCTAAACTTGTTAAGTGATCCTGTCAAGTAAGAATCCGTATTGAACTTTATATCTTTTTATAAAGAAAGAGCTTGAGTACAAATAACAGGTCAAAATAAAAGACATTTAAAAGCCTAAAAATTACTTTTGTAAAGAAATATTAAAAAAAAAAAAACTAAACCTGTAACAATCAGATTATCAGGTCTTAGCCTTCTAAGTATTTTGGGGTGTTAGGAATATCAATTTAATGAAAAAAGTAACATCTGAAAACTTAAATTTTCATAACATAATTATCTATAATTCTATTCAGAAGCCTGGCAAGTAGTTTTAATAAAAATGATATTTAAATGTTCAAGAAATCTTTACAGATATTTTGAAGCTTGCTGTATAATAATTCTAAATTTAAATTCACAAAAGTATCATCATCTTCAGCAAGGGTTAAATAAAAAATAGTCTGTTCTGGTCCCAAGTAGATGGAGTAGACATTTCTTGGACGCCCCACACCTCGCCATCCTTTCGGCTTATAATTCAATAGCTGATTGGGGATACAGCAGTCATCCATTCAGTTATGATGTTCCAGCCATTTTATCCAGTAGTGGGCAATCCTATTGAGGTTACTAATAATATTTTGTTTGTGATCCTGAAGAGTGTATCCTGTCATGTGCCTGAGAAATCTCATTTTGCCCGGTTGAATATGACTGGCCTGGGATTTTGTTAGAGTGCAACTCTCAGACACATAGAGGGCCATCACCCTATATAACTTCAAGCGTGTTTCTTTACGCATTACTTTTAGAGTTCTCCTGATGGTCACACACACACATATGCCTGAATTTGTGCAGCTTCTTCACCATATCATTGTCTGTAATGTAAGACATATGACAGCCCAGATATTCAAAATTACTGACCTCACTCAAGTTGAAATTCATTTAAGCATTCAACAGTAAATAATCAGTATACACTTTGGTAAGTAATAAATTTGAAACTTATGAAGCAAGTCAAATTGTATCTACTTTTCTTTGAACCCATCAGATTACTCTCACAAGTGACATTCTAGTTGACCAAATATGAACCACTCTGTACATTGTCATAACGTCAAATTATACAATTTTTGTATACATCATGTAACAGGTACAGTACAACCTCATTTATTCGGACTAACTGGGACCAAAGGCAATCCGGACAATCGAAACTCTGGATAATCCAGGTAATATGGGTAATAAGCAAAACACAATCCTTAAATAAGCAGACTTACCGTTTATTACCATAAAAAACTATGTTTTGTAACAAAATTACATAGTATTGTTTACAAGACATTAAAAAATATAAAAATAATTTTCACATCATTTCTTAACAAAGAATTGGTCCACTGTCTTCTGTTTCAAACACGTGTGGCGTTTGAATGAAGCACGGTCACGCAAACGCTTTATCATTAATAGTTCAGCTGGAGTGGTGTCGGGCTGACGCTCCAAGTACGCCATGATGTTTGTCAGCTGGTGCGCAGCATCTGCATGTGTCGTCCGCTGTTGCGGTGTGATTGCACCCTCCTCGTCCACGTCATCTTCTTCCTCACTCTCTGCTGTAGATGTGCATGCCACTACAATTTTTTCTTCCGTCATAGTGCCGTAGCCACCGTCATTGTTGTCTTTCAGCCACTCACTGACGTCTTCCATATCAACATCTGAGCACCCACTTATTGTTCCTAACATTTGCAGAAGGTCGTCTGCAGCCACTTGCACCAAATCATCGCTTGCCATTTCGTTTGTAGCACAAATAGCTGGCCACAGTTTTTTCCATGACTTTTTCAAAGAGCTTTTTGTGATGCAATCCCAAGCGTCAGCAACCATGTACATAACGTCTTTGATATTGATTGATTTCAACAAATCAATCACACTTTTTTCCCCTTCCTCTTCAATTATTTTACCAAGCAGTTCTTTTCGGTAAACTTTTGATGTTTTCAAGGACTCCCTGGTCCATAGGCTGCAGCAGTGGTGTTACGTTTGGTGGAAGAAATTTCACTTTAATTCCTCCACTCACGAGTTCTTGTTCTCCCGGATGAGACAGAGCATTGTCGATCAGTAAAATTGCTTTTTCTGGTAAACTATTTTCTTTCAGGAATTTTTGAACTTCAGGAACAAAGTTATCAAAAAACCAGTTCTTAAACAAAAAACTGTCTATCCACGCACTTTTTTGTGGTCGGTAAACCACTGGCAATGAATTGTGGTTCACATTTTTTCGCGCTCGGGGATTCTTGGATTTCCCTACAATGACAAGAGGAAACTTATGTCTCCCTGATGCATTGCTACAAGCCATAGCAGTTAGCCTATCTTTGCTTTTCTTGTAGCCCTTAGCCGAATCTTCAAGCTTTGATGCTAACGTTTTGCTCGGAAGCATCTGGTAAAAAAGCCCAGTTTCGTCAGCATTATAAATTTGATCGGGTGTCAATTCCTCAGACAGAACAAATTGTTCGAAGTCCTTTTTAAAATTTTCAGCATCAGCAACTTCACTAGACAAGCTCTCTCCAGTCAGAGTAAGTTGGCAAATACCGTGTCGGTTTTTCTAATGCTCTAGCCACCCCTGGCTAGCAGTGAATTTTAGGTCAGGATTCGGTAACTTTTTGTTTAAGCTCAAAGCTTTTTGGGCCAAGATCGGTCCAGATATAGGCAAACCACGTTCTCGTTCAGCACTGTACCACATGAATAGTGCGTCGTCTAATGTTTCATTTTTTGCTTTTTTTGCTGTTCCTCTGCCTTCCAAACTGTCTTTACATATCATTTTACAACAAAAATCTTCAATTTCTTTTCTTTGCTTCTTCCAGTCGGACACTGTTGAAGATCCAACTCCCAATTCAGCAGCTATTTTCTTCAATACTTCTCCTTTATTAATTCGATTAATAGCGTCTAACTTTTTATCTATTGAAACCACGACCTTCTTTCGCTTCGATGCCATTTTAAACTTGTACACTGCAATACACTCCCAAACACTTTGATAAAAAACAAAAACAGTACTGTATGTGTACATAAAATTAAATATGTAACCAGAAATCAAAGTTAAAATTAAAATTATAAATTGTAGCAATAAAGTTAAACAAAAACAATCCAGTTGAACCACACACGATAAACAAAATGACAAGTGCCGTTTGAAAACAGTAGGAAAACTGAGGAGATTGAGGGAGGGAAAGTGATGGGTAGGGATCAAGGTCAACGCTCTCTCCCAGCCCTATTTATAGCTGGTGAGTCAATCCACATCAACGCCCTGTGACACTCTAGTAAAGCTTTCTTAAACTCAACAAAAAGCATTTTATTACCATAATTTATTGTACAATCTATGCAGGAACTGTACATTGAATCAAACTAAAAAGCGAATATTTGGCGTACTTATAGTTACGTTCTTGCTATCATAGTTAAAAATTATTATCTAATGTGAACATTAAATAAAAAAATGTCTACAAAACTGATCCAGATTATCTGGGGGATCCGGATCAACGAGGGCCGGACAAATGAGGTTTTACTGTACTTAAACAATAATTGTTTACCTACACACTAAAAAAACTTGCAAACCATGGTGTTAGCCTACCATTCCTGAAGTGGGGTAACATAGAGTACAGGACTGTCCTGTTGAACCTTAGTCATCAACTTGGTTGTACAAGATAAATCACAGTAAGAAAAAGAGTCTACTGTAGCAAAAAATATATATATTTTTGTACTATTAATATAAAACTGTAAATCAGATATAACAAATTATATATTTATTTATTTATTATTACAAATATAAATTATGCATTACAATTACACAGAGGCGCACCAGTAGTGTACGGCGCCTGTGTGCAGAACTTTAGTTGGCGCCCTCTCCTCCACACAATAAAAAATCACTTTATAAAAACGTATCAGTGAGTAGAAATGAAATACGAAATACTTTTATATGTCCAATAATATTTATATGTTCAATAATAAGTTTATTGAACAAAAACCAGAAATAAAAAAATGTGTAAAAATAAACATACAAGAATGGTACAAAAACATAAATATCAAAAATAATTTGGAAGAAAATAAAGTATGTTGTCAAGAAAATCATTAACAGTTGCACCTTACATAGTTTTACATAAATTAACAGATAAACTTACAGTTTTAAAAAATAAAAATCTTAAACAATTTTTGCAACATAATTAAACTTACTATATTTTACCTGGCAAGAAAATCACTTTCATATTTGTACTTTGTATAAATATAAATATAAAATCTGTTCATTTAAATAACGAACAGATAAACTTACAAGTAGAGTATATAAAATATGAACATATTACAAACGTTGTTTGATCAAGAAATATGTAATTAATATTTAAACAGAAAGAAAAATCATTTAGTGAACTGAACTTTTTTAGCTTTTAATGAAAATTCTCAAATAATCTTGTGTATACCAAGTTGATCCAAAATATTTTACTCTATTGATATAATGGCAAGATTTGAAAGTCTGTCGTGTACCATTGTGGGGTGCAAGTACTTTTTAATGATTTTAAGTTTAGAAAAGGATCGTTCCGCAGACGCTACAGATACCGGTAATGACAAAAGAATCTGAAAGCAACTGCAAAGTTTGGATAAACTGTGATTAAGTTGTTTGAATAAATATACTGAATTATCTGATGCACATCGTTTTTTAAATCAGAAATAAATGGTTGACAATGTAAAATTTCTTCGCACAAATCGTCTGCATCAATGTCTAAATGATTCTCATATGTTAATTTTTTTTATAACTTTTTACAAGATAATAAATATTGTTTATTCTGTGAAGTACTTAACAAATACAAAAACTGCAATGAATTCATACACTCTTTTAATACAGTGAATCGTTTATGCAAAGATGATGCTGTTTATTCTATTATGCAGAGACAAAAAATTTATTTTAAATGAAATTTTAGGCTGGATTATATTTATTTTCATTTCATGTTCATAATCAAATTGTGTTGTCCTCAGTGGTCTACTACAGATTCTGTGTCAAATGTGTGACCTTAACACGTCAGGAGCACCATACAGTCATAACAAATTTGGCTAGAGCACTAAAAAGGTTAATACAAATAACTCAATGAATAATATATTTTTTTATTATTTCTTCCTCACCTGACATTTTTGGTGCCTTTACTATCCTGGCGCCTGTGTGCACCGCACACTTTGAATACTTGTCAGCACGCCACTGCAATTACATTTACCAGATTTGTTAAAAAATGTTACAGATGCTGGTTCAGCGCTGGTAAAACAAAACTCATTATTGGTTTGGACAGTGTTTGAATTTCAGAACATCTTACCTATCACCTTAATGGATAATGGTAGAGTATAGTACATATTCACTGTACAGACATACATTATTAATCCAACAGTTGTTAAACCAACATCTTTTGTAACGATGCGCAGCTCAGTGAGAGACAGTGAGGTGAATGTAGTAAAAGAGCAAGGTACCTGTAATGAGACTGGAACAGCAGTAGGATGAGCAAACTAGGGACAGAGTTTGAGGATATTTTAGTGCTCAAGAAAATATAACAAACAAAAGTTCAAAAGAGTTTTTCAGTTCTTCAATGGTAGGCATAACAAAGGAATAAATTACCTTCGATCCATCATGTGACTTTGTTTTATATTTAAAATGACGCGTTTCGGAACATATGTTCCATCATCAGATTAGTTCACTCAGTTGAAATCGTTAAATGTTAAAATCACATTACTCAATGTTAATTTGAGTAATATAGTACATAGGGTGCGCACCCATACTGACATGTGTTTTTAACATTTGAGTATTGTGGTTTTAACATTTAACGATCTCACCTGAGTGAAGTAATCTGAAGATGGAACATATGTTCCGAAACACGTCATTTTAAATATAAAACAAAGTCACACGATGGATCTAGAGTAATTTATTAATTTATAAATAACAATGTGACTTGGATACCAATAACAATATGTATGTCAAATAACAAAGAACTTTATGCATTTGTTATACCACTGTGCATTTTATTATTAAATCCCATAAATTAAACAGTTAAAATATATTGTGATGACCAAATTTTATATATTTCATTCAATTAATTAATGTATTTAAATATTTTAAATAGGGGGGGTTGTATTATGTTTTGACCTTCTTTTTCTTTTTCATATAGTAGATAGAATAATTAATAAAAAACAAAATAGACCAATAAATATTGATATGTCTAAAGAAAAAGTAAAAAAATATATTGCAATAGAATATGGTGAAATATTACATCATATTTTAAAAAACCAATTAAAAAAGCAAAATATTATTTTGGCTTCAAAGGCAAATAATAAGCTCGAGAAAAAACTTATGTTTACAAACAAAAATAAACCTTCCGATGTATTTGACGGTACTGGTGTATATAGGCTTAATTGTTCGGATTGCACACAATTCTATATAGGACAAACGGGTCGTTCGTTCAAATTACGTTATAAAGAACACATCCCAAGCTCCAAGTCAAATGTAGGAAGATCTACATTTGCTGAACATTTAAGCTTACATGACCATAACATAAAGAGTATTGGTGAGAATTTAGACATCTTATATAAATGTAAGAAATCACTAAAGCTAGACACTCGAACGGTTTGAGATATATAAGGCTATAAAGGAGGATTACAATCGCGTCCTAAACGAAAAATCAGTACATACAAATAATATTTTGTTTAATAGAATCAATCATATAGAACGAGAAATCGGCTATATCAGATCGATAAATCTGAACGAAGGTCAAGCCGGTATCGATTAGTTTTACCGTGGAGGCATTCCTGTACAGGTTCGTGACGGCCGCATGTTTTGTGTGTTATTACGTTTCGTTTTATATTTATATTTATTGTGTGTTATTTTATTTAATGTTTTATACCGTGTACGTGTTGTTTTTATTATCTGACGTGATGTACAAACATTGAAAAATGGAGTTTTAACCATATTTGTATATAAGATCTGATGATGACACAGTTGTGATCGAAACTCGAGTAATCCCGCAATTGGATTCAAAGAAACGTGACAGAAGGTAATTAACCTGTTTTATAGTCTTCTTTTACAACTGAAAGTTACAACCCCTTGTGGGTTTTGCCTTCTCAACAATCCTCCATTCTGTCCTTTCCTTGGCCGTTTCTCTCCAGTTTTCTTCAGATCTTCCTCCACGCCATCCAGCCATTTCTTCTTAGGTCTACCCTTCATTTTTTTTCTGCGAAGGTTTCCACTCAAAATTCTTTTCGACAATTCTATACTCATCCATCTACACAACATGTCTAATCCATGCGATATGTAGTGATTCAATATATCTCGCTATGTTGGTTCCTCTTATAATTTGGATGAGTTCATGATTCATCCGGATCCCCACATGCCATCAACATTTCTTATTGTCTGTATAGCTTTCTTAACATCTTTTGTTTTACATTTTCAAAGTAAAAATGTAATGGTCCATGCCTCACTACCATAAGTTAATATTGGTTCTGTATAAGGTCAACTTTATTTTTTGATCCATGACTTTAGATTTTTTTTATCTATATTTATTAACTAGCCGTTTGTTAAATCAAATCTGCAAAAACTCTGGATTACAAATATCCACACTGAAGACAAACATTATGGGTTTTTGTGGAACTGATCCCATACAGACAAAAATTGTTATAGTTACCACTGTCCTGGAACAAGTCAGCAATTTTGAATACCTGGGCTACAGTGTGCCTTATAATACAAGCAATGACGTTGTCAATAAGTTGCAAACGTTCAACCTTATGTGTGGGACCAACAGGCGAACTCTTAAGTCAGCAAGTAAAGGAACACGCCTCAAACTCTACAAGGTGATGGCCCTTCCCATACTTCTTTATGGGTCTGAGAATTGGACTTTAATGAAAGGCCAGGCCAGCCATATTCAAGCGGCTGAATATAGAAGAAACACAGATATACGGCAGGAACTAAATATTATGAGTATACTCTACAGGATTACCCAGTATCAGATAAATTGGTGGGAACATCTTTGCCAAATGGATGACTGCCGCATCCCCAAACAACTATGGAACTATAAGCCAAAGGGATGGGGAGGTGTGGGACGTCCGAGGAAGCACCAGAGTGTACAGCTAGACTTTATCTGTTTGAGACTGGAACAAACCATCCTTGGTTTAATCTTTGCAGATGATGATGATGATTTATTAACTTGTGTATTTTGGTAACCTGAAATTTCTGTTAATCATGCTGATCATCAGTCCCATAAATATGATATTAATGCTAATCTGCTGTACTGTCAGTCAGACTGAATTCTTTTTGTTCATATTTCTTTCCCTACATTACAACATTCACAGAAAGTGTGTCAGTTTATATACTTGAAAGGCAAGCTGTTTATATACTTGTGTGTATATAAAAAAACAACATGCACACATTTTTGAGAAAGGCATCAGTCTGGTTATTGAAATTTATGAAAAACAAAGAACACAGCCAAAGAGGGTTCGAAAATTTAAGTATCTAGGAGAGATAATTCAAGAGAATGGCTTGGAAAAATCTGCTATAGAAGAAAGGATTCATAAGATGGAATGGGGATATGGTATAACTAAAGATATTTACAATAAAAAGTGCATATCTAAAAATGCGAAAATAAGGCATTACAGTACAATAGTAAAGCCAGAATGCCTATATGCAAGTGAATGTCTAGCATTGAATTATAATTTAGACAAACTAGAAATATTGGAAAGACGAATTATTAGGAAAATATTAGGCCCACGAAAAACTTCAGAAGGTTGGAAATTAAGAAGTAATGATGAAATATATCAAAGTATAGAAAATATAACAGAACTACAGTATTACAGAAAAAGAAGACTATTATTTTTTGGACATTTATATAGAATGGACGACAACAGGTTGACAAAGCAAATCTTCAGATATCTGTGGTGGAAGAAGTCAACATCAAGTTGGATTAAAGAAGTCCAAAAGGATTTAGAAAAAAATTATATACACGCAGAAGAAGCAATTGACAGAAAAGGTTTTCGGCCAAAAGTGTTGAAAATGGAGGGAGTCCAGGGTAGGAGAAAAACGCAGGTTCAAAGTGGACTGAAGACAGGAAGAAGAGACACAGTGAGAAGATGAAAGAATATTGGAAAAAATAAAAGAACAAAGAGTAAAGAATTGAAATTGGCATGTGGTCCGTAGATGGCCAATACGGAAAAAAACCAGCCACAGTCTTTATAGCAAATACACGTGTGCACAAGTGTGTTTGCCATGTATAAAATGATTTTCAATAATGACCTGGAGCAACACAATACGCATAATAAAACTACACACACAATTATCTTAAAAATGTACTTCCAAAGTTTAAATACAATATGAATAATTACTAAATAAATATACAAAATTTAATATTTATACATACTGCACATTCTTCACTGTAAAATTAATAAAAAATATAAATAAATCGTGTTCTGTATGCAAATTTTGCACACAGTTATGTCCCAAAAACATAACTATTCAAGAAATAAAATTGTACTACAGAGCTAGTGCATCATTGCACAAAGCTTTCAGTCATTATTTATATTATCACTTATATAACTTCTTTATTCTTAATGACTACTATGTAGATAAATCAGACAGAATCTTTAATTCTCAATATGTTTAAAGGAATATGGTAAATGATTATTTTTCTATTAGTTGACAGTCAAAAACTTTATTGTAACTATGTACAAATACATATATGCTGAATATGTAGTTACATGCACGCACGCGCGCGCGCGCGCGCACACACACACATACACATTCATCAGTTCACAAAAGACACTAAAACCTTGATACGATTCTCCTTTTTACTTACGTTCAAGTTTATCTTATAATTTTAAAAACAAACATTAGTAAGTTATTATCAATTTAATTTTTTGCCCAGTGTTTTGAATACAATAGATACTGATAACCATCTTTAAGTGAATATTTCTAAAATATTCGTTTAAAAATAAAATTAAAATTAATTCTTCTAATTTTAACACAAATACTGTATTTCTCTCGCTTAACAGGATGACAGTCGGCATCAAAGCTACTGTTATCAGTAGTAATTCATTTTTTACCTCATATCAGTGTAGTTAGCATTATGTTGCTGCACATGAATGGGTCAGTTCCATTGTAGGGTTGATGAATACTAATTTGTGTTGCAATTCAGTAATTTCATCTAATTAAAGGTACAATCTGATTGTTGCACAGGGACCATGTCACGGAATGCTACACAATTAAGAACTCAACATTACAATCAAAGGCTTCTGAATTACAACTTAATCTTCTTGCTGAAGCAGTAATACTTGGTATTTAAAAAGGTCTTGGCTTAATAACTTACACAATCAAATATTATAGTTACAGAAAAACCCACAAGGAAACAATATTACATGGCTGA
Organism: Magicicada septendecula; assembly: GCA_034769895.1. Taxonomy (NCBI): domain Eukaryota; kingdom Metazoa; phylum Arthropoda; class Insecta; order Hemiptera; family Cicadidae; genus Magicicada; species Magicicada septendecula. Next base: position 45,911,912 of record CM068371.1, read on the forward strand.
AATACAGAAAAAAATGCTAAATCGGTTTAATTTTTAACTACATTCAGATATAATCTTTAGATCTGAGAATTATAATACTTTTATATTACAGTTCATTAATTTGCCTAGTACAAGGTTTACACTACAATCTGTTTAATCTATCTCCTGTTTTGTCATATGGGAACACAAGAGGTATGAGCATTTGGCATTCTTTGAACTATTAAATCATTGTTGGCCCCTCCCATGTTGCCAGCTCATATTACAAGAAAAAAGCAATTGCTTTCAATCCAGCAGTGCTCACTTTAACTGATTTCTTACACTAATCACTTACGAAGTTAATCAAAGCTCAAATTAAGGATGTTAAAAGGACAACAAATGTTTAAGTTACTTTAAACTTATCAAACTTTACTTCCGCCAGTACATGAATCTCTGATAAAAATTAAAAAAAATTAAATAATATAAAAAAAGAGTCTTTACTGGCAGGCTACCCGCAATGGAACATGTGGGTTTATCCTATGGTTTGGTAAAAAAAAATGTAAAAACGACACCGTACTCTCACTACTTCATGTATCAAAACAAAACTTGCAAAAAAATAAATTATATTGGAATCTTAAAAAATACATTACCATGCACTCGTGTCAAAAATACTACTATAGATAAAGTTATCGCTGTATAGAGAATTTTGAATGCAGTGGATTTATTCATTCACATTTTATAACAGACATACTGTATATGTAAACATCATCTAATTGAATAACTTAAATTATTCCATAATTCATATTAATTTAAAAAAAAAGAAAGAAGAGATTTGTGAGTACCAAATACAAACAATACAGAAAAATATAAAACTAGAATGTGTTACCTTACATGCCAAATTATTCAGTACACACACCATTGTCTAGAGCAGTGTTTCTCAACCTTTTTAAGTCCATGACACACCTTGAAGGATATTGCACTTCATTACACTTCATGAGACCCATAAGCAAGAGTACCAGCAAAATTACTTGTAGAGGCTGGTGCACTCAGTTTATGATCATATTTTTTAGTAGAGCATGAATAACAGAAACTTATAGTTTAGACTGTGTACAAAACAGATTGAATTGTTAAAACAATATATCTTAGTAATTTAAACGTAATAGTTTCTTAACAATGAAGTGTTTGCGAGGATCCGTCAAAAAAGTATAGCACAAATTTTAAATTATTTGTGTTGACGTTTTGACAATATTTATTGTAATCATCAGGACAATTGTTGCTGAGTTGTTTAAAATTTGTGCTATACTTTCTGACTGATCCTTGCAAATCCTTCATCGTTAAAATTCATTGATTGACGGTCACTAATAAATTAAAGATTTACAAGTAATAGGTTTTAAAACACATAAATAAATTTTCAAGCCTCGCTTCCAGCAGTGGGTCGTGTGCCAAGCTTTTTTAATTGTCTGCCTTCTGTAGCCTTCAGTTCTCGTATAGGGTTTTTTCTCTCCATATACTCATGGCATGTGCATGTGTATTTAGGTTATATCAAGGTTTTACTGTGTACTGTTATTAAACTCTAATGTAGAGTTTTAGTAATTCATGCATTCACTGCACAAGAGACAATGAAAACGTTATTATTAGATTTAAATAATTTTCATATCAATATAAAAACTGATTTAATCCTTCACCCTTATGAAACAAAAATCAGTAATTTATTTCTGCTTCCTTTGCATTCATGAAATTTTTGATAAATATATGGTACTACAGATTGGAATAATAAATTAATACAAAGGTTTTTAAAAATATATAAACACTTGGTATGTTTCACAGTTTTTATTTAACTCTGATAGCTGTTTCAACTTCTCAAGCTATTGTCAAAGAGATCAGTGAACAACTTGATCAGTGATGTTCACTGATCTCTTTGACAATAGCCTGAGAAGCTGAAACAGCTGTCAGAGTTAAATGAAACTGTGAAACGTACAAGTGTTTATATATTTTTAAAAACCTTTGTATTAATATGTTTCATCAGTGCCAACGATCAAAATAAATTAATTAGACAATATACTAATATTCTTACACTACTGCAAGCCCAGGCTCTCACAGGTGGGGGAGGAAGTGTGGAAGTGGCAGAGTAACATCCCCATTAAAACACCAGAGTAATGAGACTCTGCATCAAAATTACTATACTGCAGCCTTGAAGGATGAGCTTGGTCGTCAAAGGCTAGGGGGAAGAAAAGTAGGGAACATATTACCCATGTTCCAGGGGACTGTGCCGCAGGCCAGCGCCTTATGCACAGAAACAATTTACTGGTAAAAAACTCAAGAGAAGAAAAGCAAGGTCAACTAAATGCAAAACAGATCAGCAAATGAAAAAGTTTGATAATTTTCAGAGAACGAAATGTATAAGGTATTAAAAACAAATAACAAGAACTGCTTAGTGAAATACAAAACAAGAATATTTTAATGAAATCAAAACTTGATTTTTATAAAATGCAAAACAAGTATTAAGCACATTATTGTAGTTACGTTAAAAAGAATGATCTCTTTACTCTTAAACCTTCTAACAGAGAAGCTTGCAATGAAGCTTTGAAACTTGGCTGGCATCATATGTCTTGACTGAAAAATATACTGAAATTGAACATTGTAATAAATTCCAGTATTATAGTACAACACAAAAAATCCAAAAATACAATATAGAAATATACTGTACATTGAAAAATATACAATAGGCTACCCATAAGACTGCTATTCATGACCGACGTATACTGTATAAGCTACTACAAATTTATATAAGGATAATAATTAAACAGTAAAAAACAGAAATAACACTGTTGCACTCCAGTATAGACATTTTTTCAGTTAGCACTTTCAAACTTCACAGCTCATCATCAGATCAGAAATATGAAATATTTTATAAATTCATAATTTCATATCTCCGACTGATGATGAGCTGTGAAGCTTGAAAGTGCTAACTGAAAAAAAATGCTATAGTGGTGTGGAACAGTATTATTTCAGTTTGTGCTTATAACCACTAATACAACTTTATTACTTAAATAAATGGTAAAAATGAGCAATGCAGGAATATTTAATTAGTAAAGGCTTGTGACATGGATGACTACATCGTAAACACTAAACAAAATTTACATTCAACAAACACTAATATAGGAAACAATACAAAGCATGGTGGAGGGGGAGGGGGTAGCCAATAATAAACTCTTCACTTTATTCTCTGCTGACAACCTTGTGGTAATGGCCAAAGTTATGTTATATGTTGTGGAAACAACTATCACATCATTGTTGGTATGAAAACGACAATGAGGACTTGAATTTGGAGAACATAATATTGACAGAGGTGAAAGAATATATATTTACATATTTAGGAGTGTTCTTCAATAAAAATATAAATGACCATCGAGAAATTACAATCACGATCAATGAAGAAAGGGATATTGTAAAAACAATAAATATGGTTCAACAGAAGGAAGATAACAGAAACTCAATATCTCAAAATATATAACTCTACAATAGAAACTGACAATATACGGAACCAAAGCATGGGATACAAGTAAAATCAATATAAAAATACCATCACAAATATAGATGTACTTTAGGTGATGAAGAGTTATTATATCATGAGAAAGAAGAAAACGAAATTTAACTGTCTGAAAGATGTATTGACAAAAGCACAATAGAAGAGACTGAAGTAATTACCCTCGTCAATCTCTTCTATGCGTACTTACGAAGTACCGGTAATGATCCTCGTATGGTACAGTGGAAAACAAAATACAAGACACCAATTAAGTCACTAATCACCAGCTTTAATTATCACACTTAAACAGTTTGTAATCAGTAAGATAGTCTCTTACAACAAATCAAATAAAAAAAATTGTTCACACATAATACTAATGTCAATTAATAGAGTCTCACACAATTATAACACATAACACTTCGCCACAATACTTTGACCGGCACTGGAATAAATCGCCACTAAAACTGAAAACTAAACGGGAGGTGTAGTCTATTTATAGTCTGCACGGTTCCATAGCATGCGTCCTTAACAAGCAATTGAAAATTCTGGAGGATACGTGTTTGAGCTAGTTGAGAAGCTTCTCGAACAATGCTATCGAATGTACGAAATTGTTCTGTATTACGTAACACTGCCTCGTGTGTTAAGTGTCACGTACACACACAAACATTACAGCTGGACTCTTCTGGGACAGCCGAGAAACGTGTAGAACGTTCTGTAATGGCATAACAATATGTCCGTGGCAACTGAGCAACAACGTGGTTGTGTATCCAAGATTCTGTGGTTTTGCAAATGGAACCACGGTGCTATAACCAACAACCATACCTCCGGGTCAGAAGAGATTGAAAGAAGTTATTTAGCGTGTTTTGGGCATGTTAACAGTGTGACAAATGACACACGAGCAAAGAAATTTTTAGAACTGTGAACCTTAAACAGACAAGAAAGAGAAGGCGACTGTGACAGGGATGGAGGAAGGAGACTGAAGAAGCAATGGGATATTAAACCTGGCACAAGATAAGTATCAGAATGAAAAGAGGGTGAGGCCTGGAGCAGAAAGATGATGGCAGCTGTAGGACAGATATATCCATAACCTTGTTTCATAATTTTGCATCTTCCAACACATTAGGCTAGTCAAAACTGTAAAATGGCAAAACGTTTTCAATCAAGTACAAAATCTTGAATAATTATCTGCACTACATTCATTATTATACAACATTATATAATTGACAGAAACACTTAATTTAAATCTGAACATAATTGCAGTAAATTAACTATAGATTTAATTACATATTTATCATGCACCTTTAACCACCAAGAAGGCTTTAAACTCGACTATTACATGAACAGGCTTGGGCACCTGGACCAGTTTTCAAAATATGTAGGCTAGTTCGTACTTTTTACAACGAATGTTTTCAGAAGCATTACTTTGCCATAATGCTCAAGTAACATGGTATAAATCTGTGCGTGTTAGCCCAAGATAATGTCCTCTACATGTTAAAACTCTCTCGTTCACTGCTTAATGAGCTGTGTTCCAGTAGATTGGTGACTGACCCAAAGACTGCATCAAAACACATCTGATTAGAATAAATGCCTAATTTCCTGAAAAAAAAAAGACATCAGACAATAATAATGGTGAACACATTTAATACAAGTTCATATTTTAACAATGAAGAGCAAGGTTAATTTATCTATTGAATGAACAATGTTATGAATATACATGCAAATGGAATGAATGTCAGTAAAAGTAACAACAACACTAAACGTTGTTATATTTATAGTAATAAAACATTTATATAATATATATGTAACATCAACTGTATAAGATTTACAGGAACATTGTTATATTACAGTAATAGTAACAACAAATACAACACTAAAATAACAACAATAACTGTTTTTATCATAAAGGTAATAATAATATAATTATAACATTTATATAACTACACTAAAGATTCATTTATCCGAAAAAAGTTTAGTAAATTTTAAAAATACAAAAAAGCATTTTCCTGTCGCTATAATCTATATTTAATAGCGTAGATAAGCGATTCCACACGATATAAAGTAGAAAGTCAATAATCAGAACTAATTAGGATAAGGGGTACTCCTAATTATCGGTTTGTTCGGATTTTCGAACATAAAGTATTATGTTCATATATATTGTAACCATACAGAGACAACATCAATGTCTGAAGAGCTACTGTCATATTTGGAGCGTCAAGACAAAACATCCCCTGCAGAACTTCTAACAACGAAACGACATCGAGATAGGGCAGCCAACAAATGAGCTTCAAAGCTTATGCAAAAAAACTCTCCAAACACAATTCACATCACACACATTATTCGAACATATCACACCCCACACACAAAATATCGATCTTTCAAAACTCGATACCGTCACCAACAACAAGACAAACAGTGCTCCCAGCGACAACCTCTGAAGAAGCTTTTTAAAAGCAAAAACTGGTTAAGGCTATAAGGTAAAACCGTAACATGTTTACCCATAAAAAACTTTGTGTTCTGAGTCGGTAGTGAAATAATTATATTAGTTAAACATATTCCTCTATTGCAAGAGACAATCAGTGGTCTGAAGAACTGTGAGAAGTATATGAGTCCTAAAATAAAATATCGGTATGGAGAACCATACACGACTTCCATATTCTAAGATTTATATTTAAAATCATTTTCAAAATGAAATATTACCAAAGAAACTACTTCAGCCTTAACCACAGTACTGTGGTCACTAACGTATACCACCTCACGTTATCGCACTCGATTCTCACTGATGATGGAAGTCGATGGCATTGCCGAAACGTCCGGTTTTGTAGAAAACATTGGACTACGGCCAAATATCCCGGGAAGGAATTTTAACAAAAACTACTTCTTTGTTGCCCATAACGTTGTACACATATATATATAAAAAATATGCATAAAATTAATGGCTTGTATAAGTTAATGATTGATCTCCATTAAGTAGTGCTCAAGTTTCCAAAGTTTTAATATTATGATGTCCGTAATTAAAACATCTGAGCAGGTTTGGTGTGTATGAGGGTACACCGTGGACAAAAATTTTCAACATTTCCTATTGAGCGTTGCTTAGAATAAAGCACGGAAAAGAAGGAGCACTCCGAAGTCACTCATGGACCCTCAGCATCTTGCAGAGGGTTCATTCCCTAAAGACGAAAAGTCTGTCTATGAATCGTTCCTCTGTAAACATGTGCAGTTACACTGCCCAGCGATCCACAGGAAGCAAATGGCTATCCACGCTGGACACTTTTTCGGCTTGCACACGTTATGTTGGTATGGGTTCGGCACTTTACATTTAAAAAGCGTGCAAATGTAAGAAAATAAACATGAATGAGGCCAGAAATAACGCAAATTTTGTGTGTGTGTGTGTCTGTGTCTGTGTTCCCTGCCTTTTTATTGCGGTAGTCATAATAATAAAATGGAAACGTAAACAGTACATAACTGAGATATGCTTGCCTGCCATGCACGATATATTTTCTCTTATACATGATTTACATTAAAATGAAAATATTATAATTTTATTGCCTGGCAACAAAATTATTTTATTTTTAACAATTACCATTGTTAGAAAAAGTTTAAATGAATTTTCAAGTACTTTACTCTTGTTAAAAAGTAAAAGGTTGCAGGTAAACTACCCCTTCCCCTTAACCGATCTTCACCAAAAACAATAGGTCTTGAGTACTCTACAAATCAGGGCTGTATGCAAAAAATTATTTGATTCTGTTTGAATTTGCGGCTGTTATCGTTTGCCATAGAAAATACCCCTGATAAAAAAACGCTGCAGGTAAACTACCCCTTTCCCTTAACCGATCTTCACCAAAAACAATAGGTCTTGAGAACTCTGCAATTTAGGGCTGTATGCAAAAAATTATTTGATTCTGTTTGAATTTGCGGCTGTTATCGTTTGCCATAGAAAAAAATCCACACACACACACACACACACACACACACACACACACACACACACACACACACACACACACACACACACACACACACACACACACACACACACACACACACATTTCGAAAAACGACTTTTTTTCATGTTTTGAGTGTAGTACAATCAGAATCTGCAATAATCTCGAACACGATTTTTTTTCCATCACCATACTTCCATTTCCTTAAGGAATATGGAAGTAAAATGAACTCATTTAGTCATAATCTAAAAAAGTTGAAAATATTGTTTTGAAACAGAATGAATCCGCTCATTTTGTCTCTGTAATAATTGATACTACACAAGACATTAACAGAAAAGATCAACTGAGTCAAATAATAATCAGGTATGTCTCAACTTGTGATAATGAAGCAGGAAGGCGCACCAACTTAAAATATCGGTATGGAGAACCATACATGATTTCCATGTTCTAAGATTTATATTTAAAATCATTTTCGAAATGAAATATTTCCATAGAAACTACCTCTTTCTACTTACTGCTTCAGCCTTAACAACAGTACTGTGGTCACTAACGTATACCACATCACGTTATTGCACTCGATTTTTACTGATGACGGAAGTCGATGGCACTGCCGAAACGTCAGGTTTTGCAGAAAACTTTGGTCTACAGCCAAACAGGATGGGAAGGAATTTTAACAACAAACTACTTCTTTTTTGCCGATAACGTAGTACATATATAAAAAAATTATCCACTCCCGCTTCAACTATAATTTTCATTTATAGAAAATTACCCCCACCCCGTTCAACTAGCCTCTTCATTTATAGATATTTCATGTACGTTTCTACAGTGGATTATTAAGATCTTCTTACCGGGATACTTTATTTATCAAAATTAAGTACTTTACTCTTGTTCCAACAAAAAATGTTTCAGGTAAACTGCCCTTTCCCCGTAACCGATCTTCACCAAATTCAAAAGGCCTCGAGTCTTCTGCAACACAGGCACATATGTAGAAAGTAAAAATTATTTGATTCTGTTTGAATTTATGGCAGTTATCGTTCGTCATGAAAAAATTTCTCTTCTTACAACATAAAATGTTGCAGGTAAACTACCCCTTACCCTTAACCGCTCTTCAACAAAATCAACAGACCTTGAGTTATCTAAAATTGAGGAAAGTATGCACAAAATTATTTGATTCTGTTTGAATTTACGGCAGTTATCGTTCTTCACGGAAAACGTTCTCTTGTTACAACATAAAATGTTGCAGGTAAACTACCGCTTTCCCTTAACGGATCTTCAACAAAATCATCAGACCTTGAGTCATCTACAATTGAGGAAGGTATGCACAAAATTATTTGATTCTGTTTAAATTTGCGGCAGTTATCGTTCGTCATAGAAACAATTACTCTTGTTAAAAAAAAAAACATTGCAGGTAAACTTCCCCTTTCCCCAAATCGATCTTCAACAAAAATAACAGGTCTTGAGAACTCTACAATTCAGGGCTGTATGCAAAACATTATTTGATTCTGTTTGAATTTGCGGCTGTTTTCGATTGCCACAGAAAAAATCGGTTTGGAGAACCATACATAACTTCCACGTTCTAAGACTTATATTTAAAATCATTTTCGAAATGAAATATTACCATAGAAACTACTTCTTTCTACTTACTGCTTCAGCCTTAACCACAGTACTGTGGTCACTAACGTATACCACCTCACGTTATCGCACTCGATTTTCACTGATGATGGAAGTCGATGGCATTGCCGAAACGTCTGGTTTTGTAGAAAACATTGGCTACGGCCAAACATCCCGGGAAGGAATTTTAACAAAAACTACTTCTTTGTTGCCGATAACGTTGTACACATATATATAAAAAATATGCATAAAATTAATGGCTTGTATAAGTTAATGTTTGATCTCCATTAAGTAGTGCTCAAGTTTCCAAAGTTTTAATATTATGATGTCCGTAATTAAAACATCAGAGCACGTTTAGTGTCTATGAGGGTACACCGTGGACAACAATTTTCAACATTTCCTATTTATCATTGCTTAGAGTAAAGCTGCGAATCTACAGTGTACGTTTCACAGAACAAACACACGGAAAAGAAGGAGGGCTCAGAAATCACTCATGGACCCTCAGCATCTTGCAGACGGTTCATTCCCTAAAGACGAAAATTCTGTCTATGAATTGTTCCTTTGTAAACACGTGCAGTTACACTGCCCAGCGATCCACAGGAAGCAAATTGCTATCCACGCTGGACAATTTTTCGGCTTGCACGCGTTATGTTGGTTTGGGTTTCGGCACTTTCCATTTAAAAAGCGTGCAAATGTAAGAAAATAAACATGAGTGAGGCCAGAAATAACGCGATTTTTGTGTGTGTGTGAGTGTGTTCCCTGCCTTTTTATTGCAGTAATCATAATAATAAAATGGAAACGTAAACATTACATAATTGACATATGCTTGCCTGCCATGAACAATATATTTTCTCTCATACATGATTTACATTAAAATGAAAAAATTATAATTTTATTGCCTGGCAACAAAATTATTTTATTTTTAACAATTACCATTGTTTGAAAAAGTTTAAATGAATTTTCAAGTACTTTACTGTTGTTAAAACGTAAAAGGTTGCAGGTAAACTACCCCTTCCCCTTAACCGATCTTCACCAAAACCAAAAGGTCTTGAGAACTCTACAATTCAGGGCTGTATGCAAAACATTATTTGATTCTGTTTGAATTTGTGGCTGTTATCGTTTGACAAAAAAAAAATCTACAGACACACAGACACTTTTTGAAAAACGACTTTTTTCATGTTTTGAGTGTAGTACAATCAGAATCTGCAATAATCTCGAACACAATTTTTTTTGCCATCTCCATACTTCCATTTCCTTAAGGTACATGGAAGTAAAAATTACCCTTGATTACAACATAAAATGTTGCAGGTAAACTATCCCTTTCCCTTAACCGATCTTCACCAAAAACAATAGGCTTGAGAACTCTACAATTCAGGACTGTATGCAAAAACTTAAATGATTCTGTTTTAATTTGCGGCTGTTATCGTTTGCCATAGAAAATACCCTTGTTAAAACATATAATGTTGCTGGTAAACTACCCCTTTCCATTAACCGATCTTCACCAAAAACAATAGATCTTGAGAACTCTACAATTTAGGGCTGTTTGCAAAACATTATTTGATTATGTTTGAATTTGCGGCTGTTATCATTTGCCATAGAAAAAATTACCCTTGAAAAAAAAACGTTGCAGGTAAACTACCCCTTTCCAAAACCGATCTTCACCAAAAACAATAGGTCTTGAGTACTCTACAAATCAGGACTGTATGCAAAAAATTATTTGATTCTGTTTGAATTTGCGGCTGTTATCGTTTGCCACAGAAAAAAATCTATAGACAGATAGACAGACACACAGACACTTTTCGAGAAATGTCTTTTTTTCATGTTTTGAGGGTAGTACAATCATAATCGCAATAATCTTGACCACGATTTTTTTTTGCCATCACCATACTTCCACTTCCTTATGGAACATGGAAGTAATATCGGTATGGAGAACCATACATGACTTCCATGTTCTAAGATTTATATTTAAAATCATTTAAGAAATGAAATGTTTCCATAGAAACTACTTCTTTCCACTTATTGCTTCAGCCTTAACCACAGTACTGTGATCACTAACGTATACCACCACACGTTATCGCACTCGATTTCCACTGATGATGGTAGTCGACGGCACTGCTGAAACGTCTGGTTTTGCAGAAACCATTGGACTACGGCCAAATAGCCCGGGAAGGAATTTTAACAACAAACTACTACTTCATTGCCGATAACGTAGTACATATATAAAAAAATTATCCACTCCCGCTTCAACTATAATTTTCATTTATAGAAAATTACCCCCACCCCGTTCAACTAGCCTCTTCATTTATAGATATTTCATCTACGTTTCTACAGTGGATTATTAAGATCTTCTTACCGGGATACTTTATTTATCAAAATTAAGTACTTTACTCTTGTTACAACAAAAAATGTTTCAGGTAAACTGCCCTTTTCCTTAACTGATCTTCGCCAAAATCAACAGGCCTTGAGTTCTCTACAATGTAGGGAAGTATGCAAAAAATTAATTATTTGATTAAGTTTGAATTTTCGGCAGTTATCGTTCGTCATAGAAATAATTACCCTTGTTATCACATAAAAAGTTGCAGGTAAACTACACCTTTCTCTTAACTGATCTTCACCAAAATCAATAGGCATTGAGTCCTCTACAACTCAGGCACATATGTAAAAAATTATCTGATTCTGTTTAAATGTGCGGTACTTATCGTTCCGTCATAGAAACAATTACTCTTGTTAAAACATAAAATGTGGCGGGTAAACTACTCCTTTCCCGTAACCGATCTTCACCAAATTAACAGGCCTTCAGTCTTTTACAATTGAGGAACATATGCAAAACATTATTTGATTCTGTTTGAATTTGCGGCTGTTATCGTTTGCTATAGAAAATACCCTTGTTAAAACAAAAAAACGTTGCAGGTAAACTACACCTTTCTCTTAACCGATCTTCACCAAAATCAATAGGTCTTGCGTCTTTTACAATTCAGGGATGCATGCAAAACATTATTTGATTTTGTTTGAATGTGCGGCAGTTATCGTTTATCATAGAAACAATTACTCTTGTTAAAACATTAAAAGTGGTTGGTAAACTACCTCTTTCCCTTATCCGACCTTCAACAAAAACAATAGGTCTCGAGAACTCTACAATGCAGGACTGTATGCAGAACTTTATTTGATTATGTTTGAATTTGAGGCTGTTATCGTTTGCCATAGAAAAAAAATCTACAGACACACAGACAGACACTTTTCGAAAAATGACTTTTTTTGATGTTTTGAGGGTAGTACAATCAGAATCTGTAATAATCTCGACCACGATTTTTTTTGCCATCACCATACTTCCATTTCCTTATGGAACGTGGAAGTAAAATTTACCTTTGTTAAAACATAAAACATTGCAGGTAAAATACCCCTTTCTCTTACCCGATCTTCACCTAAATTAATAGGCCTTCAGTCCTCTACAATACAGGGATGCATGCAAAACATTATTTGATTCTGTTTGAATGTGCAGCAGTTATCGATCTTCATAGAAAAATTACCCTTGTTAAAACATAAAACGCTACAGGTAAACTACCCCTTTCCCTTAACCGATCTCCACTAAAAACAATATGTCTTGAGAACTATACAATTCAGGGCTGTATGTGAAACATTATTTGATTCTGTTTGAATTTGCGGCTGTTATTGTTTGCCATAGAAAAAAAATTACCATTGATAAAAAAAACATTGCAGGTAAACTACCCCTTTCTCTTACCCGATCTTCACCAAAATCAATAGGCCTTCAGTCCTCTACAATTCAGGGCTGTATGCGAAACATTATTTGATTGTGTTTGAAGTTGCGGCTATTATTGTTTGCCATAGAAAAAAATTACCCTTGTTACAACATAAAACGTTGCAGGTAAACTACCCCTTTTCCCTTAACCGATCACCACCAAATACTATTGGTCTTGAGAACTCTAAAATTCAGAGCTGCATGCGAAACCTTATTTGATTCTGTTTGAATTTGCGGCTGTTATCGTTTGCCATAGAAACAAGTACAACAATTAAAACATAAAATGTGGTAGGTAAACTACCCCTTTCCCTTAACCGATCTTCACCAAATTCAACATGCCTTCAGTCTTTTACAACTGATGAACGTATGCAAACAAATATTTGATTTTGTTTGAATGTGCGGCAGTTATCGTTCATCATATAAAAATTACCGTTGTTAAAACATAAAATGTTGCAGGTAAACTACCCCTTCCCCTTAACCGATCTTCACCAAAATCAACACACATTGAACTCTCTATATCTGAGGAAGGTATGCAAAACATTATTTGATTCTGATTGAATTTACGGCAGTTATCATTCGTCATATAAAAAATTACCCATGTTTAAACATAAAACGTTGTAGGTAAACTACCCCTTTCCCTTAACCGATCTTCACCAAAAACAATAGGTCTTGATAACTCTACAATTTAGGGCTGTATGCAAAACATTATTTGATTCTGTTTGAATTTGCCATAGAAAAAATAACCCTTGATTAAAAAAAAACATTGCCAGTAAACTACCCCTTTCCCTTAACCGATCTTCACCAAAAACGATAGGTCTTGAGTACTCTACAAACGAGGGCTGTATGTAAAAAATTATTTGATTCTGTTTGAATTTGCGGCTGTTATCGTTTGCCATAGAAAAAAATCTACAGACAGACACACACACACACACACAGACACTTTTCAAAAAATGTCTTTTTTTCATGTTTTGAGGGTGGTACAATCAGAATCTGCAATAATCTCGACCACGATTTTTTTTTGCCATCACCATACTTCCATTTCCTTATGGAACAATGAAGTAAAATTAATGAAAGCTTTTTAGGACTTAGTCAAATCACCAATCAAACTCCCCTAGGCTTATAAGAAGAGATTTTAAAGACTTGAGGATAACGTATTCTTTTACGTTATACAATGTTAATAGTTGCCACACTTACGATGAAGTGTTAATATTCAAGAGAGAACAATCACATGAAGTGAGTAAGGTTAATGGTGGGGGGGGGGGTCTACAAAGGCCCAGATAAAAGAGTTATGCCACTGTTGTCAGTCGTGGAAAGGCCATCACAAACTTTGTCAAAACAGGAATAATGTGCCAGTAAAGTCACATGGGACAATTTGTCTCACATTGTGTTTCACAATTGATTGCAGTAAGTGCACTTTAGCGTAACTGTTTCATAAATTAAATTAATGTTCATAAATGAGAATATATTTTTTAAGTAATTTAATTAAAACATTCCCTAACAGGAAATACTACTGAAAAAGAAAATCTAACTGAACAAAATTAGTTATGCACATACACGACATAAGCTGCTTGAGAGAACCCAATAATCTGGCTTACACAAAAGCTCAATGTAACTGGGAAGATGGGAATACAGCCTGACTATCGATCTAGACAAAATGTGAACCACTAGATTTAAAAGTATGGTCCACTACTTTTCTAAAAGGTTAACATAGCAAATCGTAGCTTAGCTTTCAGTGTGAACCCAATTTCAGTCCTACGCTTTGGAAAGTTTCATTTACATTACACAAGCTTGCCACATTAACAAAGCAGGTCAGCTCTGTGTTATACGATAATCTTCTGAAGACCTGTTCACAAAGACATATAACTGAACAATAGGTAATCTGCATACACCAATACTCTGCTTAGCATTGCCTCTTTTAGCCTGAGTCTTCATAGCACTTTTGGATGAAAAGTCAAAGCTAACTGAGTTTTATTTACTTATCAATACATACAGTCTATTTATTTGTTATTTAGTTAGGTACTAAATAAATTATTTTTATTGGTAGTTTGTGTTATTTTTATGTACTATTATTGCAAAATTTTCAATTTCTTAATCAATAATCTTGTCAGATTGAAAGCCTGACCCTATAAATGAGATGCAAGGAAAAAGCAATTAGCTCGGACGTGAAATTACAGCTGTTAAGCCTGTTGATTAAATTTGACATCATCGACAATTTTAAACAATTCTGAAAAGATAAAAACATCTGCACCGACATCATCAAATGATCTATTAATAAAATAACTCGGCCAAGAAGCAGTCAGCTTGATGAAATGGAAAAAAGACTAAGAGCATTTGGACTGAAGATCAAATACAGTGTAACATGCCATTAAGTCTGCTTACCATTATGAAGAAAATTACAAGAATTTTTACTTACATTCAGGACAAAAAAGGAGACAAATCAGAAGAAACATTTGGTGCTAGTAAAGAATGGTTTGACAGGTTAACGAAACATTCAAATCTTCACAACTTTAAATAACACGTGAAGCAACTATAGTACGGGACTTAGCATAATAAGCTTCGAGGTTACGCAATAGGAACAGCTCTTCCCCACCCCTCGCCCAACAGTGTTGTCGCACGTTACACTTGGTTATGCATAGGCGAAGGCGGGGAGTGAAGCGACACGGCAATACCGCAGTCGCCTCAAAGGTTATTTTGATACGTCTCACATAATAGTGCAAATTATCAGGCTGTGTTACATTAAAATATAAATAAATAATAGCAAAACAACAAAGAAAAAAAGAATAAAAAATTCACAACAATAAACATTGAAAAAATCGACCCTGTACAGCACTGTTTTGTATCTATCTATCTCTCTCTCTCACACACACATCCATAATACATTATCTGTTGAAACTGGCAAAGATAAAAAGCCGTGTAAACATATTATGTAAACTGTCACCCGACCTTGGACGTCGATACCCACGTCTATTCTGCACATGCCTATTATTATCCTTCACTGGATTCATCACTCACACACACACTTTTATTACAACTTTTTGAACACTGTGACGAGTGTTTCTGTTGCACCTAATCCACTATCTGGTCACTGACCCCGGAGCATTTCTAGATTGTTATAAGTTTTTACTTCTTGTCAGGGCAAAACCAGTTTCACATCTAAATTTTATGTACAAATATAAAGCTGTTTGTTTGCACTATCGTGCTCCACTGGATCCCAACCCATGTAGGAGTTAAGGAAAATTAAATCGCTGATAATCTGGCCAAGAAGGGAACCAAAGTCCACCTGGGGGAGCACCGTAAAGTCTAGAAGTGGGCTCTGTCAAGAAACCTGAATTGCACCAAATCATGAAGAAATAAACAGCAGAACAAGCAAAAAAGTAAAAATGGGAAAACATTGGTTAACAATAGAACTTTAATAAGGGAAATCCCAAGAAGGAAGCTGTGGCAACATTAAGATTAACAACCGACCATGAATGTCCTGCACCACATCTTGCACAAAGGAAAATCTACAAGTAAAGTGAATACAACGTTTCTCACGCCCCAGATTCTACCATGGACTCGACCCTGCCTATTACTGAAAGGCCAACTTAGCTGGACTTTATTGGAATGCCAGGAGCAAGATGGATAACTTCCCATATGGCTGTAGGAACAACAACATCAACAAAGCTATTTGTGCACAAAACTGATACACAGTTATTCACAAGACATAAAGTTATCAGTATTCATCGATGTATAGTTATTAAAGCAACAGAAAAATATTCACATTGTAATAAAATTATTCAGATAAAACATAACTTCCGGCAAAAAGCTGAACTTTTGACCAGGAGTGTATCTCAAATTATTTCTGACTAAACAAAAAATGTTTACTGTTAATGTGACTTTTTTAAATATAATTGCATTTCTGTTCAAAAATTAGCAACACACATGTGACATTATCCGAAATGTCACCCACTTCTTTGGGCCCTGACATCCATAATTTTAGGAATTTTCAAATATGTGTAATGGGGTTGGGTTAGTAGTTTGATGTTGTTATAGAACACCTATAGAAGATGACATCATCGGGTTAAAGGTAAAGTTACCCAAATCCATTCATATGAATTTATGGAAAACTGAAATGAATGGTTTTCAAGTGCAATGATAAATCATAAAATTGATTATCTAGATTCATTTTTATTATTAATAGTTTTTTACTTCCATATTCCTTAAGGAAATGGAAGTATGGTGATGGCAAAAAAAATCGTGTTCGAGATTATTGCAGATTCTGATTGTACTACACTCAAAACATGAAAAAAAGTCGTTTTTCGAAAAGTGTCTGTGTGTGTGTCTGTCTGTCTGTAGATTTTTTTTCTATGGCAAACGATAACAGCCGAAATTCAAACAGAATCAAATAATTTTTTGCATACAGCCCTGATTTGTAGAGTACTCATGACCTATTGTTTTGGTGAAGATCGGTTAAGGGAAAGGGGTAGTTTACCTGCAACGTTTTATGTTTTAACAAGGGTATTTTCTATGGCAAGCGATAACAGCCGCAAATTCAAACAGAATCAAAAGATTATTTGCATACAGCCCTAAATTGTAGAGTTCTCAAGACCTATTGTTTTTGGTGAAGATCGGTTAAGGGAAAGGGGTAGTTTACCTGCAACGTTTTATGTTTTAACAAGGGTATTCTCCATGGCAAACGATAACAGCCGCAAATTCAAACAGAATCGAATAATTTTTTGCATACAGCCCTGATTTGTAGAGTTCTCACGACCTATTGTTTTTGGTGAAGATCGGTTAAGGGAAAGGAGTAGTTTACCTGTAACGTTTTATGTTTAAACAAGGGTAATTTTTTCTATGACGAACGATAACTGCTGCATATTCAAACAGAATCAAATAATTGTTTGCATACGTCCTTGAATTGTAGAGAACTCGAGGCTTTTTGATTTTGGTGAAGATCGGTTAAGGGGAAGGGGTAGTTTACCTGCAACCTTTTACGTTTTAACAACAGTAAAGTACTTGAAAATTCATTTAAACTTTTTCAAACAATGGTAATTGTTAAAAATAAAATAATTTTGTTGCCAGGCAATAAAATTATAATTTTTTCATTTTAATGTAAATCATGTATGAGAGAAAATATATCGTCGTGGCAGTCAAGCATATCTCAGTTATGTAATGTTTACGTTTCCATTTTATTATTATGACTACCACAATAAAAAGGCAGGGAAGACACACACACACACACACACACACACACACACACACACACACACACACACACACACACACACACACACACACACACAAAATTCGCGTTATTTCTGGCCTCATTCATGTTTATTTTCTTACATTTGCACGCTTTTTAAATGGAAAGTGCCGAAACCCATACCAACATAATGCGTGCAAGCCGAAAAAGTGTCCAGCGTGGATAGCGATTTGCTTCCTGTGGATCGTTGGGCAGTGTAACTGCACATGTTTACAGAGGAACGATTCATAGACAGACTTTTCGTCTTTAGGGAATGAACCCTCTGCAAGATGCTGAGGGTCCATGAGTGACTTCGGAGCGCTCCTTCTTTTCCGCGTGTTTGTTCTGTGAAACGTACACTGTAGATTCGCAGCTTTACTCTAAGCAACGCTCAATAGGAAATGTTTTTGTCCACGGTGTACCCTCATACACACTAAACCTGCTCTGATGTTTTAATTACGGACATCATAATATTAAAACTTTGGAAACTTTGGAATCATTAACTTATACAAGCCATTAATTTTATGCATATTTTTTATATATATGTGTACAACGTTATCGGCAACAAAGAAGTAGTTTTTGTTAAAATTCCTTCCCGGGATATTTGGCCGTAGTCCAATGTTTTCTACAAAACCAGACATTTCGGCAATGCCATCGACTTCCATCATCAGTGAAAATCGAGTGCGATAACGTGAGGTGTATACGTTAGTGACCACAGTACTGTGGTTAAGGCTGAAGCAGTAAGTAGAAATAAGTAGTTTCTATGGTAATATTTCATTTCGAAAATGATTTTAAATATAAGTCTTAGAATATGGAAGTCATGTATGGTTCTCCATACCGATTTTTTGTTCATTACTGCTGTTAAAAAAAAATAAAACAAAAAGAGAAATGCATTCAAAAATTGTTTTTGAAAAATCTTGAAATATCAACCACTAACCCCACGATATTTGCATTTACCATTTAGTATTTCATTTGGTGAAAGATAGCATAGCCCTCATACAGTGAACATCCTGATTCCAGCAACATAAATTTAGAGCTGTAACTTTTACAGTTTTTTAAAATGAGTTTCTGAATGGTTTCTGGATTATTATTACATAATACATACACACAAGGATTGTCTGTAAAATTTCCAAACTTTGTAAATTGTGACACATTACAGGCTACTAATGGAACCTGTAATATGTTATGATATGTGTACTTGATGTAATATATATGTACAATATGTAATATGTTACTTTTCTGTGTGTCTTGTGGAATATATTTTGTTTAGTCATCATCGTACTATGCCTGTATGTGCCAAAAGTCTTGCAGACATGTGCCGAATTTTAAAACGAGTGATTTTCATGAGCAACAAATTAATGTGAAAT
This sequence comes from Magicicada septendecula, assembly GCA_034769895.1. Lineage (NCBI taxonomy): Eukaryota > Metazoa > Arthropoda > Insecta > Hemiptera > Cicadidae > Magicicada > Magicicada septendecula. The sequence goes on from CM068371.1 coordinate 45,931,290, forward strand.
TTTGAGATAAGCTGGGAAAATCCTTCACAGAAACATTTGAAATGTTACAAACAGCATATCGGGATAAGACTTTATATGCTGCATAGAGCAATTCATAGATATAAAAATATACAGTTCGAGTTTATTTATAGTATTCAGACTTAACCAGAAATTTGTGTTCCATTATTTACAAAATAAAATCAAGCCACTGAGCTTTGTTTCAGTGTACTTTATCTGAAACAGTTTCTGCATCCATACAAACATCTCTACGAATACATATCAAGCTGAACCATTGAGCCGATTTAAATAATTATATGTACCAATCGAATTTTTATACTATACTCTGTACAAATAGTAACATTAATTCCGCAAGAGAAAATATAAATTTCAAAAATATTATCTGCACTTAACTAGTCCCTTAACGAATACAACTGACTCAAACTTACGAATGGTGGTAACATTTCAAGATGGCCGAACTTTAACTGACGAAAACTGCCAACTGAAAACTTTTAACTTCAATTCGTTCAGGCCAACTGCCAACACCCAAAACTGATGAAATTGTTGCATAAGTTAGGGAAGTCATTTGTTCTAATCATTGTTCAATAGTTTGGAAGTAGCTGAAGAAGTAAACATTCCAAAAAAACTGTGTGCCATGAAATTATTACGCAAAATTTAGGCATGAGTCGCAGTCAAACCAATCAACACTCCATGCTGACAATGCTCCCACACACACATTGCTATTAATCCATCAGTTTTTGGTGAAAAATAAGACAACAGTTGTTTCACATCCTCCTTATTCATCAACAGACTTTATTTATTCCCAAAATTAAAAATGAAGTTGGAAGGTTGATGTTTTCAGTTGATTACTAGATAAAGGAAAACTGCTAGTTGAACTGCCCTCAATTAAGAGTTCCAGAAGTGTTTCATTGCTTGGAAGACATGGAAGTGGTGTATTCAAAGTGGAGGCTGAATGTGACAAGGTTGAATATCTTCTACAATAATTAAACGGAACATTTTTCATTTAAAAAGTTTGGAAATTTTATGGACAAACATCGTACATATTATGTCTGCATCTCTAACAGCATGTAGCAGGCTCAAAACAAATATTTATATACACTTGTTTTTATTCACTAACTAGATTAAATATACATATTAACTGATATGCTTTGACATTAGTTCTTAACCACCAATAAACAATCGATCTTCAACTTCTTCTTCTTCTTCCATCCTAGAGTAAGTGTAGACACCTGTTCCATTTTCAGAAGCCTTGTATACAATTCGTAAATTTAAATTATTAGTTTACATATTTTACTTCCATGTTCTGTAAGGAAATGGGAGTATGGTGATCGTGAAAAAAATCGTGTTCCGAGATAAAGGCTGATTCTGACTGTACTACTCTCAAAACATGAAGAAAAGTCATTTTCCAAAATGTGTGTGTGTGTGTGTATGTGCAAGTTTTTCTATGGTGAACGATAACTGCCAAATCAAATTGGCACAAGTTCACACAGAATCAAATAATTTTTTACATATGTGCCCAAGCTGTAGAGGACTCAAGGCCTATTTATTTTGATGAAGATCAGAGGGAGAGGTAGTTTACCTGCAATATTTTATGTTTTAACAAGAGTAAAGTACTTAAAAAAATTTAAACCTGGTAGTCGTGGGACTACCGGTAGACATGGAATCATGGGCAGACTTGTGCTTTGGGAAGGAATGAAGAGTTGGTTAAATAAACAGCTCTCATCGTCTTAATGTTCTCATCGTCTGTTTTCTTGCTAGCTAGCCGTACGCTCGATCTGAGTCGCTCTGGGGGCACGCCGGATGACCCAGGTATCGGAGATGCGGGCCGCTTGGGCGCTGACGGGGTTTCGTCAATCTTCAAATGGTTGCCATTTTCTAAGTTCTCAGCCAATTTCTTTGATTTTAGTCTCAAACGATAGGCCTGTTGACGCTCTGCATAGGATTTGCCGGTTTTCGGTTTGAAATTTTTGGTTTGAGTTTTATCATGATTTTTAGGTCGAGGCATTTCAAATTTTTGAGTTCAAATGTTATTATTTTCTGTGAGTGCTTCTGGTACTCGGACTTGGTGTTATTGGAGAGATTTAGTTCTGAGGATCACAACGCACTTTGTATTTTCGCGATCGGACTTGTAGTTCCCGAGATATTTAAGTTTTAGTGGAGCAATTTAGAAATTTTCGGCGCAAAAACACCCTCACGCAGACAAAGCCTAGAGGCGACTGAAGTCAGTTGTCAAAATTCTCAGTACTATTGGTGGAAGGGGGCCGAGTGACTCGATCACCTGACACCTGGTTTGCTGGGACTGGTTGAGCGGTTCGTGAGATAGTGGTATGCCGAAAGTACATTTGAAACATAACGGTCGATTTTCGCGAAACGTGCGAGTAAGACATTACATACCTATGGATTCCATGTCAAAATTCATTTAAACTTTTTCAAACAATGGTAATCGTTAAGAATAAAATAATGTTGTTGCCAGGCAACCAGGTTGTTTGGTTAGGAAAATACCTGATTGTTGACTTAACTGGTGTCTTGTATTTTGTTTTCCACTGTACCATACGACGATCCGTCGTAACAGTATGATACAACTATTACTCATTAAAGTGTAAACATCATTAATGGTGGGGATCAGTTGAGGAGGAGGGATAATTATCTGGGTGGTTCAGTTTCTTTATAAGAATAAAGTACCTAATTTTTATACATAAAGTGACTCGAAAAACCATTATAGACATGCACTTTTTATTGTAAATATCTTTAGTTATACCAAATGCTCTTTCCATTTTATGAATCCTTTCTTCTATAGCAGATTTTTCTAAACCATTCTCTTATATTATTTCCCCTAGATACCTACATTTTTAACCCTCTCTATTCGACCAATATCTGTTAGCAAGAATTTTGGCACATTTTTAATGTCCGTAATGGCAGAATTTTTTACTGTTCTTTGAATAGTCCCACAGATGGAACTAAATTTACTCTACTTGTTCTCCACATCTTTGTCTAGAACCCACAAAATCCCGTAGCTGCTCCAAACAGTAGTCATCTACCAGTAACATATAATCTATTGATCGCTTCAACTTACATTGATATATACACTACAGTTTTGAGGGGAATTTCAGACAAAAAATTATATTCTATGGAAATTTAGTATTTTCTGTGCGACTACTGCAAATTAAAATAACTACAAAAAGACAAAAGTAAAGAGACATATGAAAGAGTATAAAATAAAAAATGAAGTTATGATGAAGCTTTTTCCCACTTGTGCAAGTGCATGCCGTGTTACTGCTGTTACATTAAATATTCCTTCAAAAATTCAATTTCCACTTAAATAAATTATAACTTATAATTAAATATCCATTTTAATGATATTTTCTTTGAATTGATGGAGGTAAAAGCACCACATGTTCACATCCAAACAGACAAAAAAATGAACAAATCACATGTTCTTAATTATTCAAGCAATAAGTATTATTGTAAATGTACCAATTTATATAATTCTGAATAGGTTTTTTTTGTTTTCATAATTGAATGAGCAACGCAAGTTCTCAGTTTTTACTTGACCATTTGGCATGTCTCTATGCATCTGTTTTATGTATATCTCACGATAACTTTTGAAAACTAATTTTTGTAGAACTTCGCATGGGTGTTCATACTTTAACCTACATAACGCTATTGTTTTTGAGACTCATCCCCCCAAAAAAAATGGGGAGAGGAAGACAAAAAATGTGACTGGAGTCAAAATTTTCAAAAAATTGCAAAAGTCCATGTGGGGTACCAAATTAAGGGGAATTTTAACCAAAACATGAATTTAGCTGCATTTTTGAAGACCTCAAAATTCTGGGATACTGGGGGTCAAAAATTGGGTGAAAATTTTGATAAATTCATGTGGCATATCAAAATAACGAGAATTTTAACTAAAATCTGAATGTAATGTTAAGTTTTGGAAATTTCAAAATTTTGGGATGCCAGGGCCCAAAAAATGGGGGCAAAAAGTTGATCAAAATTGCAAATTTCACGTGGGATATCAAATTAAAGGGAATTTTAACCAAAATCTAAATCTAGGAGTACAGTTTTGGAAATTACAAAGTTTTCTGAACATGGGGCCCAAAAATGGGAACAAAAAGTTTGAAAAATTGTAAAAATACAGCTGGGTATCAGACTAAAGGCAGACTTGGGAAAGTTAATAAAACTTTTTAACAGATTCAAGTTAAAGTTTTTGCCCCAAAAAATTAACTGAGTTAAAATTAAAGTTAATGTGTACAAAAAGTAACTGATTAGGTAAAATTAAATTTAAAATCAAATTAACTGATTAAAAGTTAAACATTTATATTTTCTTTTTTGTTCTTATTGAGCAAGCTGCTTTGGCTGTTGAAATAATTAAAATCATGTTAAATAAATCTACAAATTAAGCTTTTTCAAAAAATAATAATTAAAATTTCCGATGCAGAAAAAATTACTTAAAATATTTAGCATTAAAAAATTCAATCATTAATAATTAAATAATTAAAAATCATAGATTATTTTATTTTGATCATGAAATTATATTAACATAATTTTAAATTGCAGCAGATAATTAAATATAATTTTCTATTGGATTTTCAGTTCACAGTACTGACTACTGATATTGTATTGTGCCTGCAGGACAATGTAGTATTATATGACTTAATAAGACAGACAATAATTAGGTTACTCTATTGATTACTTTTATAATCTATTAATCTACTTTGCTTATCTTTACGTGTGTCCTCAAAGTACTGACACTGAAGTCAGCGATGCTTTAATATGTTTGTCCTTGGGCACACACATCAAGCACTTAAAAGTTTAGTTGAAACTGTTTACTTTCTCAGTATATTTATAAAATCTAGAAATTTGCCACCCAGGTGATGATATCATTTTAATATAAAAGTAATAAATGATACGGAACAAAAATAAATTTGTGAGAAAGTAAAAATATATAAAAAACTACTCTATTTACAAAACAATTAACATGAAAGTGCAGAAACACAACAATAACAAATACCACTATGCTGACTGCACTAATATAAAAATGATGACAACCACCTGAGAACGAACAGTGAATGATAATTTTGTGGAATTGAAAATCTGTTTAAATTAACCTCCTTTGTGATATCTGGGTAGTCGGGGGAGTGGAATTTGGAGTTCTTTGAACTAGCCAATCATTTCGAACGTTTATTATGCGCTCATCCAGCAGCAGATGAATGTTCCCAGTTCGTGTCACCAAATAAACATGTACAATATTCAGCGCATGCCACCCAATTTCATTTTAGATGTTAGCATGTCATTAAAACATATGTTAGCAACACTGTATTCCCACGACTTCACATGTTAAAACGGAAGTTCTTTGTTGTCTACATGTCTGGGGTAGTCATGCAAATAATTTATTGAAAGACAGAAAACCATCCTTGCCACCCGGATGTTGACAACAATGAGACTAAGGAGACCTAACAGTGCCAGGGGGGAAACCAGTCCATTGTCTGCCAATGGATTAGGAATACCTAGAACAAACTTTCTCCAACGTTGACTTCAACAAGTATTTTGGCTACTTTATTCTAGGGCAGCCAAAAAAATTAACTTAACTTTTTAATCGTTAACAAAAAAAATGAACGATTAATTATTACAGTTAACCACTTTAAAATGTAACTATTAATTTAAAAACTTAACCAATTTTTTTAACGATTAATTTAATCGTCAATTTTTTTTATCGTTAATCCCATGTCTGTCTAAAGGATATTGATACAAAGCCAACTGTTTGAAGTTTTTAGCATTTATTGTATAATTGTCTGCTCTACAATTTGTTCCTTTACTAAACAAACAAAAAATATATATAGTATGGCAACTGGGAGTTTTGTAATATTTCTGATAACTGAAAAACTGTCTAATATCATAAGTTATCCAATAAAAAATATTTGTCATCAAAACAGAGTAAGTACTGCAGCTCAGGGAGCATAATACTTTATAATACGGCAACCTTACACTTATACCACTCAATATTACATGGATATGGGGGTTTCATCACCCAAAACCATGTTATACAAGGACTTCACTGAACTTACCTCTTTACATAGTTGATTTAATGTCCTTTCAAACAGGAACTCGGCAATGAAATTATCCTGAAAGTCTTCAGCTAGTCGTAGTTAGTTTTGTTCATACAGATATCCATTGATTCCCTTTATCTTACACTTATGTCTTAAACTATTGTATCCATTACATAAAAAAATAGCAGTTCACAGCAAAAACTACACATCTTCCTTATCTACTGTAATGTGCCTTATCACTATCAGGCACTTGACAAAAGCTCACTTATTCAAAACGCACAAGTGCTATTCAAGCACCGATTTTTATTCCTGTATAATTAACTTACTTATGTACTCACTCGCTAATGCAGTAAATATGTGTTCAATATACATACATAAATCCTAAGGTAGTCTAATTACATGGTAAGCTCGGAATGTGATAGTTTGTAACTCATCAATCACTACTAAAGAACTCTCTTATTTTTTATACATGTCGTCATTCTGTATATGCATGTGTTTTATACTTCACACACCAAATTTCCACAACAGACGCTGGCTATTTTCGACTATATTTTCAAATCAAACACACTGCATTTTAAGAGTAAATTGTCCTGATCTTATAAGACCGTGCTGCCACATCTTACTAGAGACATAGTTGAGCTATACCACGATGATAGCCAAGCATTTGAACATAGTAAGTGCATACTGATTCACTCGCAGCCTAGTTATCAGTGGCTACATGGAGACATTTATATATGACCAACGCTGACAATCCCAATGAAGTAATGTTTCCTTTTCACACACAGAAATTCAAGCATAACTAAAACCGTATTGAAGACACACTAGCCAGCATAAAGTATATTATGTCACAATACCATGCTGTATACTGGACTTGACAAATGTTCCATACAGTAAGCCAAGCTCTTCCAAGCTATGCGATCTCTGAAAATAACTTTTCAGATTTTGTTGTTCAGTTTTTCTTGTAACTAAATTTACTTGGACTAAATGTAACGGAAGACACACAAATCTTGTGCACAATGGAATAACACCACATCACCTCAAACATTCGTACACAATTATGGACACGTGACAGTACTTTTTTGTGATCTACTGAAAACTTTTAAACAAAAACTCTACAAATTTTACTTAATCTTGAAAACAAAAACAACTGTTTATCACATGATTATCTGTAGTAGCACCTTAGATTTCTTGTTAAGTATAGCTAGGTTAAAGAAGATTAAGTGGAAAGTGTGCGTGTATACGCATATCTTCTGTTACCAATGCACAAATTATTGCACTTGTCATTCGTCTTATTATATTGCCTGATACTTCATCGTGGTCAGTAATGAATCAAGCTGCTGTCAAAGTGACGCGTCGGTCGCTATAGTGACCGGAGGCAAGAAGTGTGTGCGTATCTGACTGTGCAGGTCGGCCACTACACTGTCTTCACGCTCCAGTGCAACTATGTTCTGCGTGAACTGTATGATACCTGCAACAAACAATAAAGCATATTTTTATAATAATGTAAGTCAGGCTGTTTCATGGAGGACTCTGTACTAAATAAAATGGTTATTTTATGAAAAGAATGTCTCTTTCTTTCAAATATAATGTGACATTTGATACAGTGATACACAAACAATTGTATTAACATAAAATCAACAATAATGTTGAGCAAAAACCAGCATTTCCAGATGTTACAGCATGCCATTCACCTTTCAAAGACAATTTTCTTTCAGTATCCCTAAGCAATGGCGTACCTAGGATTCTGGAGGCCCGGGGCGAATTTCTTTCTGAGATGGGTGTTTATAATTCAATTTATCTTTAAGTAATATATAGCAAAAACACTTTACTGTTATGTATTTATTGTCTAATTACTGTGCTTAGAAAGTTAGGAAACTTTCTAAGAAGCTGTAGTAATGTTGTAACGAGTAAACAGAAAGTCCCACCTGAAAGCCAGACATCTAGGCCGAGTTGATAAAAGCTCTAAAATTACGCTACGGTGATAAACATTTGCGAGAGGTGTACTACGCTCAGTTGAAAACAAGACGACAATGTTCCGGGGAGAGTCTTCAAGAGTTTGAAGCAAGTATCGACAGATTGATTAGATTGGCCTATCCTGAAGCACCAGAAGACTTCCGAATAAGGTTTGTGGTGCAGACATTTATTGATGGCATCGGAGATTGTGAACTTCAGCAAGTGTTACGAATGGCAATACACCAAAATAGCTCAGAAGCTCTTGTTCACGCCCTAGAGTTTGAAGCTGCCAAGTCAGCATCCCGCTACATTAATGGGTTTGTGCCATCACATTGCCATTATGATGGGTGCAGAAAAACAATGTTGTCGGACAAACAATTCAAAAGTTCAAGAGAGTCGCAATGATTTGAAAAATACAGGAGACCGAAATGTTACAACTGTGGAAAACGTGGTCATCTACAGGTAGACTGTTGGGAGAAGAAGATACCGAGAGAAGAGAGTGATCGCACCAACTGGAGAAGTAAAGCCCCAGAACAGCACACAGTTTCCACGCTACATAAGACCAGTGGAAACTTGATCGTTAATGGATTTGCGGAAGGTAAACCAACATCACTTACAGCTGACACGGGCGCAACAGTGTCCATTGAGCGCCCTGACTTAGTCAGCAACCGCCAGCCTCTAATTAGCTCTTGTACAATACAGACTGTGACTGGAAGCCCCGTCAAGGTGCTAGGAAAGGTAGACGTACGTGTACGCCTGGGTCTTCTCGAGTTTAACCACCAAATGCTCGTTGCAGACATTGTCGATGAAGTGATTCTTGGCACGGACGTTATGAATGCCTACGGATTTGTTGTGGACTTAAGAGAGAATGTCCTGAAGGTTGGCTAAAAGAAGATAAAGCTTTGCATGGCTAAAATGACAGGGTCTACCAACCATTCGATTAAGCGAGTGGCATTAGTCGAAGAAAAAGTCAACAGGTCTGGGCAATAGGAACCCTCCCTACTGCAAGCGGAAATGGAGAAAGAACTAGCAGAGGAAATACAAATAAGTGTAACGACAAAAGAAGTGATTGGAAAGCCAACTATGGGTGTCGAGACAAACCTCTTGCTTGTTCCTGAGCTGATAGAAGTGCCCGAGGGCAAAGTGGCTGAAGATGAGGTTACGCAAGAGGTTGTTGACGAGAACCAAACAAACTTGGCTCAGCCAGTGGTGTTTAGGTCATCAGTACATGACGCAATGGAAGTGATTCCAGCGAAACTAGTGGTTGAGCGGAAGACTCGCATTCCTGGGAACGTGATGTTCGGATCACACAAGACTGAATTCGAAGAACGGGAGAATTATCTTTCGCAAGGACGGCCACCTAGATCGCCTGATCGAGTATTACTTCAGAGACAGTTTGCCAGTTCGGGACGAACAGGCTTAAGGAGGGGGAAGTGTTATGACATCACAGAACAATCTACATGTTTGTCGAATGTGCCAGAAGAATCTCGATGTAACGCGTGTGGCGTACGTGCTGTAGACGCATTCGCGAGAGTTTTCTCGAAGGCGCCAGCCGCTCGGACTGTGTCAAGGCCGAAATTAATTACGTAGTTTACCGGACACTAAGACGCAATTTCGAACATTCTGGTCTGTGAGCGCAGGTATAAATACATGGCGGCGGCGGCGGCCTTAGTTTTCAGTATAGCTGCGATATATTTACAGAGCGGTTCGGGTTATTAATGTGCGCGTTCAAGTGGTTAATCAGTTAAGTGTTGTGTTTTATAATCGGACGGTATATTGTAATACCAAATTGTGTTTAATATTAGTCACATTTTATTTGCGTGTGAACAATTTTTATTTGATTTGTTAAAAGAGACTGTGTTTTTAATTACGAACTGTTTAACTCTGAAAATTAAAGCTGGTGATTAGTGACTTAATTGGTGTCTTGTACTTATTTTGTTTCCACTGTACCTACGACGATCGAGTAGACCGTCATAACAATATTGTTACATGGGTTGTATGGATCGTCACATTTAAACAGCAGAAATCAAGTAACTGAAGGCTAGCGAAATCAATATACTTTTCTTTTATAAAATTGCTAAACTGCTATAATTGTTATTAAAGACCTGAAGATGTCAGTGATGACGAAAAGCTTTGTCTAAATAATAACAATTATAGCAGTTTAGCAATTTTATAAAAGAAAAGAAATCAATATAATTGAAGCCCAAAGAAACTACAACTTGAGTGACAATAATTTTAATAAAGAAAACAATAAAAAACACTAATCTACACTAAACAATGTAAGTTACTAATTACACACAACAATTCACAATAATCATTGTACGCTATACTGAAATCACAATAAAACAACTCCAACAATGCACACTAAATTGCAGATCCAAAACTAACTGGCTGGCCACTTCTGAGTCCTGTAGTTATACCCTGCTGCAGTTTCAAGACAAATCTGCCACTTTCTGAATGATGTGTTGAGAATAATTGTGTTAAATTCTTGGATTTGATTTGATTTGATGTCTAGTAGACATCCCACTAGACGAAAAAGACTACAAAGATGAACTAAACACGATAAAATATCTATCAGAAACCAACGGATACAACAGAACAATAACCAATAAACTCCTACACAAAACACAAAACAAACAACAAGGACAGAAAACAAGTTTCATAACATTAACATACCTCAATAACCACACTGAAAAATAGCACACAAATTTAAAAAATCAGGATACAGAATCGCATACAAAACTACAAAATAAACAGAACACATACAAAGAAGAAAACAAGTTTGATTTACCTGGTGTTTACAAACTAAACTGTTCAGACTGCAATAAATTCTACATAGGCCAGACAGGACGTTGCTTCAAACAGAGATACACTAAACAGACAAAGGCACTACACTCCACCACTGAATCCACCTTTGCAAACCCCCTCATTGAAGCAAAACACACATACACAAACATCAACAGTTAACATGGATATTCTACACATACACACAAAAGGCCGAAAATCATACACTCTTGAACAACTAGAAATATACAAACACATGAAAACGACATCCTAAACGAACAGACACAATTCAAATCACACGTACTATTCGAACATATCACACCGCACACACATAACATCGATCTTTCAAACGACGGCGCTGTCACCAAAAACAAGATGGACTGGACAGTGCTCCTAGTGGCAGCCTCTGATGAAGCTTATAATAAGCGAAAACTGGTTCAGGCTATAAGGTACAAATTTTACATTTTTACCAATGAAAAACTTGATGTTGCAAGTCAGTATCATTATACTTATCTATATAATAAATCTCTAAGGGGGTCTACGTTTGTCCGCGGTAATCTCAGAATCTACTGAACCGATTTCAATGAAATGCTGCAAGCTGACAGCAGGTACCCAATGGAATGTTTTCCACTTTATTTGATAACAATAGGTTAAAAAGAACCGAAGTTATTGCAAAAAAACTCATTTTTTTAAACCCGCGGCTTCGATCGCGAATATTTGTATATGATTGTTGTGGTAACTGTCGAGTTGGTAAATTGCTAATGGTACATCTTAATACAATTTAATTAAAAGTCTTATATGCCTTTTATTTATAACTTTCACTTTGACTTGTTGTTGAATTAACACTCGCGTTCATTAAATGAATTCATCAACTATTTGTTATTTATTTGTTTAATTGTTTAATTCAATTATGATGTTTTTGTTTATTTATGTTTGAGTAATTATTTGGTTGTAGATCCATTGTTGAATGTAAACTGTTGCGTAGATCTCTTGACGTTAGTTCACTCTCCTGTTGAATAGTGTCGTCTGTGTGTGTCAGTGTATAGTCTAGACAAAGTTATTTTATACAAATTACACCTTCACGTACCTGTGATGTTGTACTGGAAGTTCAGTTGGTCACAGGGGTTTAATAAACTGTCAAGCTTTTGATCAAACAGTATATTTTACTTGGGCGCCATATGGGCTTTCGAGAGAAATGTCCCACAAAAAGAATTCTTCTGAATAATTTACTAATTAATTCTGATATTTTATAAATCAATAATTGATTAAATAGTTAAATCCAGATTTGGCATTAATTTTCTGTTTACTATAAAAATGCAACTCATTAATTAGTAATACTGATTAATTATTTGCTGAAATAATTGTTGACAATTGTTGTTACTTTACAATTCAGTTATTTTATTGCTCGTTCTACAATAAATTCAATGAAATGCATTCGGTTTATAATAACAAACAGATTACAGATCATCCGGTTTTTTACTTTTATCTAGCTCAGTTCAGCTCCTATGAAAACTCTAGTTATAATCGATAGATTATTTATAATTGTTATCTGTCTCAAGGGTGACTTCTTTTAATTTACAGAATAGAATGCCACAGCCTTACTTTACAATGCTCTTATAATATATTATAATGTTAGGTTAGACACCTTTAGTTATTGAAAACTAGTAAACGAAAAGTTCGTTTATTCTGAATAAATTTTAGGTTAGCTTTAAGAATGTTAACACATGAAATCTTATGTCAGAATATGTTAATTCCTCTAAATCAATTTAAAACAGTGTTGATTACTTATTGTATTATTGTTTCTTGCGTCAGTACACATGTGTATTATACTATACTGTTAATAGCTAAAATGTAAACAATGTAAGTATTTGCACCGTACTCCCTGGTGATTAATCGCAATGATTAATTATTAACACTTCTAACGATCTGATTCAATGATCGTTGTTACACTTCACTTAATTTCGCACATGAACGATTTTATTTCCTTCTTGATAAGCTACTGCTTTGGTTATGTATTGTACTTAACCTCGTTCTTTTACACGCACTTCTTGTAAAAGTTTCACTACTATTGTCGATGCACTGATTGAATTATACTTCTTCCTTCTCGTTGATTATTAAATTTTGGATGACAAGTTGGCCTGGATTTGTTGTTGTTCGTTGAGTGAATTTAGACAAAATGCCTCTCTGTTTACAATTGCAATCGTTTATATACATTTTTTAGAATGCCGCTTGGCGCTCTCGGCGTGCTTCTTAAGTCGTCCGTGATTGGTTGGAAATTATGTCATGATGACGTGATTCTATTTATAGGCATTACATATTTGTATTTCGAGCGTCAGTCTCGTTTCTGTTATTTCTTCGTATTTATTCGATATTCACCAAATTTATGATGCTAACGTTTATATCTTAGTTATTACAATTCCAATTCGGGTTCTATTACTATTATTGTAAGGCTTATTTATTTATCTTTATTTTGACATGGCTTGATGCCAGTTTGGTCATAGTTTTCATTAACATTTCTTTATTTTAAACTTACTAGAGCATTGTTTACATTCGTCGTTTGCTAAATGTTGCAAATACGACTAATAACTTTTTCCTAATATTTGTTTAATTATTCTTAATTTCTAATTAGAACATGATTAATTGATTAAAAAGAATACCTTATTATACATAAATGCTGCATTCACCTGAGCAATATTAATTATCTGTTTACATTTGTTGATTTTCTAACATAAACTTCCATATTTTACTATTTTTATTTTAACATGTCCTTCTCATCTCTTATTCTTATAACATCACACAGTGGTGGTGCTTTACATTCTTTTTATCATTGTCATGATTTTACTTCATTATGCTTAGTATGGTTTCTATCTGATTCTTATTTCCTTGATTTAAATTGGTCATTCAGGGTTTGTTATCATTATTTTACAATGTTTTGTTCCCTGACTATTATTACATTTATGTACACATTTTATTTACTTATGATGTTACCTAAACACATTCAGTGTTTACATTTATAGTTATTCTTAATTTATGATAATACATATTTGGCTTTCACATTATCTTTTACAGTTTGTGATTATTCCTAGCATGGTTCTCTATATTTGTCTTTTTTAAATCATTGCTTTGACTTGGATCAGCTAATGTGCTGTTTTTATTTATAATATATGGTACAATACTATTCAAGTCATTTGTTATTTTACTTATTCTATTTGATTTTATTTATCAAAGGTTTTTATTGAGCTCACTTAACAATTTATGTGGGAAACTTGTCTTGTCATTTTATCTTTGTCATTCTGTTTATTTATGTTGTAGTGTCATTTAGTACATGTAGTGGGTTTACCACTGTTTACTTGAATTCCTTCTCTCCTTTCATTCTTTATTGGTTAATTATTTTTACTGTTACATTCTTCCTGGTTACTCATTTATAGTTCTTTTAGTATTATCACCCAACTGGTGTTCATTATTATTATTATGGAACATTTTGTGATGTTACAATCTACATTAATAATATTCTTATATTGTAAGTTATGAATATCCAAAAAGTGCGAAGCAATAGATCCATCATTCATGTTTCCTCGATACATAAAATCAAAATTTGATAATTTAGTAGATATTTACAAACATGCAGTAGTAACACAATTAGATGAAATGTTTATTTGTATAGAATAATACACATACTGTATACATAAGTATATTGATATCAGTTAGTCCATTTGAATAGTTACATTTTAGTAGGGATATGGAATTCTTATCAGCATATGGAATTCATATAAACAATAGAATAATTCTTTGTTTGATTATATTGTAACATTGATTATATAGTACACGTTGATTCTGACAAACCATACTCTTCGACATTTGAATATTCAGTAGGCCTATGTGCAGTAGGAATAATTAATTGTCGAGAATTATACTTAACCTACTTCATCAAGAATTATGCGATGAGCGTCAGTGATGTAGTATCAGTGCCTTTTTTTCGTTAATTTTATGTCATCGGTAAGTAATATGTGCAATATGTATTGTATTGTATAAATTATTAATTGCCCCCTAGAGATTTATTAGTATAGATCAAATAAACACATTTCCCTTTTTTTAGCTTTGCAATGCCAAAAAGACGACCATGTTTAGGAAGATCTACTGCTGCTGCGGAAAGAAAGGGGCGTCTTAGAGCATCTGAAAATGACGTCGAAGGAGTCGAAATGCAATCAGCTCCTGGAAACTCTTCAGAAAGATCTGGATTAGAAGAAGTCTCATGGGTTGAAAGTCCTACGATTCGTGAAAATAGATTAGTGGCACAAAGACGCAGGCAAGCGACTCTCAGATCACGAGGTCCTACTTTACAATGGAATGCAAAATTAAATAGTGGTTTCAATTATAATCCAGTTATTAACTACGCGAATGAAACAGATATCGGGTTACCGTGTGTGGTTTGCCCTCATTGCAAAGCTTTAAAGTGGAAAAATGAATCTCATGGATTATGTTGCTCTGCAGGAAAAATGCGATTAGATCCCATACTTCCTCCTCCAGAACCGTTAAAATCATTATTAAATGGAGAACATCTTTTATCGAAAAAATTGTTTAATGCATTAAGATCATACAATTCAGCTTTTCAATTTACATCATTCGGAGCCAATGAAATACTCGAAGGGAGCTTCATGCCTACTTTCAAAATTCAAAGGCACGTATATCACCTCATGGGATCATTACTCCCCACACAAAACGAAGTACCAAAATTTCTACAGGTATTTCATAGCTGATTATTTACAGCAATCTGAAACAAGAATGGATCATATTCGTAACTTGGATAAGCCATTAGTAACAGAACTTCAAAATTTACTTCACGCAATCAACCCATATGTTAGTGAACTGAAAAGTGCGTTTGAATTTTTAACATCTGCGAATAATAATCAGTACAATATTGTGATTCATGCTGATTGAACAGAAAATAATGAAGAGCACAGGGGTCACTACAATACACCGACAACTAATGAGGTGGCAGTAGTTTTAGTTAGCCAGGAATGGGATAAACTCGATATAATAATCCGTGCGAGGGATCATACGCTACATCGAATTGCAGAAACACATCGAGCTTATGATGCTTTACATTAATGTTTTGCAGAGGAGAAGATGGTTATCATTTTACATTAAAATTAGTCGATCCTCAGACTGGGTTACAAACTACTAACCCGACAGTTACCACAACAATTATATACAAATATTCGCGTGCGAAGCCGCAGGTACTTGCTAGTAATTAATAATTGTGTAGTTTCAGGTGCACATCACTGCCTGCCTTGTACACATCTATATACGTGGACCAGTGCGAGAGGCAGACTGTTTTTGTAGAGTGATGATGAACCATGAGTAAAGCCAGATCACAGGGAAGAAGACATCATCCAATTTATTAAAGGACAAAGATACGCGTGGTTGGATCACACAGAGAGAATGGAACACTGACAAACGATAAAGAAGTTCTCACGTTGGAAATACATTGAAAAGATAAGGCATGAATGACCAAGGTAAAGGTGGGAAATGATGTGGAGAATGTCTTAAGAGTATTGGCCATAAGGATTTCCAAGAACCTGGCATTGGAGAGAGCAAAATGGCAGAAAAGTTTAATGGAAATAAAACCTATCCTGGCATGCAGTGGCAGTATGGAATGAAATGGGTCATATACGAACTGTAGGATGTTTCCAACATACCATTGCACAGAATTGAAATGAAAGATTTAAAAAAAGTACCATAGTAAAAGTTTATTACCAAGCACATAACAAAATGTTTATATTAGACCACAAACCGATTTTTCTAAGGTTATTAAACATTTAGGTGACCAAATTTGGTGACTTCTTCTTAGTAGATGACTTCGACTGGGTAATTATAGTAAGCGACAGTTATAAGCACCATACACCTGAAGTTCAGTTCTATCATTATAACCAGAATTTATAGAGAGCAATATAAGAGCAAATTTCAATTGTTATTTATTTGTGTTGCAGCGACAGTTATAAGCACCATACACCTGAAGTTCAGTTCTATCATTATAACCAGAATTTATACAGAGCAATATAAGAGCAAATTTCAAGTGTTATTTATTTGTGTTGCAGACCATTTTAATTTATTTATATAATTTTCTAAATTACTGGTTCAATATAATATGTATTGGACAATTGCATGACTGTGTAATAAGCATCACAATAGTATTGATCTCTATGCTATTCGTAAATTACCCCACCACTTTAAGATCACGATCCATACAATACTCATAAGTACACAACAATGGTGGTTTTTTGGGGGGTTGGGGGGAATCAGTGGCACCTCGGCTTCCCCAATTTGTTGTCTTTTCTTTTCTAAATATATTTGTCAATTCAGTATTATTTTTTACATTTACACAAAGAAATTTGAAATTTCTTCATTTTAAGTAAAAAATGTATATTGTAACGACACAAAGGCTCGTTACCTTCTAAATTGTACGTTAGCCTCACTGTTGTGATCGCCAATTCTGTAACGTGTAAAAGTGTTTACTAGTATATTTTACAGCCTCACGTTGTTGGCATGAATTCTGTACATCCAGTCTCGAATCTACGGGTTATTGATTCTGAATTGTACCTTGTTTAACTTGGTTATTATTTGTGTATACTTTGTTAATGTTTTAAAAGGATGAGTATCTGTTCAGGGGGATGTTTTTTGAGCGCCAATTTGCAATCACTGGTTGCAAATAAAATTTATTGGTGAAATATAAATAATAAATTTTTATTTAAATTTATTTAAATAATATATGGTTTCTTTATTCTGTAATTAACTCTCTTTTAATCTTTTCTTTCAGCAATGAATGTGATAACTTGTGCTCATCAAAACATATTTTTAAAAAATCTGCTATGACTTTCAAATGATGAGTGTTGCCAACTTAATCTAATTACTGAAGTCAACTCACAGTACCAGATATCTTGTTTAGTATATAATACCCATTTGGTATTCATGAAATAAAGAAACGACTAAACCTTTTTCTGTATTTTGTAAACTCAAATCCTTTATTTATTCTTTAACTTGTTTTAAATGTCAAATATAATTCTTAACAAAGTTTGGCCAGCTGTATTTTAATATGCTCAGAGTGGCAGCAGTAACTCTTACACCTCAGGCATAAACATTTCATATTTTATATTTAATGAATAAAATACAAATATAATGTGTTAAGTTAGGTCCTTTTGGCTACGATATAACAACAGTTTTTATAGGGAAAGTACCAAAATACATGTGATTAGAAATAGTTACAATGTTCCTTAACAGGATTGTATAAATAGTGTAAAACAGTTCAGTGTTTAGGTTATGGTATTAAAATGTTTTTTACACTTAATTAGCTTTAGATTATAGTAACACTATACATCAATGGTTATTTATGCTTATAGCAATACTATTAATTAATATTGTTCTCAGTGGAAGTTCAAAAATGGTTTTTATGAAAAGTGAACTCAATGTCTTTGAAACCTATAGTCTAGGCTTAACAGGGAATGGTTCAGATTAATTTTATATCAAAAATACTTCTCTCCTTGTGTCAATTGATTCAATTTCTTCAGAGATATCCTGGTTTAATTCTGTAGAGTCCTGTAGCACTTCCTTCTTCTATTTTAATCTTGATGAAGATAATTATTTAATTGTTTTATTGAGATGCACTGATATAAAATGTCATAATTTACTTTTGTCACTATGAGTTGTTTAATTCAACCTTTCTTCATTCAGATTTCAATAATACTCCTTCTTTTTTTTCTATCAACATATTAGTTGCCAAGCCCTACCTTAGATATCTCCCTGGTTTCCAATGTAACAGTTTTTATATCACCCTGGTGACATCATATTATTAATATAAACAAACTCTTGCTATTACTTCCATATTCCTTAAGGAATGGAAGTATGGTGATGGCAAAAAAAAATCGTGTTCGAGATTATTGCAGATTCTGATTCTACTACACTCAAAACATGAAAAAAAGTCGTTTTCCGAAAAGTGTCTGTGTGTGTGTCTGTCTGTGTGTGTGTGTGTGTGTCTGTGTGTCTGTAGATTTTTTTTCTATGGCAAACGATAACTGCCGCAAATTCAAACAGAATCAAATAATTTTTTGCATACAGCCCTGATTTGTAGAGTACTCACAACCTATTGTTTTTGGTGAAGATCGGTTGAGGGAAAGGGGTAGTTTACCTGCAACGGTTTTTTTTTATCAAGGGAAATTTTTTTTTTTGGCAAACGATAACAGCCGCAAATTCAAACAGAATCAAATAATGTTTCGTATACAGCCCTGAATTGTAGAGTTCTCAAGACCTATGGTTTTTGGTGAAGATCGGTTAAGGGAAAGGGGTAGTTTACCTGTAACGTTTTATGTTTTAACAAGGGTATTTCCTATGGCAAACGATAACAGCTGCAAATTCAAACAGAATCAAAAGATTATTTGTATACAGCTCTAAATTGCAGAGTTCTCAAGACTTATTGTTTTTGGTGAAGATCGGTTAAGGGAAAGGGGTAGTTTACCTGCAGCATTTTTTTATCAAGGGTATTTTCTATGGCAAACGATAACAGCCGCAAATTCAAACAGAATCAAATAATGTTTTGCATACAGCTCTGATTTGTAGAGTACTCAAGACCTGTTGTTTTTGGTGAAGATCGGTTAAGGGAAAGGGGTAGTTTACCTGTAACGTTTTATGTTTTAACAAGGGTATTTCCTATGGCAAACGATAACAGCCGCAAATTCAAACAGAATCAAAAGATTATTTGCATACAGCCCTAAATTGTAGAGTTCTCAAGACCTATTGTTTTTGGTGAAGATCGGTTGAGGGAAAGGGGTAGTTTACCTGCAACGTTTTTTTAACAAGGGTATTTTCTATGGCAAACGATAACAGCCGCAAATTCAAACAGAATCAAATAATGTTTTGCATACAGCCCTGATTT